>VXBZ01002178.1:1037293-1072530 GCA_013399135.1 Heliornis fulica | reverse complement strand
GGTGTGGAATGGTAGTGCCATACCTGGACCACGGTTGCTTATGGGAGGGGGGAAAATGAAAAGCACCCTCTGTGTGATAAAAAATAAACAGTATTATTGGATTGCATGGGAATGCATGTACTGCTTTTAACCACTCTTATCTCTGTGGCTTGTAGCACAATATGGCTCATGGGGTACCTCCTGGTTCCCAGCTCTGGAATGGGGGAGGCAAGGAGGGTGGCAGGGTGTGCCAAAAAGCGGGTCGTGACTGAATAACGTCTGCTAAAAGTAGTACTGCAAAGATGGTTGGGCAGGATGGCGGGAAGGAGAGGACTGTGGGAAGGGGAGCTGCTGGGTGCTGGTGGGGCCATCTGCAATCCCGGGTGGTGAGGGAGGGAGCAGCTGGCATCGGCCCCCCCTGCCCCGAGTGGAAGCAGCGGCAGCACTCGCCAGCCCAATTACGAAAGATGGTCCACAGCCAAAACACAAGCCTTGCAGCCAGAGGGCTGTGCCAAGACACTGGGTCCTTGTCTCTAGGAAGGCTTGCAGGGAAACAGAGCGAGCGGGGAAGAGTGCCCTGTGCCCTGGGGAGGCTCTGGCACTTCCCTCTGGGGCAGGGCACCCCGCAAAAAGGACAGGCTCAGCAAAAGAACACGGCAGGGAAAGAAGTTCAGAATAGTCCAAAGTTTAGGACTGGTCACACATTACAAGGTGTGTTGGGAAGTCATTTTAGACATGGCTGGGAATAACTGGGATCTGGTTTATGGGCCACATCAGCACTACACAGTGGGGAAAAAAGAGACTCTGCTTATCTGCTGGGAGAGGGCACTTGGCTCAGGTTATCACCTTGTGTTGCTCCTGCACAGGTTACCTGTGAAACAGCCCTGCAACCCAGTAGCAGCGTGGGTCCAGTGGGAGAAGTCCCCCTCTCACCCACTGGTCCACCCCTCTGTGAGGTCCCTGGAGGTCCCGTCCCTGTCTCCAGAAAGTCTCCCTGCATCTCCTTTTTGAGTTATTTGCTGAATATTTCCAAGCTGTGATACCTGCGGATTATCTGAGGTACATGTTCGGTATGTCTGGAAATGAAGCAGATGAACACGGCACTTAATCCTTCATTGATCTCATGCCTTGAATTTTAATCTTTGCTCTGCCACTGACTTGCTTTTTTACCCTGAGCAAACCACGACAGCATTCTGTATCTCAGCCCACCCATCTGTTCAAACGGATCTGGCGATGTGACCCTCTCCGGCTGACCCACATTTTATGGGATGGCTGAGAGTCTGCACTAACACGTGATTAGATACCAGGACACTTTTGGATGAAAACAATAACCATGCTGCTACACGAAATAAACACAGAGCATCCTTGCATTGAACTGTTGACAGCATTAAATACATTTAAAGGATCTTATATTCCACAAACACAGCAATGCCAACCAAAACCAAAATCCAGGTAACTGGGATTTCAGTGTCGGGAGTACGGTGAAATGTAGGAACCCAGGTTTTGCTAGGAGCAGACTACAGAGACTACAGCATTGAACCTGGACCCTGGGTAAGGCTGGAGAGGGTAAGGTAAGCAGAGGGGAGCAGAAGTGGGTACAATCCTGTTCAACTGCCATGATAATTTCTGCCACAAGCCTTTGAAGGTGAAGTGTCGAGAGAAATTAAAAAGTCCCATTCTTCATGTAGTACTGGGGACCTGCAAAAGTCCAATGTCAGGAGACAAATATGATCAAAGAGAAGCTTGCATGGTTTTCTTTAATCTATGTGAAGGCCAACTTTTAAACTCCAACAGAGAATTTCACTGTAGAGGTATTATTCTAGGTAGTTACGAGGATTAAAGGTAACTGGAAAGATGGAGACATTGGCAAGATATAGAAAAATATATAAATATGTAAATGCATAAAGGGAAGTCAAGTGTGACTCCCTTTCCTAATTGCCTAACATGATTCCCACTAGATGCATAAATTACAGCTCCTATTAACAGCACTATGAATAATAATCAGTTTACTTTCTGGCTTGTATCTAAATATACTTTCTATATGATTTCATCTTTTATTCAGCTGTTTAAAAGCAGAACATCTAATTACAGTTCCTATTAGTCTACATTAATTTTTTTTTTTTTACATGGAGCATGTGTGATGACTGATTTTCTAAAAACAGACAGAATTTTTTAGCATATGGAAAAATCATGTTATTATTAATACATTCCCACATGACCCTACATTTCAATTCCCTTAATTATTTAGTCATTGCTGATTATGTCTTTTCACAATTCATTATCCCATTTCCTGCAACGTGGGCATTTTATTCATTAAGTGTCAAAATGAAGGGCCTGACCTCCAGGAAGATAATCAGGAAATAAGTGGCAGATATAAAAGGTCTGGGTTTCCCTTAAGTGCTCACTTATTTCAGTAGCTATGTCGTGTTTTTAGTAAGTGGTGACAGAAACGAACTGTTGTTGGTAATTGCAGAAAGGCACGGGGCTGCCAGCCTGCATGAGCTCTGTTCTTCCCGACGCGTGACGCTCGCATCAGCTCAGGGTTTCTCCTGTGCGGTGACAAGAGCGGGGCAGCGTGATGGCAGAGCAATACGCCTTGTTTATCGGCGCAGAGTAACGCCGCCTTTCAAATGCTCAGTGCCTGAAAGCATGGGCAGTAGAGAGATTGGGTGGCATTTTGCTACTCTGGTCGACCTCAGGAGTGGGGATTTTGCAGACTCTCGTCCGCTGCAGGTGGCTCCTGCTCACCAGGACACCTTCAGCCCACATAAGTGTCTGGAAGGAAGACTGCGTGCTCCGTCCTGTTGAAGCCAGATCTGTGATGAGGTAGAAGAGCTCAAGCCATCAGCCCAGGAGACACAACACAAGGTCATATTTCCCATCTAAGGGTGGCAAACCCCACCACCGGGCTGGAGAGGGGCGGCCCCAGGGTTTCAGGCCAGGTGTTGCAAGAGCCCTTCAAAGCTCAAGGAGCTCAGCAGACAGATGTGCCCCTTCTCGTTTTTAAAAGCCAAAAACGTAACCTGTGGGGAACGGGGATGTGACATCAGGGCTCCTCTCTTCCCTTGCCTCTGCCATAGACTTTTGTCTAATTCTGTCACTGCAAAAAATAGTATCGTAACACAATCAAGTAACAATTATTCATCACACACTGCCAAGGAGTAACAATTAAAATAAGAATGTGAAGATGATTTAATTAGCCTGAATTGCTGCTAATAAAGCCTGGTAATTTTTCAAAATTGTGACTGTTTACAGCATTTTTAAGACATCGTGCGTACATATGGATATCCCCGCATGTGCGCAGGCATATATATATAAAACGCATATATCATATTTTATTTATGGGGTTTCTATGAGCAAAAGCTAATTTGAAAAGCTTTAATAGACATTAACATTAATAGACAGCAGTTTCCTAAATAGCCTCATAGCTAGACAAATACTTTGCCTAATGCCATTTCATTTTCTGCCAGCTGCATGTGATTTGCTTTTGATCTGGCACACGTTTCGTTATACATTATTAAAGAGCCAATCAGCGTGCCCCTGGAGTTAGCATCCTGCCCCCTGCTTATTTTTTAACAAATTTCCTCTTTTCTTTTGTACCACAGTGATTAATCATTTCAGCTAACGGCAGCACTGTTTATGATCTGAGTCAGTGACTTCAGACCATCTTAATCTCCTGGTAGGCAGGTTTTAATGTGCTGGGAATTTACTTACAAGCTGTTATTTATAGCACAGTGCGCTCACGATTTCGCACACCACCATAAACAAAAAACCTGCAAATAACACTCGATTTCTGCTTTTCATGTTTTCTGATGAACTTCTGTGTGAGAGAAAAGCCCAAACAAACCACGAAACAGAAACTAAAAAGGCAGCATGACAAATGCTTATTTTCCAAAACTGTCTTGGTTTTTATCTAGTTGTCTAGAGAGAACCTGTTGCCTTCCAATGTGTCTCTGCAGTCAGATCATTTCTGGTCTGGGTTATTTTGTATTCTCTGGTTGCCTGCAACAGTGCTTTTAGATAACTTGCTTATTAATGCAGAGTCCTCTGGGGGCTTCTAAAGTCCTTACTTGCAGCATCCCTATTTGCAGCATGGTTGTCAGAGAAGCAGCTTTGACTCTTCTGTTAATATTACAAATACTTCCAGCTAACTTGAAGATCTGTGCTGAAAAGCTGACCTCTTTCCTATGTTATAACAGCAGTTCAAAAGACTCTTTTATTAAGCCAAGTGCCTGACCATTATTGTTTTTTATTGTGCTGCAGTTTTGTGTAATATTAAGGGAAATTATTTGAGGGGACAGATAAAGCACCAAATGGATATAGTTATCAAAACCTTTATGGTACCTTAACTTGCTGCTGGAGTAGTCTGAATAGATTTTTGGGGAGGATTTTTATTCTTTTCTAACCAAAAATTATATACCCGTTGCAATGATCTCCATCTCATGAGCACTGCAAAGGACTGCAGGTTGGAGATCTTAAGTCTGCTTAAATAAATATTGAGCAAGGCAGGGACAAAGTGTCTACTGAGCCCAGCCAGGATGACAGAGAAATGAAGGTCAGGATCATATGCCATGCTTCTTTCCCAGAGCATCCCCTTTTGACCCACCCTATGGAATTCCACAACTCTAAGGCCACCAGATTTTCTCTTTTGTTTCCTTTTTGAGTCATAATGAACTGAATATCCCAGACTTTTCTACATGGGAGAAATAATGGGCAACATCTAAACTTTGTCACAGGTGAGGGCACTGCAGCAAAGGATGCACATGCATTTCAGGAGATTCGTGATCGATGACACAGGTTGACAACTACACTGATCTGGGTTGCTCTGAGGAGACTGAGCTCCTTCTGGTCCTCTGGGATGCAGAAGAGATATGTAGGAGCTGGGATCCACCTGCTTCCTCCCACTGATCACTTCTCCAATATTGTTTCCTATTTACCATTTCCCAAACTCTAATCCCTCTTAGCTGTAGTAAAAAGAATAAAAAATAAAAAATCATTGTCAGATGCACAAATTGACTGGGAACCTTCTGTAGTCGGTGAGGAGAGAGGTATTTTCAAAGGACAATTTGTCCCATCCTTTCTCCTGTGACTTCCTAGGGAGATTAAATGCATAACTTAAGTGAGATACCTATCTTCAAATAACTACCAGGGAAGATAAATTCCATCTAAAATCATAATGTAACACTCACATGCTAGAAAGCTTCTTATTTTAAATGCTCTCGATTACTCTAGACTTTGGTAAACCTGTCTAATTTAACATGTTATGCTTAGAACAAGGAACATGTTAGCGACTTCACTTTTACAAATTTAATAGAAAACTATCAACTTGTGAAGAAGCAGTGAGATGAGTAATAAATGTTACAAGAACAGCTTTAGGCGTTGCATATTAATAGCTGCTCTAGGATTGACTTGCAGTGCCTTGGTTCTATGATCAGCAACAAGATAATCAGTAAAATTATCCTGCAAATTCATTATCTTGATTCCTTCCACTTGTGCATTTTATCCATTACATATCAAAATGAGGAGCTTTGCCTCCAGACAATCAGAATTTAAGTGTCAGACACAAAAGGTCTGAACTTTCTTTAAATACGCTTTGGTAGATGTGACCTTAAATAGTCTCTGTGATACCAAAGAATTTACAATCATTACTCCAAACAGAAGCAGCTCTTTAATTTTTCAGAGAAATGCAGTTGTGCATTTTATAGGTTTTCTCACACCTTAATTCTATCTTGAGATAAATGACTTAATCACCAGGTAATTCTGGAACATAACGATTTCTTTCTGCCTTTGTCTAAATTCATCTGTAGTTCTCTCCATGCTCCTTGTTGTCCCACTACCCAGATCCAAGAACCAGCTAAGCTTCAACCGATGCATCCAGGGAATTTGGTGATTAAACTGGGGTGCAGAGAAGTGGCATGGACTGGTTTATGCAGGTCTGTTGCCCTGCTGTACACTTAGGAAACTACCAGACTCGTGCGATCATAAGTATCTCTAGGCTACCACTGTTTTAGATGGAGCCAGATGGACCAGCAGTGTTCTACTAAACAAAGTGTTTTCAGATCCTTATAAAATGTTTTACATTTTAGATCTGCCAGGAAGTTCATGCATTCCTCTTGTTCAGAAGTAATGAAATGTTGAGCTGTCAGTGCAGTGTCAGGTTTGCAAAGGGTGCTCAAACTGTCTGCCTCCGATGCTGAACTCGGGGCTTGGTGCCTGCTCCTTCTAGGCTCTCAGAGGAGCCAGCGAACAAGAGCAGACGGCAGCATCAAGGTGATTCACAACAGAAGCCTGACTTGTTGCACATCAGAAAACCAGTACAGTGCTTGGCTGGACTGACCCTGCAGCCATCTGAATTCAGAAACAGCAACAGAGATGCAGAGAGATGAGTGGACGTGAGCTGGAGAGGAATGGTGGGCGTGGAGAGGTGTGGGGTCAGCTACACTTTCCATTACATCTCCACTGCCTTCTGCATTTAATTCCCTTTATCTTTGCCTCACAGGATGCTCCATTTTCATATATATTAACACACAAAGTTACAGGATTCTTAAAGTGCTTTTATTTTGGGTTATGAGGTTTGTAAAAAATGCAACTGCCAAGACAACAATGCTTTAAAATCCTTGCTTTGTTTTATGAAAAACACCTAAGTTTTCATTTGTATGAATTAATTCTACAATTGTTGTAAGAAAACGCATGTGTAGGGTGAGACATGGCCTTAAAAATATTGTAAGAGCAGTGTTTTCTGTGGAAAAGTTGAGGACACATTGCAATGGATCATCTAATTATGGTTCCACCATAATTAGGTGCCTCGTGCTGGCCCCAAATCCCCTCCTAGGATGTACTCTTCAATGATTACCAATCCGATGGCTCTTGGCCAAAACACAGGCACTTGAACAGACAGAAGAGATGCACCATGGAGTAGCCCATTTCTGCATGCGTTGAGCTTGCTAGCACTCGTGTTCAGCGTTTAGCTGGCATGGCATTTCCAGTGCCATATGAATTTTGAATTGGCTTCTGCCAAGTGAAACGTGTGAGAAGAGACATTTTCAAGCTGGACTCACAGCCTTGCACATCTGCAAAGCCACTGCAGCCAGAAACGCTGCCAGGGGCTACGTAAGAGCACCCAAAGCGCAAGTAACCCTGGGCAGGCTGGTTCCTTCCCTGGCATCTCATGTTCAAGAGACGGGACACCTAAACCAAAGACTCCAGGTCTGGCTCTGTCTCAGCTGAGAACGTCCTTCACCTGTCTGTCCAACCTGTGTGGTTTCTGCTGGCAAAGAGGGACAGAGAGAGGAGTGAAAAAGCAGACTCCTGTTGTGTTGTTTTAAATCTGAACTCTGTGAAAGCACAAAAAAAAAAAAAAAAGCAAAAATAAAAGGAAAAAAACAATCTGCAAAACCTCAGATGACAAGATAAGGTACAAACACCACAGAAGCAATAACTGATAGGGAGCATCCTTTACAGAAGGGAATGTTTGATGATTTGTGGAATCTGCCTATGTATAATTTATGAATTCCTTATGGCTGTTTTTCACACTGTAATGCTTTACACTCCGTATGCTAAGAAGACAAGGAAAGGAAGTGAATGTCTGTCCACAGACATAGGTCGCATAGCTATAGATTATCAGCACCTGAACAGATCTTACCCTAGGAAAACAAAAGGTTAAGGTGACGTGGTTTTTTTTCCTCTGCCTCTCCACAGGGATCTAGATTTGGATAGCGGGGAAAATCCCAGACAAGAGAAAAAAAAAAAAAGCTATCAGATACTAATCCTGGGTCTTAAAAAAAATCACAGAGCCTAAGCGACTCCTGTGAGACTTCAAGGGCCCAGAGACAAAGGCAGCTTGCTTAGGAGAAGAGAGCCCGGGGGCAGCTCTCTGAGCAGGGAGACACCAGGGAGGATGAAAGACGCTGCTGCCCGGGAGGGAGGGAGGGAGAAGGGAAGCCAGGCTGAGCCTGGAAGACAGGGTGGAAATGTTATCTTCAGATGCAAGGGAGCGGAGGGCTGACAGCAAAAAACGATGGGGAAATTTTGATGAGGCAAAGCCTGCGGATCTTCTACTGCTTTATCTAGTTAGAATTATATATATTAGTTCAGAAGGGCTGCAGAACCTGCACTGGTCCCATCACCTGGACACCTTGCCTGGAAAAGGCGACACATATGGCATTTCTGGGCAGCCTGCGTGCCTGTCGGCCCTGTGCGGCGGGACCAAGCACAGCGGGCTGAAGTCTGTCCATCTGCTCGGGAAAAGGCTGAAGTGCCTGGAAGTGTGAAATCGCGCTCACACCCCTGTTCCCAGGAAAAAAACCCACCCTTATTTCTCCAAGCATCATCTTTCCTGCACTGCGAGGCCGCTGCAGCTTCCAGCTTCCCCATGTGATGAACAAGAGAGAGAACCAGCTGCCGCGGCTGCACCTATATTTAGCAGCCTGTTCCGCTATTGATGCACATATACCTGGTTCCCATTGACTATAATGAGAATATTCTGACAAACCACAAGGAGAACAGGCCTTTTAGGGTTCGGATCGTACTAACGAAACGTCTAAGGAAAACTGCCCTCTTTTTGCGTTCTGAATTATTCCAGCTTTTCATTAATACTCATTAAGTTTTTAAGGATTGGTGTTTTTAGCAAAAAAAATACGCTTTCGCTGACAGGAAAAAGCCACCCAGATAAATGAAGAAAATGTTTACTCAATTTAATTGGCATAATTTTCTCGTTTGGTGCTCAATTCAACATCAGGATCTGAAGTTAGTAAAGGTTGGATCGGGGTCTACAATTTTTTTAATTGGGCTCTTCTCATTTACACTGGAATATGTTGAAAACTCAGGGCTATAATGAACCATTACATATGCGTACATGCAATGCTAGGAAAATTAATAATGCCTTGAATTTGCTCGGTATTTATTCAGCATTCATGAGTAAATAACAAATAACTTGATAATATTAATGAAAAAAAGCCCGTGGAAAACCCACACAGCTGGAAAGAGACTTTTTTTACTGCATGAAGCCCGCTTTCTCTCCCACCAAGCTATTGTCATTACTCTGAATAACTTCCCCCCCACCCCCGAAGAGTAAAGTGACAGGCTTGCAATTTCTATATAAAATTGCATGGTTTTTAACTGAAGTTTGTATGCAAGCCCTTTTATGCCTGGATGACTTTAAGTGTAGTCAATATTATTGCAAAGAATATGTATTTTTTTAAATGAAATTAATTCTGCTGGCAAAAATTAACTTCCTAAACTGTCAGAAATGTGATAATTTATCACCATCTTCATTACAATCTGTACAGTGGTACTGTTTGGACAACTGAGTCAGAATCCCATCATTTAAGGCAATAATTTGTACATGAAATAATTGGGTCTTTTCCAGGTACCTCACTTTTGAAGCACACCTGAAAGCATTTCACTTTCTAAGCTACTAAATCCAAAATAACTCTAGGAATGACATAATGCTCCATACAGAGCAAAAGGCATTTATCGCTGATCATAAAGGACAGACACTATGGCATTTTGATTGGTGAAAACTTGATCAGTACTCAGACAGTTTCTCCTAAAATATTCTATTAACATCACTTTGTGTCCTGCTGTCAAATGAGTGTGCATGTTCTTGTCTTTCCTTCAAAGACAGTTTCACATTTTCAAAGGAAAAAAACCCCAACCCAATACATCCCAAGGGCAATGAACCACAATGGCACAAGGATGCCAAAATATATAGAATCTATATCTCTAATTTTATTGAAAAGAGATTTTCAATCACAATTTTTGCGGTGTGGCTAGTACTGTATTCTCCAAGGTCTTGGGGTTTTTGCCAAGGCGAAAGGAAGCCCCGTGCATTGTACAGTAAAGTTTGACTGCATCTCTACTAACACATGACCTCTAGGGGTCCCTTCCAACCCAAAACATTCTATGATTCTATGATTCTATGATTCTATGACCCACATAGCTGAGTGCTAGCCCACAACTGTGCGTATTGCTAAATGGCTGACACCAGCACCGTCAGCTCTTGCAGAAAAAAATCCTGCGTGCACAGGTGAGGAAAGCTGCCTCTCTCAGACACAAACAGCTCTCACACTTCCTGGGTCAGACCGAAATGTGACAGTGGTGGGAAAGCTCCCGCTAATCATTTCCCACTGTGGAAAACCAGGCACCACAGAGGAATTTCCTAGATGTAAGGTCACGTCTACTGGAAGTATTACTGTAGGAGACAGGAAAAGGTGCACGGCTGATGTACATGTGTAATGATAGGCACCGAAACCTACAACTCGATTTAACTCAGGCTCTTGGTGACACATCTTAAGGAAGGCAGTAGGCCTGTCACCCTGCAGGCTCACAGGGCAAACTGTGGTTGTGTCCTTAGGTGTCAGAGACTGTGGGGCAACGATTGCCCGGCTCTGTAGCCATAGCCCAGAACACATGCACACTATGGGGAGCTCTCTGCCTCTCACACCCTCTCCATTGCCAGAGTTCCCTGGAAAACAGGAGAAGAAAATGGGAACATTAACTTGTGTGGAAGATCATCTTATAACAACATCTTGTTGCACTGCCTGATGAGAGAGGTTGTGGAGTCTCCTTTTCTGGAGATATTCAAAACCTGCCTGGACGTGTTCCTGTGTGACCTACTCTAGCTGATCCTGCTCAGGCAGTGGGTTGGACTAGATGATCTTTTGAGGTCCCTTCCAAATCCTGATGTTCTGTGATTCTGTGAGTCTGCTTCCTTAATGCCCATTTAATCAAGAAACTGCTGCCAAAGGGTTTACTGGAGGATTCCATCATCAGCTCAAGTCCCATCTCCTTTGAGGTCTTGCTTTGCTTTGAGTGAATCTAACCAAGGGGGTAGAAAGTAGGTTGTTCTCTAAAGGTGGCAGCTGAAGGCATCAAACCCCAAGCTCCCAGCAGTGAGGATACTTGCTATTACCCAAATTTTATTCTTCTTTCATTAGGACTGATAGCACTGATCCTTGCTGGTATTAATATGCATAATTCTGTTGGCCTCAGAGGAACTGTGGCAGGGATATACAAAACGAGGATCAATCTGGCCCTTTGCCATTAATAACAAGGAATCATTTATGTGTACTGGAACAAGATGGTGATTGTGCCTCTTTTTGAACTTTGTGAGACACTCTAAACAGAGGGAAAAATTAGTGAGCATTTTACTGTATCATTTTTGTATAGCAGAGAGGCTGGATAATTCATTCTGGATTCCCTCTTGCTTTGTTAAATAACAGGGTGTATACACTCACTACAAAACAGCAATTTTGAAAATTAATTCCACCACATAAGCATGACAGTGTTTCACCAGATCTTTTATACAGGCCTGCCTTGTTTCTAACAGACAGCTTTCTCACTTTGGCTTCTTGTGTTCTAAAAAGAAAGTGCAACTCCTTTCTCTTTACCACCCCAATAGATTCCCAGCAGATCAGATTTTGCTGTATCTGAAAACATCAGTGCCACAGCGCATGGGTGAATAATGTGCCTCAGTGTCCCACATCAGGACCTGGAAGAACAAAAAACAGATTACCTTTGAGTGGCATTTGTTGTAAGTCATGGCCACCATAAGAGTTTAGAGTTTGGTCTCCTATTTCCAATAACCTATTTAAAGGGTTTTGTGGGGTTTTTTTTTTTCTTTTTAAGGTGATATTTTTTCACTGGCAATAAGATTTATTAAGTTCAAGGTTTAAATATACATCATACTTCAAACCTCAAACTCCTTTGAGACACTATTTTCAACAAGAACAGTGACAGCAGCAAAAATCCAGGTGTGACAATTCAGGGAGACTGTCAATGTACAACTAATTAATGGTTGGTTGACATTATCACTGTTACTATAGGATTCTACTGCCATTGATGTGGTTCTCTGTACCTCAGACTGTAAATACTAAGGGCCGTGGAAGCAGAGCTATAAAGATGATGAGGGGGCTGGAGCATCTCTTGTTTGAGAAAAGGCTGAGAGAGCTGGGTCTGTTTAGCCTGGAGAAGACGGAGAGGGGATCTTCTTAACACTTATAAATATCTGAAGGATGGATGTCTAGAGGAAGGGGCCAAGCTCTTCTCAATGGTGCCCAGGACAAGGGGCAATGGATGCAAATTGGAACACAGGAAATTCAATCTGAATGTGAAAAAAACCTCACATCTTCACTCTCAGGGTGACAGAGACCTGAGACAGGCTGCCCAGGGAGGTTGTGGAGCCTCCTTCTCTGGAGACATTGAAGACCTGCCTGGTCATGATCCTGTGCAACATGCTCTGGGTGATCCTGCTCTGGCAGGGGGTTGGACTAGATCATCTCCAGAGGTCCTTTCCAAACCCTACCATTCTGACATTCTGTAATTCTGTGATGTTTACACATCTGGGTTTAAAGCATTGTCTCTGAAGTTTTACTGACAGTTGAAAACCACAATTTGGGCAACAAAATGGACATGCCCAAAATAGGGCATGTTCAGATGAGCTGACAATAAGTAACAGGTCACCTGGAGAGAGACTGATTATCTGAGAAAACTGTGAAAAGTGAGGATGTAGAAAGAGGTAATAAAGATACCCAGGCTGCAGAGACACACGGAGAAAGTCCAAGGCACCATATACAGACGGTGTATCCTGAAAGCTGCCAAGGTGTGAGGAGTCAAGGGAATGATGGTGTGCATATGTATGCCTCCTCTGCAGGCACTGCAGCTTACATGGAAAAAACACAAAATATCTTTAGCTAGCTCTGTTACTGCTGCTAATTCTTCCCTAGCAGCCCAAGGTACCGTATGGACTGTTAATTCTCACTGAGAAGCTGGAGAAGCTCCAGACAGAGCTTGCACAAGCTCCATGTTGTAGCCATCCACACCACTAGTTGAACCCAGGCTGGCTGGAGGAAAGCTGACCTAGGTAAATAGCTGTAGAGAAGAACTGCTGTAAAAAAAGTACTGTGTAATTGAGCTGGATGTCGTGGGTTGGTAAGGTGAGCAATCTTAAACGGTGAGTACTGGAGGTTGGATTAGATGGCTTGAACTACAGTTTAATGTTTCTGTGGTTTAGTGCCTTGGGTGAAATGCCATGTTTTCAACACTCTTGAGTATGCTTTTTTCATTTATTGGAATAGGAAAGACAAAAAGAATAATGCCAAAGAAATTAAATGAATGGTATACATCATCCAAAATAACACTTTAATTGATCTGAAATTCATGATCCTGAAAGCAAAGCAGTGATGTGAAAGCTCTTCTGAAATATTGCAATGAAAACAAGTGATATTTTATGCTTCTGATAGATCTTAATACAATTCTGGCACTTTGGACTATTTCTGTATTTGATGAGACCAAGCAAGAAAGGTGGTGTCAGCCAACTGGAGCTGCTTTAAGTCTCTATATTTTCTCTCTCCCCCACCGCCTCTCTTCCACCTAAAGTTGTTGTTTTCTCCTGAAATGTTTCCAGGAGGCTCCCACTGATCTCAGTCACAAAAACCATTCCAAATTTGAAGGCACTGTTCTGAAGGTGGTCTTCTCACCCCCCTCCCAAGGTAGCCCAGCAACTTCTTTACAGCAGTGAGACTGTGATAAAACGCTCTGCTAGCACAGAGGTAGCTGTTTCACTGGCGCTGTGCAGCAAAGTGGGTCTCCTTCCACCTGTAGGCTTTTCCCTCTGCTTTGGAAAGCGAGAGGAGTGATTAGAAATATACTGCTGATTACCATATTTCTGTTCTGTAATGCTTCACATGTCCGATTCCACCAGGAGCTTAACTGCAGCCAGTGGGATCTTACCGTCATTAACATTTACAAGGCAGCAGTTCACAGCTGTTGAACTAACAGCCTACCTCTAAGAAACTGATTTTTCTCCCCTTTCAGTATTGACACGTGCTCTGCTGACTGTGATGCTTATTCACAGTGACAGTATGTTTGGTAGGATTTCGTGTTTTCACAGGATTTGTCTTGTGCAGACAGTTTCTAATTTGCCTCCGCTCTTGTTTTAATTCAATCAGCTGATGGAGTGCAGCTGATCTCATGGCACATATGGCTGTTCAGGTTTGAAAAAAAAAAACCAACCCTGAATATTTGATGGGTTGATTCTTAATGCTTTCTGCTAAAGAATTAGCGAGCCTGCTAATGAGCCAAGGGATCCCAAGCGGGGAAGGGGAAAAATACAGAATTAAGATTCAGTTTTCATTCAGCTTTTTTTTATGTTGCTCAAATAAGACTATGGTTTATACACTCCGAGTAGTTTTGCAGGCTAGAGAGATTCAAATAAATTACTCATCAAAGCCATAACACATGAAGTCACATTTTTGTAAGTGCGTTTCCTGTGTCCATGGGAAGTCAGAACCTATTTATAAGGGCACCTGTGGGTGCTCACCCCTGGGCAGGAGGCTAGTGGCACCAAGTAGGGTTGTACTTCACTTAGAGGGATGTTCACTGCTACAGTCTCAGTCCTTTCTCCACCTCCAACTACTTTTTCTATCTTTCCTAAAATAAACTCATCTGACCTTCACATAATACCCCATCCTGCAATCCCACTGCTCCACACTTTCCCAAAGGAGGTGGCTTCCATGTTAACTTGCTGTGCTTGGTTTTCCTCCCGCCTTCCTCTGCTTTCCTGTTACTCCATCAGCTTTCCCACTGTCTCCGCATCCTGCAGTCAAACAGTTTGCAGGCCAAATGTTCAAACTCAGTCTGTCTCTGCCCAGTTCAACAACACCTCATGTGTAAACCCCCAAAAAAAAGGGAATTCACAATGAGCATCTTCAGTAATTAAAAGCTCAGCTTGCCTGTGGGTTTCCTTTCAACACAGCACCTGCGGCTCTAGCAACCTGCAGCTAAGATTGTAAGAACAGCGAGATCAATCTCTGACCACTTCTCTTACAAAGCAAGGACTTCTTGCACTCAACACACTTCGTTTCTCCTTAAATCCATAGGAAGTACACCCAGAATGTGTCTGACTGGTTGCAACAGTTAACTTAGTAGATAGGTGGGATGCCTTCTGCTCCCATTTTTCCCAGGAAGCACAGCAAAACAAATGTTTAGTTCAAACCCCAACGCTCATGAAAAATGCCCAGTTCCACAAACTAATAAAACCAAATAGAAATCATCCAAAATTACTAATCTGTTTTGGCAAGCCTGTGGTTTAGCAAGGAATTGAATAGGTTGGCTTTGGTGGTTTCTCATGAGCTCAGGTAGCAACTCGTCCGGGCATGGTGGAATAAAGGATATTTGTGTAGTCTTAACTCTTATTGCCTGCTTCAAAGTTTTATACCAACAATACAAAAGCTTACATGGAATTGCGTTTTACAGCTACCACCAAGTAATGAGACTTTTCTCTCTCGATTTGACATTACATCTGTAGCTTGATCTTCCTGGAGTTATTTACATCGAAGGTTCTCTCAGAAGTTTCTCTATCCTCTCCGTGCGTGCCTGTAGCTGGACAAAGGAGTCACTACACTTTGAAGAAGTTACTATGAATTAGTGCATGGGGTTAGATGAGGTTCAGGATTCCTACAGTGATTATAAACTCAGCAGGAGCCCTTAAAATAGCTCCGATCTCAACAGGGTTATGGTCTTGTTAATCAACCTCCTTCAGGACTGGAAGCGGTCCTGTGTTTCAGTTCTTGGGGGCTTTCTCTGGAAGTGGCAGTTTCATGCAGAAGGATCTGTTGATTTACAAAGTCTACAGAGCTCTGATACATTTAGTAAAACAACATCAAAAAAGGCTAGACTTAAGCTGTGGCACCCTGCGTGGCACCAGACAGCACAAATGCTATAAATTCCTGTCACAGCTAGTGCAAAATAAGATTCGGTGATTTTAAAGCTCTGACAAAACCGATTTTGTAGCCCAGGTCCAGATGTTAGCTCTGGCCATGTTGTGAAACCAGAGGGTGTCAAGATCTGCGCACAAACCAGCGCTTCCCTCCTCTCACCTGCTGTGGGAGGCAAACACAGGGAAGCAGATGGAGCAGATTTGGGGCACACTTTCTACTGCCCTTGGTTTTGACTGGAGAAACAGACATGCCAGGGAAATACCAATCCCTTGGAAAAGCTACAGCCTGACTTGTGCAGGGAACACACTGAGTCAAAAAAAAGGTTTTCTTCTGTGCTTTGTGCAAGACACAGCTAAAATAGGGTGCAATGCTCCTTAAAATGGTAAATATTAAGCATTTTTCTGATGCTCCATACAGTAAAATACCCCTTCCTATAATGAACACATCTCGGCATGCCAGACGTCCTTCTTGAGTGGAACACAGGGGCTGCAGCTCCTGTGGCTTTTCATTGTCTGCCTCTGGGCACCTGTATTCTGTCCAAGAAGAAGCTAAGCTTTGGCTTTGCTGTGTGATTATGAATCAACAGTGTACTGTGGCAGCTGAAAGGGCCAATGATGTCCTGGGGTAGTTCAGCTTGGAGAAGTCTGAGGGGTGACCTCATCACAAGGGGTGCAGCTGAGGAGGGTTTCTGATCTCCTCTCTCTGGTGACCAGCAATATGACATGAGGAAATGGGAAAAAAAAAAAAAGCTGCTTCGGGGGAAGTTGAGATTAGATGTCAGGAAAAGATTCTTCACTGAGAAGGGTTGTCAGTCACTGGAACAGGTTCCCCAGAGAAATGAAGTGGTGATGGCACCCAGCCTGTCAAGAGTTCAAGATCTGGGTGACACTCTTAGTGACATAGTTTAGTTTTAGGTAGTTCTGCAGGAGCAGGGAGTTGGACTCAATGGTCCTTGTGGGGCCCTTCCAGCTCAAGATACTCTATGATTCTACAAATTGACAAATCTATGATTCTGTGACTAGCAGCTCCAGCAAAAATATGGAAATATCATTCCTTATAAGCAATCTGTTGCAGAAAGACAGAAAATGTGTTAAAACTGAATGGATCTGTGTAGGAGAAAAAGAGGGCAGGTGAGGGCTGTAAAATTCTGGATGCCAGTAATTTACAAAGTGAGTGGCAATGGCACATAATTACTGCTGCTTTTTCACTACTTATCAGTAACAGCCACCACTCGTGGATTTGTATTCTGATAGTACCTAAGCACTCTTTGTATTGCACATCAGTTCCCTGACATAGAAAGTTCACTTTTCAGGACAAAAGAGAGGAGATGGATCCATCTGACTTGACTGGGCACTACAAGGGACATGTGGGACAACTGCTCAAGTATGAGAAACGGTGGTATAGCCATGACGTCACCACTGTTTATCCCCAGTCCTTATAAAGAAAGGAGGATCTGAAGGTAGGTATGGAGCTAATTGGGAAAGAGCTCAAGGCACTTCCTAGATCTGAGTGGAAACATGGGAGAAATTAATTGATGTAAAACTTTATGATGTTAAGATGGAGGATGGCATCACCAGGTAAGCTACAGTGCCAGATATGTGAGTATGGGCGGTAGACTCGAGGCCTTAAAATCAGAGACAAATGGTTGTACTTGATGTGATACAGAAGGAGATGACAGTGGTGAGATGTAAAGACAAATGTCTTTACGCAAGAAGTCAAGTTAGGAAAATGATCTGTGCAGCAACGTGAATGGAGGCGGGTAACATTACATTTGTCAAAACCAAAGAAAGGATGTTGCAGCAATCAAGGTGTCTAATGAGAATCTGGACTCAAGATTTTGTGATTTGATACCTCTGTGAATGAAGAGCTTCAGCTTCAAAAGAGACAGAGTAACACTCTGCAAGATTTATGTGTAGTCTTAGCCACAGAGACACAAGGGATGCTCAGAATGGAAAATGATATCCACGTCACAGACCTGGAGGATGGGAAGATTGGAGATCTTGCCCATGATGACCAAATGAGGGCCAAAGCTAGGGTATGAAAGTGGTATGGGCTCTGTTTTAGCCATTCTAGGCCTCAGCAGATAGCAAGACACGGATGCAAGGTGTAGCTTTTGAGCTGTGGGTTTATTCAGTTTTTAAACAAAGTGAGAGCATTTGTGAATAAATCCTCACAAATAAAAGGGTCCTATGTATCCAAGGATGTTGTTAACGCTTCCTCACGAAGGTTCACATAAGTATTTCTTGAGGGATTTTCCCAAGGTGGAAAAAAAAAAGAAAGCAGCAACTGGGTTCACTGGTTTGGAGGTGCACTTTACCATCGCTAGTCATGCAATGCATTTTCCTTCTTGGCTGGGGTCTCAGACATCCACACACATGTTCCTCTGTGTGGAAGGAGCCATGTTTCTCCTCTATATTTTTTTTTGCCTCAATTGCACAGCCAGACTGCACACCCTAAGGAAGAAGACAAGCTTCTTTGTCTGTTCA
This sequence comes from Heliornis fulica, assembly GCA_013399135.1. Classification (NCBI taxonomy): domain Eukaryota; kingdom Metazoa; phylum Chordata; class Aves; order Gruiformes; family Heliornithidae; genus Heliornis; species Heliornis fulica. Next base: position 1,054,346 of record VXBZ01002178.1, on the reverse strand, counting down.
TTTAAAAAGCCTTGCATAAAAATGGGGTGAACGAGCCTCACATCACATCCTATACTTGGTGTGTTGTGAAAAATGTAAAAAGCTCTTGTGAATCATACTATCCGCTACTAACTTGTAACAAAACAGCAGGGACTGAGGCTAAGGCTTGTTAGATATGAAGCTCAGTCTTACAAAAACCCACTTTGTAAATGCGCAGTAAAAGCTCTGCCAGCAAACTCATAAGCAATACATTATCACTACCTTTCAATAAACTATTTGTCCAGTTTAAGAATTAAAAGTTGTATTTAACATATTAGGCGAGAATGGAGAAATGCCTTTAGAAACAGCAGGCTTAATGCACTACTAATCTCTAAACCAAATATTTATAGCCCTGTAGTTTATAAACAATCTGAAATATTTGGGTAGTGGATATCCAAGAGGTGGAAGCGCACACAGTAATAGGGAGGTTTAACCACTCCATCTACCTTGTTTTGTGTTTCCACCACTATTACATCAGATTTATAAGCACTGCACATTACTGAAATATCAGTTTAGAAAAAGTAACGAAAAAAAACACGAGTTAAAATATATGGAAATGTTTCATTGTTTATGAATTTGTATGCCTCAGAAAATGATCAATATTGAAGCTTATTCAAGCCAAGACCTGTCTGGATGTGTATTAATTTGCTAAATGAAAATAAACTAGAAATTACTAAGATAAAAGAAATAATAATGAAATATGGAAATAACTACAGATTTTGCACATTGCCATTGTATAATGGACATAATGGACATAATGACATTACATAATGGATTCTAATTAAATCCAGGTGGAAAATGACCTTCCTAGACCTCCCTTCAAAATTAAGATTTTTGACAGTCGTGATTAATGGAAACATGCACTTTGCATGGTTTGTAAACCTGAAACATCATTGTACATTTCAGTTTATAATTTATCCCATTATCTGCTTCTGCATGTGTGAAGGTCAGCCGTGCTAGCACAAAGTAGTAGTGAAATCCAGAGGCTCTGGAAGGTTGTCATCACAGATTTTTCAATTATTTTTCAAGAGGAAATAATTTCACCTCCTTTTTCCTTAGAACGATGACAATCTAAGAGTAATATTTTTAACAGCAGCAATTGCAATATTCTTGTTATTCTCTTGTCTTTTTAGAGTAAACAAAATGGCACAGGAAAAAATGCTCTTTTAAGGATTCCTACCCGCAATATTTCTTCAATGCAGCTGTTATCTCCTGCTCCACTGTCCTGTAAACAAAATGAGAAAATAGTTTGTTTGTGTTTTAAAGAGAAATAACAAATAGCAGGTTTCAGAACACGGCTGTCAAATGAAATATATTCCAACCTCTATTACAGTTTCAGAACGAGGCCAAGTCTTTCCAGCATCTGAAAAGTTACACTGCTTAAAATTTTCAAATTATTCCCCGTCAGTGCCACAGGAAGATGCAATATTTGCAGTGTTTACGTATGATTACAACATATTTGTATAAATTCATAGGATTTTGTTTACACCACTTTTGGATGGGGTTCCTGCTGGTTTGGATACATTGCGTTATGAGTAAGCACGAGCAGAACAGTTATTGCACATATACAGATGTATGGCACCTCTCCACATCCTTTGTGCAGGAAAGACTCTGCAGCGACACTGCCTGTGCAAAGCCTGGCAATGGACGGAGAGGGCAAAGGGACCTGCAACGCTGAGGGGAGACCTGCTGCAGCAACATGGAGCCCAGGTTAGGCAGGCACAGCAGTCCTGAGAAGTCTATGGTTTTTTTTTTTAAGTGCTGGCCATAAAGCTTTGTGGGGCTGAGGGTGCAGAGGAATTCAGCTCTCCTGAATGGTATGGGTTCCTCCAGGGCCATTCTGGAGGGGGGAAATCAGAGATTTGGCAGGGCACCTGTCCCGATACGGGAACCATCCAGACAGTGACTCACCTACATGCTCAATTTGTTTGTCTGTTAGGACCCAAACATCTGCCAGCCACGCAGAGGCAGCACGAGACACCAGTATGCCACGCTTACACCCCCACCCCCTCCCTGCCTGCCCCCTATCCCCAGTTTGCTTGCGCTGCCCAGCACAACTGGGAAAAGGGGATGCACCATGGATGGAAGTGCTGATGCTGAGGGGGTGCCCGTCTCCTGCAGGTCTGCACAAGATACTAGGTGGCTGCTGCATCAAGCAAGTTTTCTGGGGGTTTACTTCAGCACACGGAATTCCCTGACTGTTCCCCAGAGAAGGTTTCCTTCCATTTGCACAGCAGAGCTGAGGAAGCAGGATACTGGGGCTTGAGGTCCTCCCATGTGGGAAAGGCAGGGTGGAAACAAAACTGGTAGAATTAATTACTGTCCCCATAGAGCTCGCAGGGAGGTGGGCCCCTTATTTTCAAAAGCCACCTGGAGGCTCTGAGCTTTCAGGTGCCCACCTGGAGAAACATCAAAGAAACTTGTTGCACCAAAGTGCTGAGCTCGTGTCACCTGTGAATCAGACTTCTCTACCACATCTGCATTCGGGTACCCAAAAAAACACCAAAAATGGACACCCCTGTGCCTACCAGACCCAAATGATACCACCAGCCAGTCTGGGCAAGCCCTGCTCCTCCTCACTGTCACTTGACTCTTTTTGGTGCAACAAGTCCACCAGCTTTACAGTCAGTCACTTGGAGTTTACACCACTGATTTCCATGGGAAAGCAACTAAGCATGCTGCAAATTCAGCCTTTGAAGAATTGCTTGTATCTGGTGCGGTGGTGCCGAAGGGAAGCTGCAGTCCCGTGCAGAGAGCCCTGCTTGGATCTCAGCCCTGTCCCCAAGGAGCTGCACGACAGCACGTGCGACTTTTCCTCATGCAGCAGTGGGAATGCAAGTGCAAGAGTTCATGTTGCCAATGAAGTTAAGATGGTAGACAGAAACATCCCAACAGTCTCTGGGTATTTTAAAATTCAGTTCAGCTAATTTTTATTTCTTTCTTCTGTGTGGGTTTCTTTACACTGTCTCCCTTTCCTTCCCCAAACCTTGGTCTATGCCTTGTTATCCTGTTACCAGTGGGGAGTATAAAGCTCTTGTCACAAACACATTGTTTACAGAGCAACAAAATTCCTGCCCACCCTCGAGTTCTAGACCATTGCCATTTTATGATGAGATGACCTGCCATCTTATGCTGTATACAATGCATTGAACATGTGGTAAAATGATGCTCCTTATTTTCGTGTGAAAACAAAACTACTGAAGGTAAATTTGGCAATAGGCTATTTCAGAGTAGATTTAGGAACAAGTTTCTGTTATGAAATTAAATATCCCTCCAAGAAGTGTAATGAAATAAATCTTCAAATACTCACTAGCAAGAAATTACACTTTCTATTACCACAAAACTAAAACTTTAGCTGTTCTCCCAAGCATACTGTATCTCCGGGCAGGAAGCAGAAAACCTTTTCCTCTCACAGAGGAAAAAAAAAAAGGAAAGCTGGAAACAGAAAAGCAATGGCAAGATATGAAAAAATGAAAACAATATTTGGGAAAAAAAAACCCTCAATATCTGTATTTTCTTCTTTGTTCTTCATCTTTTTGAGTGACAAATATAAATTTCTTATTTTTGATTTGAATATTTTTGAGGAATTTGCATTGCTGTTGATATCAGGCTTTCTAGAATAAGGGTGGAAAAGTTACGAGACCATGCTCTTCCCACAGCATGCAACTTCCGTTTCATAAGGCCTGGGGNAATGCAGAGTGTTATTATGGGATTTAAGCTATTTCTGAAAAGTGTCTGTAGGTGTTGGTATGGAAAAGACTCCCAATTCTCAGTTTAAAAGCTTATCTTATCTGTTGCATCTCTACTTGGGAGGAGTTGTCAGGATGTGGAACAGGCTGCCCAGGGAGGTGGCTGAGTCACCATCCCTGGATGTATTTAAAAGATGGGGACATGAGGTGCTCAGCGATATGGTTTAGGAGAGGACAGGTACAGTTGGACTTGATGATCTTAATGGTCTTTTCCAACATTGTAATTCTGATTCTGTGATGCTCATCACAGAATGTTACAGAGGAACCTTTGCTGCCTATGAAGGCGGCAACCTGAATTTTACTTCATGGCCATATTTTAATCTACAAAAAAAAAAAAGCTGGTAAATATTTCTTGAAATCTGAATTAAAAGCTGTGATTGCATTACCTGCAGGCAACAAAGAGCACAGAGCACTCGACTTCCCTGATCCAAACAACATTGTGTCAGTGCTGGCTGCGTGATGCAGCACCTGCGTAAGGCTGATGTCAGTCGTGCTGGCAACCTGCACAAAGCAGCCCCTCCACCCTCTCGGCAGCCTGCAAGCCACAGTGCACTTGTGCAGTAAATGTTTTCATTACTTCTAAAAAAAACACTGCAACAAATGACAAAAATTAGGGTTTTGAGGCTGCTGCTCCCACTCAGCTAGCTGAGGAGCTGCTACCCTGGATTTATTCTGACACTGATGAACCCAGCTCATTTGCCTCCCTTTGCATTTTGGGATCTGTCATCATGAACCCGCCTCCCTGAACCTTCAACGAACCACTGTCGAAACCTGGGCAAGTCTTGGGGAGCTGTCGGCGAAAGCGGGTGCCAGTATCTTCCCCTTCTGACACTGTTCCCGCTGCCTTCATCCCTCAGTCAGCGCAGCCTGAGGAACACCAAACATGTGTACACGCGTCCGGCTGGCGCTCAGTCTGGCAGGAGGATGCGAGGATCTGCCGCCCAGGATAACGGCACTGGCTGCTGAAGAAATAGCCGGGAGCATCGCACCGCTGATAACTCGAACAGCTAATTACCATGCAAAGCACAGAGAGCGGTAAGAAACAAGGCTGTCTAAAGGCTACACCGAGCTCTTGAGAAATGTGATGTCATTTCAAAAAAAAAAAAAAAAAAGCTACATCTGTACCCATTTTATTTCAGAGCATTACTTTAATTTTGTTTCCCTTACCAACAGCTCTCACATGGAGATACATAAAGAGATCCATCTGAAAGGAATTCCTAGCTGTGATACCTCTCCTTCCTTTCAAATCTTTGTGTTAAGGAAAGAAAGAAAACTCTCTGCAAGTATCTATTTCGATTTTAGCCCGAGAGATTTTCGTGGTGCGAGTTTTTGGTGCTCTTATTATTTGGACTATGATAAGTGTTTTTACAAGGTCTCCAGAAGTTACTGGATTTTGTCTCCAGGATAAACTAGGCACGATTAAGATCTCCAGAAGGCTGAGGTATGCACTCAGCAGGCTTGTTGACCTCTTCCACTCAGCAGGAGCCAGACTTGCTGGGTTGCCACTTCAATGTTCGTCATCTGCCTCCAGCAGACCACCACCATGCCCACCATTTGGGTGCCAACTCTGCCTCTGGGGCAGCTCTCAAACTGCACAAGCCATCTATGGCATCGTTTAACGTTGGACTGAGGGATTATCCCTAGGGCTGAAAATTAAGCTTAAGCAGTAAATATTGACAGACAATAACCTAAATCCATGATTAAAAAAATAGGGGGAAAAGCCCACGTTGATGGAGCTTGATCTGCAAGTGTACCAGCTTCTCTGAAGAAGAAGCACGGTCTTCTTTCTCAAGACCATGAAAGCACAAGAGCTACATAATACACATGAACACGGTCATATATGACATTTTCTATACAATCCATTTGCTAAATGGAACACCCAATATGAAGATAAGTCAAGTCCTTATATTTTTACTTATTCATATGTGTGGCCTCTACCTGTTGGATTGTGGAGAGCCATCGCTCTCAACAAAGATTATCTTTGATCATTCTTCCGAAGAGATCTCAATAACTTCGAGTCATGGAATAAGATGCTGAAATTTAACGAGACAAGGTGCCTGAGACCAGAGAGGTGACTTCTGGGTTTCTGTGGAAATACAGCCAGGCTGTTTAAAGGAATTTATTGGAAGAGGTCATTTTCATATACCCAGGAAAGGTTTTTAGACACTTTGGCTTAACTTGCTGCTGATTTCCTTACATGTGCTACATCCTGCAAAAGGCTCTTTAGAGGATGGGAAAGATAGGATGATTAAAAGGTCTCAACTTGGTTAAAATCTCACTCTTTGTATGTCCAGAAATGCCCAATTTTTGGAACGTATTTTCATTCTGAATTAGGGAGGGGGGAGGGAAGGGGAGAAGGAGGGGCAGGCACCTACATGTAGATTTTATCCCATTGGCTATGATCCCATTACAAATGTAACAGTGCAACACCGTTAACTTCAAAATGGAATTTGAAGTGTTCTCCAGTTCAGCTGATAAATTAATGTTTGATCAAATCAAAACAATTCAATGTCAAATTTTAAGAAAAACAAATAAAATTTATAGTTCCAGAATAAGCCTAAATTAAGTCATTAAAACAAAATATCAAAGTGTTTTTACTCTGACTCCAAATTTTCAATTTTTTTTTACTTTAAGAAAATATTTTCTCAAAATGAAAATGAAAATAGATTTGGTCAAAATCAACGCAGATGCAGACATTTTTCTGTTCTGATAAACCAGAACATCCCATAGGTAAAGGACTGAGTATGAAAATCCTCCTAGATGAACAGAATTAAAAAGGGCATTTATCTCTTTTTTTTTTTTCTTTACTAACAAGAATGGCATTTCCATCTTGATGGGTGACACAAGATCTGTCAGCGATGTTTCCATCCACTTTAACAGGGCTGGATGCCAGGGAACCATGGCATACTGTATTCCCCCTCATTTCACTGATGGGCACTAGCAATGCTGTGCACTCCACAGCCCTTAAATGGAGAAGAGTCCTCTTGTCTCCTTGAGGATGCAGACAAGTAGGGATGAACTTGGGAGGGTTACACCAAAGAAGGAGAAATCAAGAAACTACTGAGGAAGCCTGTTTTTCTGTTGCTTCTGATATTTTAAAGCTCTTATTTGCATTTGTGCAAAAAAGAAAACTACTCATTTTGCTATGAGGGATTGCTGCTGCTTCCTTAGACACAGAGACGTGCAGGAGGGAGATGGGGATGAACAGCTGAATTCTCCTCAAGCTCTGTGTCAGAAAATGTTGCACTAATTAAAGTTATTAAATCCATCTGATTTACAGCAACTGTTATTAACTGTTGCCCTTAATAAGCCCATTCTCTTTTGAAATGGAGTCTTCATATTTATTATGGGGATTATTTTTCCTACCATGGGATCTTGAAACATTGTTCTTGGTTCAAAAGGGAAGATGAGCAAGGTTAACAAAGATTTCAAGAAAAAAAAAAGGAATAAAGAGCAAGTGCTGAAAGTCATCTAGCTGTGCTTTAATGAAAGTATGAAGCTACACTAATCGGAGGTCTTATTGCCACTGGAACGTCATAATGCTCCAGTCTTGTACTAGGAACAGGGAAATATTCTGTCTGATTGAAGATGAATCAAAAATATCTGTAGATAGAAACACCAACTGATCTGATACACTTGCAGTGCACACTAGAAAGGAGATGCTATGAAGACGAGTACATTTTGCTCTTTATGAGTGATACTTGCACAGAACAGCTTGCTCAGCAGCTCACCCACAACCGAAGTAGGAAAGCAGCTTCTGGAGAGCAGAGACTCAGAAGGAAGACTGCAGAGGACTTTATAAAGCTGTAATCCAGAGTACCATAAGCCTTAGGCTGTGCTGGCACTGTGTGCAGACCTGAGAGGCCTGAAAGGATGCTGACTCTGAGGTTCAGGCTGGCATCTCATTGAAGATGGATATGCTACAGATGTAAAAGCAAAGGTTTGTTTTTTAATATCTTGGAGACAAGGTTAAGGAAACTCCTCAAGTATGTGCCCATAGCCTTCCCCAGAGCTTGGAGTACCTCCTGCCCAGGAAGCACCTGACCTGCATGAAATATGGAAATAAATCCTGGGGTCAGAAATTGAGATGATGCTGAAGGGCTGTGGTCTGGATGGCTGCTAGGAGCTTCACTAGCCTGCAGCCCTCTTTGGAGGGGATTTAGAAGTGCTAGGTCCAGCCACTTGTTGAGAGGTCATCTTCAAACCGATGACATGGCCTGAGACCAAGTCTCAGTGTACACACCACAAAAAAAAAAAATCAAGATAATTAAAGCCTGAGAACCCCCACTGAAGCCTCCCCACCTGCTATACCCCTATAAGGGCCATCAAGTGATCAATGACTGGAACTGCACCAGTAACATTTCATCTAATAAAAGGTACTTGGGAGCTTCAAATGTAACCTACTGGCAAATCGGTGGAGCAATTTTATGGCCTTTTATATTATATTCATAAAAACAAAATCCAAACACACCAGAATTATGCTGTGACCCAGAACAATAAAAGGGAGCTGTAATGGAGAACTTCATTGTTGTGTTAATAAAATATAAAGGGTTTATTGTTATTGGGAAAGACTGATTGTATCAAATCAATACCATGTCATAGTATATTAATGTTTTTCTTCTCTAATGAAAAAATAGGGTCTGATGTGATTACACTGTCTTGCTACCCATTTGAAAAATATAATGGGATGGTAATAATGAAGATTGCAACTTGCAGTTTTACCCCTTGCTACACGATCAATCCTGGGAGGTGCTGAGTAAGTGACCTTGCCTTACCAGTGAAGTCAACAGCAGTTGTGAATGCCAAGATCAGGCACTTTTCCTTCACAAAGATATTGCCAACAACCCCCTGAACGAATTCCACAGCCCCCTCTTCCCACCTAAAATTTGGAAGAAGCCAGGGGGCGGGTACCTCTGGAAATGCCTTCAGCACGTTACATTCTGTACAGCACTGAATGAATGCTCTGCATGTATGAAGTGTCTGTTTGCTTGACACAGTGGTCTATTTGTTGGAAACTTTCCGTTATGGTCTTGGTTTTGCAGCAGGAAAAGCTTTTTCAGCAAAGATACGGGCTTCCCCCCTCAGCCTAGACAACCCTTCAACAGCTGACCCAAAGACCCTGCCCTGGGAGTGATAGAGATCAGCTTTTCTCCCCATCATCAGCCTGTCATCCTGGCTACACAGATGGCCAATTAATGTCAACCGGACGGTGGTATTTTTAGTGATGTGGCCACTTGTTGGCTAGGACCTGGACTGAGACCAATCAATTGCATTCAATATATCATCTGTGTTTGTTTGGGGAGGATATATAACAGCTGTAAAGCAGCAACAGTTGGAAAAACAAGTATTATGGAACTGTTAATCTTTCTGCGACATTTTAATATGAATATACCAACAGCTAGTATAATATTCAATAAATTAAATGGATTATTTTGCCAAGAGATCCTTTAAAAATGTTAATTAATAATAAATCAATAAAAACTATTCAACATGAAAATCAATTACATCCCTGTTTACATTATTTAACTCCAAACATTTCTGTTTTGTGTGCTTGTAATTAGCAAGCTATAAAAGATGCCATAAATAGGCGCATAATGAGAGGAACTGTTTATAAATGATAATTGGTATTCATTCCCACTGAGCTAAAGGTTACGTGATTATAAACTATTGCACAGAAAGGGTTAAACCTCTCACAGATACAAAGGTTTTACAGTACACAACTCTACAGAAATCCCTCCCATGGAAGGCCCCTGATGGAGGAACATCCCTGTACATGAGCATTTGATGGAAAGAGTAGCATATATCAGGCATTCCCTTCAAGCCTGTTTGCATCCATTTAGAAACAGCTCATGGGGGGAAAAAAGTCCACCCCTTGGGCAGTGGTGGAGAGAATAACAAATGGAGCCTGGTGTGAGGAACTCGGCATTGACAAAACATCATCATCTCATCTACTATGTCATAAGGTAAGATATTAACACAGAAATGCTAATAAAAACCTGGGTAACCATCTTGCTAACAAAGGTGAGGGCAGGACAAACAAAACAAGGGTGGTTTCTGTCATGATGGGTAACAAGGGCATTGTTTTACTTGATACCTCACATGAACATTAGGGCCAAAGAAGGTCTGGTTTTCAGAAACTCTGAGTTTTTAGCCCAAAGAAGGGCTAAAAGAGGATTACTGCATCTGCATGTAGCAGCCCCACCACACTGAGCAGCAGCCTGTATCTCCAGAAGGTAATGCTGAACTATTTCTCATTATAGACAGCGACACAGAGCTGAAAAACGTGTCTCCTAGAGGAAAATAACCTCTCATTAATCCCTACTGCTGAAAACCACTGTCTCAATTTTAGACTAAGACCTGATCTAGATTTGACAGGTAACAATCTGGAGACCAGGGTAACATTTGGCTTTCTTATAAGGCTTTTTTGTAGTCAGTCACCAACATCTGACAGTTTGCCTTTGACAGTGTCTCCTCCTCAGAAAAATAAATATAATTCTTTCACCATAACTTCATTTGTTAGGGCAAGAATCAGCAAGAAACCTTGATGAAGCAGCTCTGTCAAACCAGTGAGCATCTAGCGATAAAGCCAGCAGACAAATAACTTATTTGCAAATCCAGAGAGAAAACACTTTTTTTCTACCTCGTCTGGGCACGGCTGATGCCTGTTTCCTTTCTTTTCTGGACTTCTTTACTTAAAAGCGAATTAATTTTTGCCCGAGATACTGACATTGCACTGCTTTCCTCGATTTGCAGAAAATGCATTTTTTAATGGAAAAAATGAATAAGGATTGGGAAGGTTTTAAAAATGTTTATTATGTATAAGGTACAGAGCATTATATGCATTGGTATGAGAATGACTTTTTGGTCTCACTGCTAAGACTGCAAAAACATATGTGTGACCAGCAGATCGAGAAAGGTGATTCTGCCCCTCTACTGTGCTTTGGTGAGACCCTGTCTGGAGTACATCCAGCTCTGGAGCCCTCAGCACAAGAAGGACATGGACCTGCTGGAGCGCATCCAGAGGAGGGCACAAAAAATGATCCACAAGCTGGAGCACCTCTCCTATGAAGACAGGCTGAGAGACTTGGGTTTGTTCAGCCTTTAGAAGGAAATGCTCTGGGAAGACCTTATAGCATCCTTCTGGTACCCGAAAATTACTAATAAGAAAGCTGTGGAAGAACTGTTCATGAGGGCATGTAGCGATGGGACGAGGGGTAAGGGTTTTAAACTAGAAAAGAGGAGATTTAAGTTGGATATTAGGAAAATATTCTTCACTATGAGGGGTGGTAGATCTCTGGAACAGGTTGCTCAGAGAGGTTGTGGAGTCCCCATCCCTGGAGACATTCAAGGTGAGACTTGATGGGGCTTTGAGCAACCTGCTCTAGTAAAGATGTCCCTGCTTCCTGCAGGGGGGTTGGCCTTTAAGGGTCTCTTCTGACCTAATACATTCTATGATTCTGTGATTCTATATTCTGGTCAGTTACAGCCAGGGTACCTGTTTGCCCCAAAGGGATATAATTTGCTACTGGATACCCAAAGCTTTATCAATGAAAATGAACAATTGTATGCATCAGCACCTTTCAAACAATCCCTTCATGCCTCTGGTCAGCATAGGAGACTCAGGTGGAGTCTCTTAAAATCCACACGGAGGTTGATAAATAGCACAATTCTCCAAGCTGCTGTGAAAATCTTAGCAGAGCTTTATTGTGTTCTCAACATTCTTGAAAGTCAAAAGAAAAATCCAGCTGTCCTGTGGTCACCGACAGACTGATGGAAACAGACTCACTGCAAAAAAAATGGCACTCTCTGAAGGTTTTGCAGAGTTAATATGACATAAAATTTCAAATGAAATGCTACTGCTGCAATGTCTTGCTGCTCAGGCATGTCAGTGCCTTCCAGTTAAGAATGTACATGACACCGCACATATATATATATGCACACAGGTATACATGTGTGTGTATACATACATGTCTGTATATAAAAATCCTCTGCAAAGGTTTCCTGAAAATGCCCAAACCAACAAAGCGTCAAATCTTATCAACTGTGACCTTAATATGGGATTCACTAAGTTCAGCAAAACCATAAAGTTGAAGAGTAGATAAATACCTTCCCTGTTTTTCCTGTCCTCTATTTCCCACCCCTACCCTTCCCTCCCCACTCCCAGAAGATTATTTCACCACAGGTCTGTATGAGTTCTCTGGTAGGGGGCAGAAACCTCCCTCATGCCAGCTAGACAGGAACCAGGCACTGCTGTGCTGCCTGTGCTGACTGGCAGAAGACTTACCTCCAGAAGTCAGGATACCTCCACATCTGAACAACCACTTGCCCCAAGGCACAGCAGCTGCCCAGCATTTGTCCCCACTCCATGGGCTCCGAGCCAGCACCTGGGTGTCTGGGCAATCACAAGACCAGACACAGGAGAATAAATACTGCCCTGGATTTGGGGAAGTTGTAGGTAGCTCCAAATAGTCATAGGTTATTAGTTAACATATTTTTGATGGAAGCCACACCGGTGCCTCAGACTGGGAAGACAAAAGGTTGGTTTTAAATTATCTTAGTTCTTTCTCTTTAGGGTTTAAATTTTCCTTTCTTTCCATATATTCCTAGATGATCCCCCTTTAAAGGGGATATTACATCCGTAAGTCATGATACTGTCTGATTTTCTTCTTACAGAATCATAGAATGGTCTGGGTTGGAAGGGACCCCAAGGATCATCAAGTCCCAACCCCCTGCCATGGGCAGGGACACCTCTTACCACACCAGGCTCCTGAAGGCCCCATCTAACCTGGACTTGAACACCTCCAAGGAGAGAGCAGCCACCACTTCCCTGGGCAACCTGTTCCAGTGCCTCACTGCCCTCATAGTGAAGAACTTCTTCCTAATACCTAATCTAAATCTACTCCCTCCCAATTTAAAACCCCTTGTCTTATCACTATATGCCCTTCTAAAAAGTCCCTCCTCATCGTTAACTTAGGTGCCTTCAGGAACTGCAATAAGATCTCCCCAGAGCCTTCTCTTCTCAAGTTGAACAAGCCCAACACTCTCAGCCTGTCTCTAGCCCTCTGATCATCTTCATGGCACTCCTCTGGATGTGCTCCAACAGTTCCATGTCCTTCCTATGTTTGGGACTCCAGAATTGTCACCACTGCAAGTAACAGAGATGAAATACAGACAGAAAGAAAAAGAAAAAAATTGCCTTGGGTCTTCCATATTTTGTGTCTTTGAAAGAGTTTACTTGTCCTTCTAGCAGAGCAGACATTTGCTAGTCCCCAGATGTTTGCATTGAGCTCTCCCACACAGCTAAAGGCTAACGGATCACCACTTACAAAACCCAGAAATACAGAACTCTACAGAGCACGACGACCGGCCGTGGAACTCAGGGGCAGTAACACCTTTTTACTGTCATGTTAACAGTTTTCTTTTTAATACAGAAAATGAACACCAAGTCACTTTAGAGCAGTGCAGTGCCAACGGGGCATGACTGGTGTATGGACTGCAAAGCTCTGGCTGGTGCCCACAAAGAACAACTCTCCTGGCAGTCTTACTGCTGGAAAATGATTTTTAACCCTGTAAGCATCGACATTCATGCACGTAAAACACACAATACAGTGCAGGATAATGAAAGGAAGAAATGGACAAAGATAGCAAAATTAATTTTTTACTGGTCTGCAGACCAAAACCAGTACTACATTGCATGAGAGGGGTTTGTGAATTTTCTGAGGTTACATCACCATCAGTTTTGGTTTGGTTTTGATTTGATTTCCAAAGCTTTCATTGGAAAGCTTCAAAAAGGTGATCTGCCTCTTGGATTTCTATTTTTACTTTTTTTTTCTGAACAGACGAGGCGATCCTCCACTTAAAAACAGGTTATTTTGTCTCTAGAGGAAGAAATGTTCAATGTAGCCCCATTTAATTTTAAATGGAAGCTAAATGGAGAGAAAATCTCTAATACCGCTACAGCTCACAGATATTTCCATCTAGGTCAAGTACAACAAATCTGCATTTTTTTAAGTGGCAGAGCCAGCTCTCTGTCCCTGTAAGCACTGGAATGTCTTATGGCACCCCACATTATAACAACACGTACAGAAAACAGGAGTACAGCTGGAAACCCCTTTGAGCCGAGAAGCCACATGCTTCCCTTTTGTTATATGATCTTGATGAAATTATTTCTATGGCTTTTATTCATGTTTCAAGACATTGAATCCTTTAAACTTGTTAGTATTTTCCTTTTTTATTGTTCTCTGCTGCCTTTCACTGTTTTATTTTATTCTTTTGTTCCTCAGTGTAACTGAAGATAATGCAGTACTAGGCCTATTACCCTCCATCTCTTTGATCTGGAAGTGGATATCAACAAAGAAGTTATTTGTTCTCAACACATTAAACCCTTCTGTGTAGCTTTTTACAAATTCTGTTATGCAACTTTGATACGGCCTGGAATGAGTTGTCAGGTACCAAAAGGCAGGGGATCACAAAGACCTCTCCAAAAGTCAGGCTATGAATGGTGTCATCTTGCTGTTTCACTTTCAAAGGTGGCTCATATGGGCTTGCTGAATAGGAGTCGTTTGACAGCAGACATCTGAATTTGTATCTGAGACTCTAAGACACCTTTATAAGAACTTTGAATATCTTAGTTGAGTCCTGAGGATCAAAGCTTCCTATGTAATAAACCTATCATGGGTTACTTGGGGAGACTTTCAGCATCGGTAACAATGGCAGCTGATTTGTCTCACATAACAAGATACTGATTAAATTTAAGAATTGTGATCAATACTTTAACTAGCGATATAAAAATCTATCTAAAACTCAGGAATTAACATTAATGTCTCATGGTTTAATTCTAAAGCATCTCCTATAGTTTTAAGATGCACATGCATCAAACGTTGCTTGAAATACATTAAATCTCAATTTCTCAAATCAGAATGCTGGATAGTAAGCAGAATTGCCAGCATAAATGAATATAATGCATACAACACAAAAAGCTCTTGGCTGGATTTTGTATTCAGCAGCAGAAACAGAGAAACACACATTGTTTCACAGTGATCTGCGTTAAATATATATTTGCTATGGGTTTGAAATACTCCAAACTACTTGTTTTGGATGCGAGAGGATGCTCTACATTTGCAATATATGATACCACATTGTCATCAATTGTCATGCTTTGTTTATAGGACTGAATAATTTGTAATCATCAGATTACTGTGTTTAGTCTGCACTCCGGTTTTAAGAGAGCGCGTATTAAACAGATCAAATCCTTGTATCTTTTATTTGTTTGTTTATGAAAGGAATGATGAGTGGCTCACTCCATTGAGAATTAACTCTTTGGGGAAAGGTTCAGAGTTTCAGGTGCAGGTTGTTCTTGGAGGAGAGAAGGGCAAAGCTGCTCTTGGGCTCGGATTGTTAATTGTGTGCTTATATTACCATGTAGGAACATTATGTAATAGCAACAGAGAAAAATGAAGGCAATGCTATATTCACAGAATAGAATCACAGACTGTGTTAGGTCGGAAGAGACCCTTAAAGGCCACCTAGTCCAACCCTCCTGCAGAAAGCAGGGACACCTTCACTAGATCAGGCTGCTCAAAGCCTCATCAAGTCTCAACTGAATATCTCCAGGGATGGGGACTCCACAACCTCTCTGAGCAACCTGTTCCAGAGATCTACCACCTGCATAGTGAAGAATTTTTTCCTAATATCCAACTTAAATCTCCTCTTTTCTAGTTTAAAACCCTTACCCCTCGTCCCATCGCTACATGCCCTCATGAACAGTTCTTCCACAGCTTTCTTATTAGTAATTTTCAGGTACCAGAAGGATGCTATAAGGTCTTCCCAGAGCATTTCCTTCTAAAGGCTGAACAAGCCCAAGTCTCTCAGCCTGTCTTCATAGGAGAGGTCCTCCAGCTTGTGGATCGTTTTTGTGCCCTCCTCTGGATGTGCTCCAGCAGGTCACAGAATCACAGAATCACATAATGGTCTGGGTTGGAAGAAACCCCACAGATCATAGAATTCCAACCCTCTGGTCACAGGCAGGGACACCAATTTCCAGGCCTGGATCTAGACAAGGTTGCCCAGGGCTCCATCCAATCTGGCCTAGAACACCTCCAGGGTTGGGGCATCAACCACCTCTCTGGGCAGCCCGTTCCAGCATCTCACCACTCCTTCTGTGAAGAACTTCACCCTGATATCCAATCTAAACCTTCCCCCTCTAGCTTAAATCCTTCCACCCGTGTCCTACCACTATCTACCCTTGTAAAAATCAGATTCCCCTCCTGTCTATAAGCTCTCTTTAAGTACTGGAAGGCTGCCATGAGGTTCCACCGCAACCTTTTCTTCTCCAGGCTGAACAAGCCCAGTTTCCTCAGCCTGTCCTCATAGGGAAGGTGTTCCAGCTCCCTGATCATCTTTGTGACCCTCCTCTGAACCCTCTCCAACAGCTCCACATCTCTCTTGAATTGAGGGCTCCAGCTCTGGACGCAATACTCCAGATGGGGCCTCATGAGAGCAGAGTAGAGAGGGACAATCACCTCCCTGCCTTTGATGGCCACCCCTCTTCTGATGGAGCCCAGGACACCATTGGCCTTCTGAACTGTTGGCTCATGTTCAGTTTCTCATCCACCAGGACCCCAGGTCTATCTTAGCAGGGCTACTCTCAAGTAGCTCTTCTCCCAGCCTGTGTATATGCCTGGGATTCTTCCAGCCCAAGTGCAAGACCTTGCACTTTGCAGTGTTAAATCTCATTAGGTTTCACGCATGCCCACCTTTCCAGTCTGTCCAGATCCCTCTGGATGGCTTCCTTTCCTTCTACTGATGTCCTTCTTTTGTTGAGGGCTCCAGAGCTGGATGCACTCCAGGTGAGGTCTCACCGGAGCAGACTAGAGGGGCATAATCACCTCTCTCAATCTGCTGGACACACTTATTTTGAAAATGGTCAGGCTTTTTTGAAAGCCCAGGATGCAGTTGGCCTTCCTGGCTGTATATGCACTTTAGTGGCTCTGTTTCTATATTCTAAGGGCTTCCTTCAGCTTCCTGGCTTCCTTTCTGTGGTGGGTTTGCAACGTGGCTTCTTTAAGAAGTGGCTAGAAAGTTTCTTAAGGGTCCAACAAAGTAAATCCCAAACAAACTCCTAAACCCTGTTACTGACAAGGACAATCAGTGCCGGTCACAGACCCTCTGGGAATCACATTTTAGAGAGAGAGAAACGCAAACAGCTGCATTTTGCCACCAGAGAAGGGAGTGAGAAGATGTAAGAAACTTTGCAGACAACAAGGTCAATGAAGGGGAGGAGGAGG
>VXBZ01002178.1:903963-1037085 GCA_013399135.1 Heliornis fulica | reverse complement strand
CATGGGTGGGACCCCATGCTGGTGCAGGGAAAGAGTGTGGGAAATGCCCCCTCCTCCCCCTCCAAGAAGGAGAACAACTCCAGCAGAACTGACCGAAGGTTGAAGCCTCCATTACCTATTTCCCCCCCTTTCCTATCGTGCCATCCTGGGGAGGAGAAATCATTAATAAAGTGAAGTCTGCAAAGAAGGGAGGGGCAGGGGGTGGTGTTTTAAGAGCTTTTTGTACTTCTCATTACCTGACTCTGGTTTCTCTGTGTGTTCAGTGTAATAAATGAGAGAGTTTTCTTTGCTTTCTTCTGTGCTGAATCTGTTTTGCCCATGACACTGACTGCAGAATGATCTCTCCTGTCCTTATCTCGACTCCAAAGCCTTTCAACATGTATTTTCTCCCCTGTTCAGCTAAGAGGGGAGTGATAGACTGACTTTGGTGGGAGTTTGGCCTCCAGCCAGAGTCAAACCACCACACTCCCCTGACATGCTTCCAGCAGCATCTCCTGCACCTTTTATCTATAAATATCACTCAAAGTCACCTGCAGCCTAGCTAAATATTAGGGCAGGTAGAGGACACAGAAGCCCCACCAAAACAGGTACTATCCTGTACCATTTGCAGCAACAGGTACTTTGCAAAGAACAGAATGAAATATTCTATGCAAACCCCTCTCTTTCTCATAATCCATTTTCTGCTGGAGAAATACAGCGATGAAAAAGGATAGTCCAGTGAGGGTTGCAGGCAAAGGCTTGTATCTGTTTCTGCACAGGGAAAGGCCATCAGGAACTGGCCGGTCACTGAGGACTCTGCCATAAGGTTTGTGGAAAAATCCACACTAAAGTGCAGTTCTGGCCTAATTCAAATTTTATATACATTTATACTACAGACACAACAGTATTTTAAATACCTGTAGATGGGAAATCAGTTGACAGCTATGGGCTGAACGCCTGCAACACTTAATCCATGGGGACTGTACACGCAGAGCAGCCCGTCTGCATAAACCACCTATGCAGGTCTGCTCAGGGTCCTGAGAGTAACAGTTACCTCTCACTCGCTGCCCAAAGTGACCTTGTTGATGGCACTATATGTAAATTCAAGATGCAAAGAAGCGATGGGATTACTTGTTCTTAAAAAATAATAACAAAATCAAGCCATCACCATTGCAAAGGCGTGATCTCGGTTCATTTGCCACCCAGGGTATCTGTACCTCTGAGCTACAGAAGAAAAACCCAGCAAGAATGAGACAGAAGCCAAGCTCACATTTCCATCCTTATCTCTCTGCGCCGATACACTCTCAGAGGTCCCTGCTTGCGTAGCAGCTGGTGAATTGCTAACAGTTTACAGTCTGGTGTATTAAAATAAACTAGCACTGATTTGGGTAATTTGCAGTCATGCAGTTGCTGCTGGTGAATAAACAGTTGATGGATCTCTACAGCAGAGGCAGGAGCCCTTCATCTGTGCCCACTTGTACATCAGACCTCTCTGTCTGTACAAGCACTAACCACAGCAGAGACTGCCATGCCAACATACCCGAAGTCATCCATTATTTGCGTCTCATTACGGTCCAGAGCTCAATCAACCGACACAAAAGATGTGACTTTTGAAAGCATCACATCCTGCCACTTGATCAGTTAGAAAGGATTAAACGGGGATGTCTTGATTGAAAAGAGTCCGCAATAATCTGCCTTCTGCACACTACTGTGAAGGCTTGTCTAACACTTTACAAGCACAGAGCCAGAAACAGGTGTGTATGTAATATAGTACAGGTGCATATGTAATACAGTACATCTAGATATGTCGAGCTATTTATAACTTTAGATATGGAATGTGGGTACAGGTCTATATGGGCAACACTATAATTTTAAGAAGGCTCACACAGAGTGTATTTTTTAGTCTGAATGGTTGGAAATATTTTATGTAGGGAGAGTGCAATTTCTCAGAAAATGAGGGTATCAACTGAAAAAAGTCCTAACAAACCCTAAAAAATCCCAAACCCTTAAAATCCCAGAATGGGTATTCTTAAAATAACAGGCCTGTCCACAGGAGTCCTGCTTTTCCAAATCAAGCCAGCTGGTCTCTCAGGCTCCACGAGACAGGAGATAGGGCACGGTGCATGCTGGAGCAGTATCCCCAGGGCTTTCACTCACAGCATGTGGGCCTGCGCATGGGGGTGTCATGGAGAGGATATCTACAGAGGCTCCATATCAGGTCTCTAAAGAGCAGCTGGCCATCAGTGCCCAGAAATGCCCCTAGCTCACTTCTGAGGAGGAAAGGTAGCCAAACTTTTCTGTCTGCCCACAAATTACCTGGACAGATGTTACAGCATAACAAAATGTTCCCACAATAATTCCCTCCTGTAGATGTTTGCCCACAAAACAGCAGATGAAACATATTGGTGGCTGACTAGCAATTTCTTCAGAAATCAAAAAAGAAAACTAAAATTTGGAACTGGTGTTTCAGATTATCAGAAGCTTGTGCACGCAAAAATCAGTATGAGAATCTGTAAAATTAGACTTTTTCCTGCACACTGCTGCTTGCTTTCCTGTCATCTGGACTTCTTGCAAGGCATGGAGAACATCTTTGGCAAGCGAAAGGAAAACAAGATGACACAACCCCACCTCATATCACAATGAACAAAGCAAAGCTGTATATCATCTTGTTCTACATGCTGTCACAAAAAACTAAGAAACCGGTGTGCTCTCCCCAGCATGGCAGATGAAATCTTTGACTTCCTTCAGCCTCCAGGATGGATCTGGCTGGTACTAAGCAGATCTACCGCAGGAAACATGGAAGAGGGGTTGTAGGTGAAATTACGGTTTGCACTCAGTAAGGTCTAAACGCTAATGTTTGGTACAAAAGCAGCATGTCTTCTAAGACAAACCATAAAAATACAATTACTGTAATAATGAACAATTTCCCCAAATATTTTGACATTTCCCCGGAGATAGTCTGTTTTCTGGTATTTTCATACCTTTGACTCTAGAGTATAGGCATGTATAAGCGCTGAAGGCAGCAAGACAGCAAGCAATTATTTACTGATTAAGGAGCGGATGGGCTCGAAGTTCAAAGCATTAGTATTCCCATTTCATCCTCATCCTTCCAGAGGAGGAAGGAGAAGACATGAAACAGAAAGTTTTCCACTCATACAGATTGCTAATTCACAGCATTAATGCTATAAATTCCTGCTCTTGGCTCTTCTGACCTACTGATGTCCCTTGGTGTGCCCAGGTCAGTCACGCTCAACTCACATTTACGTTTTTGAGGTGGTAAAGGTTACTCAACTGAATTTTTTTTTCCCCCTTTTTTAAGAGAAATGAATCCAAACTCAGCTAATTTGTATACAGCTGCAGGCAATATAAACATGGCTGGTTAGAATTCTTTATATAGTATAAGCCTTTGTACTCCATACTTCATGGAAGTTAATAAGTAGGTGTCAAACTCTGAATTAAAATTCCCAGGAGAGGACACAGCACAAAGGACAATAAAAATGATTTTTAAATAATCATAGGGATAAATAGCATCCACTTCTGACAAATGTAAGTGCTGGCATAAAATGTTATTAGGCTACAGAGATTTTCTTTTGTTCAGGAAGTATGTTTTATTCTCCAGCAGTGTCATTCATCATCCTAATGAGCCCTCAAAATGTAAATTAAATAGAAAAGACTGATTCATTCAAAAACATCTTTGTGCTGTGTGTTAAACCATTTTTCTACTTTTATCCTTATATATTGGTTCATTATTTCATTGCAAAATAAGCCCTCAGCCCTTGTATACTTTAATGGCCAAGTTCAAGCAAAGCATATTTTCAGTAAACACTGTTTATTCATTGGTGCTTTTGGTACAGTAATTAAAAAAACCCAAACAAATCTCCCAAAAAATCCAAACCCCAAAACCCCATTTAAAAATGTTGTTCCCCTTAAATTATATTTGATCCAGAAAATCTCAGAAACCTGTGCATGCATGTGGTTTTTGTTTTATTCAGCGTCACTTAGTCCAGGGAAACCCTCAGTGGAAAAGGATTAGTAGAAATTTCAAGCAGGTCTAATTTACCGATCTGAATACATTAACAACTAAGCAAATACCATATTTTTGGTAATGGTGGAACAAAACAAAAAAAAAAACAACAAAAAAAAAAACAAACCCCAGGTCATGAGCTAAATTAGTTCAGATTTTTGTTATCTGTTGATAAGGACATTACACATTCTTACTGGGAATGCAGAGAAGAGGTTTCATACTTGACCTGAATTTATGCATGAGCACACACTCAACAACAAGAACGACAAGGAACAGGGCTTCTCTGGAGCTATTCCAAACAAAAATATAACAGGAATGGAAAAAAAAAACAGCAAAAGCATGTCTGGTTTCGGTACGATTAGTCTTCAGTTATCTTGTTCTCTGCCTCTTCCCTTCTCTTTCCTTTTCTTTAATGCTTCTGTAAACCACCTTCAGCATCTTATTTTGTGTGTGTTTGTGTGTGTGCAAAATGAAGATGAAAATATTAATAGGGAGAGCAAAGTTTGCCAGATGACAAGAATACTGTTATTAAGCTGCATATGGAAGATTTCAAAGCCACAATCTCTGGAATGAATTACATAAAATCTCAGCATTCAGTGACATTACGCTTTTATGAGGTCAAGATGTTGGAGAGAGACACCAGGGGTTACAATGAAACCATCCAGCTGTGAAAGAGGTAAGTACATGTAAGGTGTCTCGCTGCCAGGGATCCAAAAAATGGCCCTAGACCGGTATTTCTTTTACTGCAAATGCAGAGAGAGATCAGTGATGCATTGGTGCAACTGCATTAGGAGAACCTAAAGACAGGGTTAAGTGTTACAACTTTTAGCTAAAGTACCTTTGATGACAGGTGACCTTTTGAAGGGTTTCTCCTAAAAAAATGTTAAAAAGGTGATTTATGGAATTTTGGAGATGGCTCCACGCTGAAACTGTTATAGAGTCCATACATGTAATTAAGTTAAACTACACTAAGCAGAAAGAAGGGGGGAAAAAAAGGATCAGGATTATATTATGAAATATTATCACTTAAGAAAATTAAGCATCATGAACCCTAGCTGAGAGAATTTAATAAACCATCTATCATTTCTCTTTGAGTGCTGATTCAGAAATCAGACCGGCATTCACAACTGCAGTGATTGATTAAAATAAATGCATACAGAATAGTAGTTTATAAATGAAGACAGTAATTTACAAATTAAGGACAGACTTTATGCCTGCAGAATAAGTTGCTGAAGCTGAAAATACATCTGAAGATACTTCAAATAGACTCAACTTGTGGGAAAAACATAATGCAAAAGCTGTCTGAGTTCATGCATTGCTCGACTAGTCTTCAGGCGCAGAGGAGCTGCCAGATGAAAGCCTGCCTTTCACATGCTTGTGTGTGTGCAACACACCCAGGCACACTACCTGTACTTTGACTAACTGTCCTTTTCATGAACACTGATGTACTTAGGTACCTATTACTATTTTTTAACTCTATGGTCAAAACACAGCTCCGTGGATCCTGTATGTTACTGCGAATGAGAGTCTCTCAAGTCAGCTCTCCAAAACCAAAGCACAAAGAACGAACAGAGGCTCCATGAAAATCTTCCTCCGAGACCTCAGGCCACCAGGGAAGTCCAAATAGAGAGAGTAAGCAATGGAAACTCATTATTCTGACTCTCTAACAACCAGGTAACAGTGAGATGATGCACTGCATCACGGTGCTCAAGAATATTGTTGATTCATTGTTTAAAAGCTCGGCCATGATACCACAATGTTAATTGCATAATTACAAATGAACAGGGCATTACCCTCAGGTGGCAGTTGCCATCACATCTCAGATGGCTCAGTTGTAAAGTGAAACCTGGAGGTGTCACTTTTCCCATGATGAGCCAGAGGCCATTGGTGGCAATGAGATGCCAGGGCTGAGGAGCAGTCCTCTGGACAGCAGGATGGCGTGCTGTAGTTCAGTGCTTTCATCAATTGCTGTGATTTAAAGAGGAGGACAAAATCAGGACTGATTTTGTCAGATTAGCAAAGGTTTGTTAATGATTCCCACCCCCCCATCGTCGACCCTAGTTCAGCTGCAGTTGCTTCCCTGGTATCTGAGGGGTGGACAATCAATGTCTAACAAAGGACTTCTACACAGGGACCCTGTGGAGGGGTTGGCAATCAGTGAATCACTCTAGGCTTCAGCCGTGCTCCAAGATCAGCAGTGACAGGCACAGACAGACCTTTTTATGGAAATGACAGGACGGGAGGCTGATGGCATTGGGTCAGCAAGGGGGCCATATCCTTGCAGGATTCGTCTCGCTGACAATGATGACAACGTTGACAACAATGATGGAAGCTAAAAAGATCTAAACATGAAGGAAGCAGCAGAATTAAGCTCATCTGTGCAAAACGTTCTCGTCTCCCCTGAGCACGTGCATCCTGTTCCTCGGCTGTTTTCATTTGCTGCATGGGAGCTGTCGGTGAGCCTGGCTCTGGCAGCAGCATCTATGGCTCCTCCATTCACTCAAGGGTTTTTTTAGACTGTACAGGAACAAAAAAGACTATTACACTGAGAAATGGAAAAGAAAGAGAGGGAGTGAGAATTAAAAATAATTATATCGTGGAGTTCAGTGGGTTTTGCTGTACTGGAAGTTACAAACCTTCTCTAAATATCAATGTAGAGCTCAAAGGGGTTAGAAGTAAAAGCAAGCCAGAACAGGTAATGTGAATGCTGAAGAATGAAAAAGATTTAGAGAGTCCTGCAGGATGCACGTGGACACTGGGGACACTGGAGATACCAAACTCCTGTTTCTTCACTGCTTTTCAACCTGTACTTGAGGTTTTAGAATCAAAAGGAATGCTCTCGGGATTAAAATCACATCATTTTTATGTGATACCATCACATATATGCATGGCCATGCTTTTAAGATGTTGCCAAGATGTATCTAGTGGCCCTTAGTTCCACCAAAAATATATACTGTGTTATTTGAGAAATAGTTCCTGACCACATAATGAAACACCAAATTATGATGCATAAATCTAATGAGAAAGAAATTAAGATTGCCATTGATTGCAATTACCAAAACTGAGCTCTTACTTTACTCCTGAGAGCTTCATTTTCAACTAATTTTGTTCTGACTGGAAAAGTAAGTAAATGGAAGGCAAAGAGAAGGTTCTGTCCCCAAAACACTTTGCCATTAGAAAAGACACAGGAGACGCCATGCATGGAGATGAACAAACCACACCAGAAAATTGAGGGGACTGTGGACAGGCTGACATTTGACCTGGCAGAAAAGAAAGGGCATGATGCAGCCTGGTGGTCTTTGGGGGGTTGTTTCTAAGGGAAGACCTTGTACTAAGCCTGGAGGTGAGACACACTGAGCCAAGAACCCTGTAGAACTAGATGCGCTCTGTGAAGGCAAGACCATTGAAAATCACAGATGAAAGAGAAGCAGAACCTGGGCTTCAGGCGCAGAGGAGGAGAAGAAGGAGAGTCAGGCCGGTGCTGCAATACCTTCAGCTGAAGAACAACAGAAACCTCAGGTTTTTTTCCTGGCTGGTTTCCACTTAGTGCCTGACAGATTGCCCAGATTTCTGCAAACTAGTTACGGGATTCAATAAATAGCGTCGTTTTGCCACAGAATCATTAGCAGACTGAATCACTAATATCTCTTCCCTGTTGAGCTACAGGTCATTCATTGAGAAAATCCATTTTCTCCCAGACATGACAGTACAAGTGGCAGAATCTGGCCCTTTTTAACATAACACTGATAAAAGCAGAAGCATTTCTAATGTTGGCTGCGACCCAGTCCTACAGTCATGCTCATATGTTCATGCATTTCATTAAAGGTGATGCATGAAATCACTTAGTGCCCTTGACTCCTTTAAATACCTTGACAGAGAGTTAGGTAAATTATGATTCGTTTTCTGTATGAGCAAGAGCCATATCTGAATACACACATTAATGTGTGTTAAATTCATACGTATGCAATTACATATGCAAGTCATTGTTTATGGGGAATTTAATTATATGGCTCTCGTACCAAATAATTTGCATGATAAACAGGCAAGGGGACAAACGAAATGGTATCAAACAGCCCACTGCTCAAAGCCTGTGAGAAACAACCTAGATGGGGCTTTTCAGAAATACAGGCAGTATTTTTGATAAAATTATGTGTTAGTTCAAGGGCCACTTTCTTCTTCAGCGCACACAGTCAAGTCTCCTGGAATTCATGACCACTCAGAGCCTTTAATGAAAGCTGAGCACATTAGTCAGAATAACCTAATCGCTCTGTCTTTGAAGATAAACTCAGTTTTTCTTGCTCATTCCCACACGCACTGAAATGCAGAGACACTAGGAGTGTCGTGATCATGTAAGACACTTGCTATTAAATCTATTCTCGATATAAGGCTGACCTGAGGTATGTTTCAGAAATCTCTCTCTTTGTCTGCTCTAATCCATCAGAATCCTTTCAGCTAAAACTACCACATTTATACATCAAAACTGTATTTTTTAAGTAAAGCTGTCACTTTTAAGGCATGCATCTTTTCAGGAAAATGTCACGGATGTTATACTTGGGTGTCCTTCTGCCCAAGAGGCCAATGGAGCCTGAACAATGAAGAAAACAAGACAGCTAATCAATAGCAGTCACAGCACTATTTTTTATCCTCCAACATCTTCATTTTCAACTCGGTACACATCATTACAATAGGAAAACAGGACAGTCAATCTCCATTAGATTCAAGCACTGCATGAAGGAATTAATTTGGCTGCCATAAAAATGATGATACAACTGCATGCCCTTAAACCTTTAAAATTTATTCTAAATTTACAGAAAATACTTGGATAGGTAGATTGCCTAGATATGAAGGCAGAGACATATTGACTTGTGGGTTTTTTTTCCCGTTGGCATGATGTATTTCTTATCGTGATGATTTCTCGGAGCACAGGAATACATCCTCTAAATTTTTTTTATAGGCTTTGGTATAAAGCAATTTCACAAGTACCTGTGTAACTAATCAGATTGAAGGTTCACGATGCCAATTTCTCAGAAGTATGTCAGTGGCACTGAGTCTCATTGCTAGCTCTAAAAAATATCCTTTAAATTTGGGGATTTTCAAAGGAGCCAAGGGATTTGGTTGCCCATAAGCCATTCATATTCGAGTGATGAGGACCAAACTCCCTTTGGCTATTTTGACAAATCCATTTCAAGTAACTACTCATTTTCACATTTAATTTGAGTTCAAAGGAGTCAAAGTTGCAATTTTCCCCCTCCTCCACGCTGACTGCTTTCAGTATCTGGCACTGAACACTGACCTTATGTCGTTTGCACATGTATGCATATATGCATATGAATACACACGCAAACACACAGAGGCAAGATCACTGAATTGGGCCGGCATATGGCAAGAAGCTTTGCCGGCACTTCAAACACATACACTGGCACTTGCCACAGCGGGAACGGGTAGAAATGAAAAGCACGACGAGACTTCTATGTCTGTTAAGATCCTTATATTTCCTGTATTTTCCTATATTTAGCAGAGGATACGCACACAATAACTTGGTCCAGTACAACCTTTTAGCGCCCGACATGCTCACCGGCCAGGGAATCACTGTTGATGCAGCAAAACAGCTTTGTGTCCAGGGCTATTTCAAAGTAAATCGGTGTCGTTTTGTACTCACCAATTATAAAGTGGTTCTGCTAGGTCAGGTGGGCTGATTTTAACTTAAAGTGGAGAAATCTATTAATTTGTAAATAATCCCACGTTTCAAAACTTCAGCCAATTTTAAATCTATTGGCGAATAATTTTTTTAGGGTTTTTTTGTCTTGGTGTAGTAAGAAATGTCCAGTCTGTAGGCATTGACTCAGAGAAACAGGCCTCGACTACAAGTGAAAACGAGCAGAATGATCCTGTCAGAAACTTTAGTCTAGATCAGCAGTGTATGGGGTACTATCTGGCAGTACTTTATTAAAAAATTTCAAAATATCCTTGATTTTCAGCACACTGATAGCTATGACATTAGAGATATAAGATGGTCAAATAAGACAGGACATTTTAGTGCTTAGGAAGAGCAGCACGTCAGGAAATACCTCTGAAAAAGAGTATTGCAACATTTGGAGAGCAAAGCAAGCAGCCAATCCAAAGGCTTCTTAGTCTATTTTCTCTCTTCCATCCTCTGGCAAATTTTTTTCTCAATGTTGGATTCAGCATGAAGATACTTGTAGGTTAGCCTCATGTACACTGTCCTGTTTATAGCTCCAGGACTTTTGGAAAGTTACCTGATCTTTCTTCTGTTAGAAGATCTCTTTGATCTTGAAATAGGTTTTCAGTTTCATTTTGGTTTTAATATTTTATATATATCTATATACATATAGATATATATAAACTCTGATTATGAAATGAAGGCCATGATTAACCCGTGGATGACATCAAGTTTTGCAACGACTAACTTTAAAACCATGCATGCATTTTTGTTTTTCTCTGGAACAGAACTTTTACTTAAAACTTTTTTGATTTTCCACACAAATTCTGAAAATGTATATTAATTACACTGTCCTTTGAGGGAAAGTGATTTTCTATATTACATAGATGCAATGAAGCTATAGAATTCATTTTCTCTGGAGAAAAAGAAACAATTGGCAGTTCAGGAAATGTGCAGTGAGATAATTCTTTCTGGGTGACTTAATGACTATCAATGGATGCAGCTAGAAATTAATAGAAAAAAGCATAGAAAATGTATTTTATATACACACACACAAATGTTAGATGGGCTTTTGGACACTTCAGCTCAAGGAAACAAGAATGAGTGAAAAGCCCTCAGGGAGAATTTTATTCACAGAAGACCTGTGCTGTACTGAAGACTCATTGTGATACCTACCAAGCGGTGGCTAGAGCTTGTCCTGGCTTTTGACACCCTTTTGACACCCCCCCTTTTCTGGGGGGGGGAGTGGGGGTGTTGGGTTTTTTTCTGTTCTTAATAGGAGTGTTGAAGAGAGGCACAATTCTATTTCAAGGAAACATAAACATATATCACCAATCTTTGCTGATGGTAGATTGTGTTTCTGTATGAACAATACCAAGAGAAGCCAGAACAAAACTGTCTGAGATAAGGATTGAGAAAAGTGATAGCTGAAGGCATGACAACCAAGTCAGAGCACTTGCTAACAGTTATTATTTTGGTGTGGTTTGGTAAAGAGTCTTCAACAATTAAATCCAGCTGTGGTTTAAATAACATTAAGGTAGTTAAAAATGAGCACATTTATCCCAAGTAGTAAAGGAACTGGCAAGAAAGAGTAACTTTTCAAACTATGGCTTGTTCTTTGCCAGTTTCTACAAAATTCTTTTCAGGTTTCCAATATTCTGCTGTTGGAAAGGTAATTTGTCTTCCAAGGCAACTTCCCTACAGAGCCTCACTGTTCTATATCAACATGCAGAAGCAGACGCCCCGCACACGCATTTCAAATTTACATTCCACTGTTTATGAACATGTTACATGAGTAACATGGGTGGTGTTCAGTCAGTGGCCAGGACACACAACAGCAGGAAAGCCAATGTGTCCGTTGAGTTTTCCACTTTTCATTCCACCTAAACTCTTTATCCTTGTCCATCTTCTCCGAAAGGGCAGCAGAGTGGCAAGGAATCTCCAAGCTATGTGGTGTCTGCCAGATCCTTGGACAATTACCCTACAGCTCAGAGTACATGTCCACAGTTTGGACAGGCTGGAACAGATCCCTGATGGCTCCTTCTCCAGTCCCCCTCTGTCCATCTGAAATAAACCCACACTTCTTGGTGCCTGCTGAACTTAGGCTTTCCAGACCATCCCTCTCGCAAACACTAGACTGGTTTAGGAGCACCCATCTTTTAAATTTTGATACAGCAGGCTCCTCTCAGTTTAGCACAACTGAAAAAAACCCCAAGTTCATCTCTGCTATACTCTGCCCAAACTGGAAACTCCGCGTGGCCCTCAGGAACTCTTAAGTTTCTCATCCAGTTTTTGTACGTTCAAAGTTTCCAGAGATAAGAAAGATAATTTTCTTCCATACACGTGCCTAATTCCTGTTAATGCTTGTGGGAGTTTGATCTGTTTATTGGATGAAGTCTGTAACCTGTGGTGTACATTTTCATTTTCCTTCAGGTCACTCATCTCTTCCTTCCTTGTATCAAAATCACTCAGAAACATCTCAGCTGTTGCACAAATCAGATGTCAATAACATCAGAATAAAAAAAAATTACATGTACTGTTTCAAGTGCAGAAATAATATGGAAAAGAATACACAGTGGTGTGCTATGCATCATTTAAAGCCATACACACTCTTCTGCCAAGATCCCTGTCACTGACCCTGTTAGATGTGTGTATTTCCCACTTTTACTTTTTACAGGGTTTAAACTTGGGGCTTTTTGGATGTTTGTGGAGATTTTTAGGGGTGGGGTGGGGTGGGTGGTGTTGTTTTTTTTTTTTCTGGTGTATTTTTTTCTCTTTTTTTGAAACAAAGGTCACTTACTTAGCTACGGATAAATAAAAATTCAAGCATCCCCAGAAAAATCAATAAAGGTACTAAAATCTAAGTTGATAATAAATTTTTGTTCCCCCTTCACATAGCTCAGGAATGTCAGTATTTACTGGAACCTCTGTAATATCAGATATTTCAGAAGAGTATTGACTTTGCCACTGAAGTGTGACTAAAGGGATAAATAAACTGCTTTTGGGGTCAATCGATCCATTTATCTTTGCTGTTATTTTATAAAAAGTCAAAGCAGCATAAACTTTGATAAATAAATGTTATCATGAAAGAAATACTATCGATATGAAGATTTTGAGAACAATGTGAAAATATCTAGTCTGCCAGCACTGAGCTGCAAAATCAGGATTATATTTGTGCTGCTTTGAGTACTGACAATGAGGACAAAATACGTCTTTCCAGTACTGATGCACAATGCAGAGTTTACAATTCTGAATGAGGCTCAGAGAATTAGGATGAATGTTACTGTATGTAAAATAGAATATTCCACAAGATAAGAAATGCTCATATGATGGGGAAAAAAAGGGGTAAGAGCCTTTATTTTTGTATTTGCAATGAATCTGAATCACAGTTGTACTGATGCATCCTGCTATTTAAAAAATAAAACATTTGGCAACAGCTGATGTATTCAACTTGATAAGTAATGAGAATGCTCTGAAGCGACTTTATGTAGCTTTAATTGCGAACAGGATAATAGCTACTTCAAGAAGTCACAATGATATTACAAAGATCACAGTGCAGAAGTCATGCAAAGACTGCCAAAATGTGATTATATGTGAATTTAAGGTCTTAAGAGAATATTAAGACAAATATAAAGGAAGTGCTGTTGTTGTGAGAAACCAAGTCTACTTTGTAAAGCTGTATGTGTGAATCAACAGGAAAAAAATGCAAAGACATCAAGATAAAATGACAGAGAAGGTGTATAAACCGTTTTTATATGATATATGGGTAATAGGTTGTTACCCATCTGAATTAAAATATTTAGAAACTAGACACCTCAGCTGATGACTAGTCACTCTGCTCTGCTCCAAGTCAATGGGAAGAAGCAGTCTCTCTCTGAGAGCAGTTCTCCTTTTGAGGCCTGTGCCTAAGAGCAGCTGGATGAATCGCCCTTTGGAGGTACCTTTTTTGGTCTTTGACTATAGAAGGGGTCAAGGCTGGGTTTAGTCATACAAATTCTAAGTATCACAGAATCACAGAACTGTGGGGGTTGGAAGGGACCTCAAGAGATCATTGAGTCCAACCGCCTGCCAAAGCAGGTTCCCTAGAGCAGGTCGCACAATTCAGCGTCCAGACGGGTCTTGACTATCTCCAGAGAAGGAGACTCCACAACCCCCCCTGGGCAGTCTGTTCCAGTGCTCCATCACCCTCACCTTTAAGAAGTTCTTCCTCACATCGGTGCAGAACCTCTAATTTGTGACCACTGCCCCTTGTCCTGTCTCCACAGGCCACACAGGTTGGTCATCTCCCTTTGTCTCCCACACTTCAGGTATTTATAAATATTGATGAGATTGCAAGTGAAGGGAAATGAACCCCATGCAATGTGTCAGTGATAAGAAAGACATCACAAATTCACCAAAATGAGAGATCATTAGGTAGTTGTTCAAAAAGCAAAGTTGCCTTTCCTGTACTCATCACATTAAAAAAAAAATCAAACAGGGACCTATAATGGTTTTAAACTTTAAGCAGTTAGAAATGGCTGCATGAGTTTGAATGAAGACATCATTGACAAGACTGGAACAAATCTCTTCTCATCTTTTTTTCTTAAAATCTGGGTTAATGACTCCTCAGCAGCCTCCTAAGAAACCCTGAGAGACGCTGAAGAGACTACCACCCTTTTGGCAGTGGAAAAGCACAGGGTTGCTCAGAACAATCAAGGACTTGATTTCACCTCAAGCAGCAGCACACTAAAACTTGCAAGGCAGTGCCCTGCTCTCCCGGAGGAGCGAGCATTCAGAGAAGAGCTCCTTATCTGAGGTACTGCAGCTACTGGGGGAAGAGTGGGAGACTGGGAGAGGGAGAAACAAGAAGTACCTTTGTGAAAACTTCACCGTGAGCAAGGCACAGAAGTCTATGGCGAGAGGCAGAGGTGCTTCCTTATGAAAGAAAGAGGTGAGACGCAGTGGCTTTTGAAAGTCTGCAGAACTACAAAAGCACAGCTAGCTAAATAAAAGCTGCTGATGGGAAAAAAGAACGGTGTTAGGTGGTTAATGGAAAGAAACTGAAGAGCATGAAGAAAAGGAGAGCTAACAAAAGCTGGTGGAACTTAATAAACAAGCAGGTTTCCTTTTGATTTAGCATGTAAACTTTGTCTATTGAAAGAAACACATTGACACAACTCAGGGTTGTTGCTTTTTTAATCTCCAGGAAACAAACTCTGATTAGGTATTTCAACTGGTATCTGAGAAGTACTACTCTACTCTGGTCTTGGGAGGTAGCCCTTATGGCCTCCCTGGGTCCTCTCAGCCCTGCTGTCTAAGGTCAAAGTAAGGTAGCCCTTACCTATCTTACAACCTTACATAGCCATGCCACAGAGAGATCAGGGCAATGAGAGCTGACATTCACGTTTCTTCTGATGGCATTAGGGCTCCATGCATCCACCCAGCTCTTTAAACGACCATCTAGAGACACGGGTCTCTTTGCCTCAGAGACTTAATTGGAGATGTTCCTGGGAGTTGTTCACAGGGAACTGTATTTTACTGTATTTTACCTCTGGCTTTGAAAAGTGAGGCTAGAAACCTTAGTTTACTGTGTGGGCTTTAATAGTATCAGAGCCTTAATGCGAGACAATGAAAGCAGCTATTGCTTTTGGCTATTGAGTTACAAATTTGACCCAAGTGCAAGTGACCTTCCCTCATGGGATGGAGGTGACTAACAGGTGACTGTCATGTTCAGTTTTCCTGCAGTGACACACCTACATGCAGTCTCCCACACATGAACTTAGCCAGAGAACTCAGGAGGTGAAGATGATGCCTGGATCTGTCCATGTGTATCACTTCATCTTCTTGAATCAAGAAGGGCTGGGTGCTAAGGAAAATCAACTGCAGCCATCCTTTTGTATTCATCTTGTTTAGACACTAACAAAGAGCAGCTTAACAACGGTTGGAAACACCTACGAGTGCTTTATTTCATTTACAGTCAGAAGAAAGGAAAGGAGACAGAAATATTGTGCGCAGCATATGTGTGTTTTACTGTCTGTCCTGCCAGTAACAGCTGCCAAGTGCTGATCTATTTGCTTCAGCAACCATTAATTTTCCAACAGTAACTGAAATAAACAGTAGAAATATAACATCTACCGTGTTCATTTATGATATACAAACATTTTTCAAGCATCAGGGTATCTATTCAGTATGAATATATGGCTCGTATATATTGATTTCTTCCCCTCAATTTTTTGCTGCCCACTGGTTCATGCATGACATAGCACATGCTGCCTGTGGCCTGAGATGCTGTTTTGGCTCAGGTACTGGACCAACAATACATCCCTTCCCTTTCTGTACTGCTGTTCCGTGAGGATCACACATACGCTTGGGAAAGACATCTAATCAGCCACACCTCTGAAAGGAAAAAACGGTCCCACAGCCGCTATGTGAGATACGACTTCACTGCTGTGCTTTGATATAAACCTGGCTTAACACCAACAGATTGTCAAGCGCTTGTTGCCGCAGAGCTTTGAAGAAGCAGCGCGTTTCTGAGCAAAAACATAAAGGACAGGGAAGACAACTGACTCAGAGGAGGATTGAAATTCTGTTACAGGAGGGGAGAAAAGACCCACTGCTGGGCAGAGCCCCGCAGACACAGCCTGGGACGGTGGCAGAGGCAAGGTGGTGTAAGGGCACAGGCAGGCTGCAGCAAGATCGCCTGCTCCCAGCAAGGAGATGTAAATCTCCCTCCCTAGAAAGGCAGATACTAAGTCTCTGCTGACTCCCGTGGAGGAAGGAGCTGGGGCAGTGAAGCTGTGTTGCCTGTGTTGTTTTGACAACTGCTATACCCATCAGTTATTTTTAAATCATGCCGTTTGACAAACCTGCTGAATTCATTCACAATTTCTGATTCCCCAGCTAAGTTTCTCGGTTACTTCTAGGAATCTATGCAAATGGTAACATGATGCTTTCTGCTTTTGCTCTGTATTTTAAAATCTCTACAGGTTGACACTCTTCTTATTTCTGTTTGCTGGCAACTGCGTTAAAGGCTGCAATAAACAAACTAAATAATTAACTCATCCACTTTCTTACACTTTAAGCAATGCATTATTTAAGAGTCCGGGCATTAAAGTCTCAGTCCTGAAAACATGCCCTTGGGATCAGTTGCTTTGAAGTCATCTGCAAAGTTAGGCAGGTGTACAAATGCTTGAATGTCAGATCTTAAATAAGTTTATCTTTATTGAAATGGTGAGCAATAATTTCATTGAATATGTTTGGTATTCTATCGTATGTTAAAATATAGCACCTTATATTCAATCTTATACTGAACTGTCATCAGAAAAGCAGTTCTGTTTCAGTGTTTCCTTTCTTTTCATCTAACAAATGAGTTTACTTTATGTAATTTTCTTTATGCAGTGAAAGAACAGTAAGACAGACCTGGCTAACACCATGTTTGAAAGCGTAAGGGAATTGTTCTTTGGGAGGTTTCACTCCTGCCAGTATTAAAGTATTACGAAAAGCAAACCAGATATATGGTTAAGCCAATTTAAATGCACGTCTAATGAACAGTGAACCCACTTAACTGCATCAGTTAAAACCAAAAATCCCCAAATCATCCCTTTTAGCATAGTCTGGACATATTGTCACCATGAACACAATCTACGTTACTGGCCTGATCTCCTGTACCTCAGATAATAAAAATCAATTAATTGGGAAGCCTGCTGAATAACACATCTTGCTTGACCAAATAAAAATTAGGTCATCAAGGATCTGGCCCTGTTTCCAGAAGAACAGCACAAGGCAGCATTTTGCTCTTGCATACAAAGACTGCAAAACCCATGACAAGTGACGAGCTATTTAGGAAGGATGAAACCCGTCCTTAGATCCACTCAACTGGCCACCACAGATATTTGGTTTATTTAGTTCTTTCCTTCTTTGCTATAGCTGGTGCTGGTTTCTTTTGGTCTGTAGCAACATGAAGGCTGCTTAACTTTTATGTAACACCTCCAGAAACTAAAGAGCTCCTTATTGCTCATGGTCATTCAGATAAACTCTCCCCATCCCCTTCAAAGAATTACAACAACAGCACAAATTCCAGATAAAACCGAGCTGTTACTGATTCGATTTCCTGGAAAAATTAAGGAAGCAGCAGATGTTACTGTGCTGAATGACAACTGGTGTTAAAATGTGAATATTCAGAGCACTGTTTCCTCTTGGTCCTAAGCTGATTTGAGGAATCTGCTACCAGTCTTTGAACAATGAAGTTCAGTACCATGACTTCAAGGATTACTGTGCTTTGCACATGAACATTTGGGCAACAGACGCACAACAGTGTCTGACCAAATCATCGTTAAATATTTCAAAGGGAGGATAGTAAGAAAAGAAAAGCAAAACAAAACAGTTCCTTCTTCAAACCCCAAACAGTCCAACAGAAGCCCAGCATGTGAAAACGATTCTGGAATACATGCGCCTTCTTGAGTCAAGACGTATATAAGAAATATAGCAGGAAATTAATCATCAAAAGCCTGTTTGGCTCAGTAAGAGCTATAGTCCCTTATACCTGTGATTCATCCCTCCCTCTGTGTTGAAAGGGAATTATCTTCCTCCTGCAGGATGTCACTTGCAGGTGGTAAAGACTCACTTACGTTGAAGCAGCCACACTTGCATCATCTTGATTCACGTGAGAGCCACCAGAGAGAAATGTGCACCAAGAACATGTCACTCATCCAGCCCGCTTTAGCTGTCTGCCTTAAGTGAACTGAGACCGATGAGCCCCCGTTTCTCTCCTGTGACAGCGAGGAGTCTAGATAATTAGCTCGGATGTCAACATTGAAAATGCACATCTGATCAGATGAATCCCATCTTTACAAACCATGGTGGAAAAGAGGAAATAGGTTGTTTCTTTGTGTGGAAAGATTTGGACAATAACTTCAAAAAGTTAAGAAAATCAAGTCCCAGCACACTGTGGGACTAGCTGGCTCAGCAATTTGCTGGTCATTGACTATTCTTAAAGCCACCAAATCTGTATCACATTGCAAGCCACTCACAGATTAAATAAATGTTGTGAATCAGTGTTGCTAAAAAAATTGGCTGCAAGTACACAGAACAGTATTCAAATACCTACTTTAGGTGTTTTTGTTAAGACATTGAAGGAAAAGAGAAGTTTATTGGGATTGCTAATGACTTAACTTTGCAGGCATATGGAAGAAGCTACAGAAGCATCAGAAGTTTGTTTTGGCCAATGAATGAAAACCATCTATGTAAAACAAGACCCAAGAGGTCTCCTACGTATCACAGTCTATTTATGTCTTTTCTGGAGCCTGTGTGCATGTCCAAACTGTTTGCAAGCTGCAACCTGTCCCCGGAGACAGCCACACGGGGTCCTGACTGGGCAGGATGGGTCTTTACATCCCACTTGTAAACGTGTAGACTTGTAGCTGTCTGCAGGTGCCAATGTGCAACCTAAGAACCTGCACTGCTGTGAAGCTGAGAGACTTTGCCTCTCTAGCTGAGAATCACAGAATGTTAGGAGGTAGAAAGGAACTTGAAATATCTTCTAGTCAAACTCCCTGCCTGAGCAGGATCACCTAGATTAGATCACACAGGAACGTGTCCAGATTGGTCTTGAATGTCTCCAGAGAAGGAGACTCCACAACCTCTCTGGGCAGCCTGTTCCAGTGCTCCATCACCCTCACAGTGAAAAATTTTCTCCTTATGTTCACATGAAATGTCCTGTGCTCCATCTTGGACCCATTGCCCCTTGTCCTATCACTGGCCATCACTGAGGCAACTCTACATGTTTTGGCCTGTTTAGAAGATGGGCATAGAAGACAGGAAATTAAATCTATTGATGAATCTAGGTATCCCAAATCTTTTACATCAGTTGAGCAGATGCCACTGAAATTATAGCATTTTGCTCAGACATTTGAGCTGTTCAAAGCACACCAGTTCTCTACTCCATGAGTGACAGTTCATGAACTGGTCATTAACCAGGTCAGCTGAACACCCTCTCCAACTGTGTGCAAGTCAATTTGATTTAACTGGATAATAATCATACCTTAACCACGTTCGCTGGCCTCAGATTTTATTTGCACTAGTCTTCACTTACAAATATCAATAATAAATGACAGAGCTTAGAAATAATGAAATCTTAAATAATAGCCAGACTTACATAACACTGTAAGTCTGAAATATTTTGGCTTAATATGTTTTGCAAGTAACATTTAGTGAGCAGCATCACTAAAATAGCAATGTTATTCTTAGAAGTCATAAAGAATGTGGGTAAGAACAGGCAAAAATTATTTCATTGCACCATCATCAATCTTATGTGCTACTCATTTTCTTTTCTCCCTTAAGCTGGCCTTTTTCCCCACCTTTTTAACAATTTGACAGATTGACCTAATTAAGATGGATTGATTTGTACATTTGAAAATCAGGTCTCCTTTTTATTCTGTCTGACATGTTCTTTCTCTTTTGACTCTCTAGGGTCTGGTCCCTTTCACTGTCTTCTCCACTTCTCTTCCCTGCTTACTTTGGCTTTCTTATTTCATCTTTCAATCCCCCTCCACAGCAGGCTTTCAGGTAGGTACAAACTTTACTTACTGTAAAAACTGCTGAATCAGAAGTTGTCAGAAAATTTTGATTTAGCTTTTCCACATTCTATGGAACAAGCTGAACTACGTACTGGCACTGCAGCTGAAATGCCAAAACGATGGTATTTATGCCTCTAGAAGCCACGATTCCCTAATTCATATAATATTATATTGTATTTTTATAATACAGTTTGTCTTCAGCAATGACAGTTATACAGTTTTGAATAATAATAGACATTTTTAAAAGACTATACTAATCTCTTATCTTCCCATTTGTTATTTCCTTGTCCTCCCTGTTACTATAACAGTCATGCATTATGAACATAAAAGGCTCTATTCCATTATGAGATGTGCACTTTAGATAGATTGTCCTCACCAACTATTGCCAAACAAATTAAACAGCACAAACATGTCCATGGCCATAAATCTCCTATGCCCACCCTTCAAATACTTCTAAAAATACAACTTTCCTTCTGAAAAATGTGGGAGCAGTGAACCCAGGTGTTATATTGCCCCCTGATACTTGCAGAAGCAGACCCCACACAGATCAAGAAGAGCTGAGAGTCTGGGGGAAATGCTCTAGGGCTTCAACATGGGGCAGATTTGGCACAGATTCCATTGGCCATCCTTGGCCATAGATCACTTATGCCTGGGTAAGTACAATCTGGCACATTTTATTTTCAAGTGGTCTTGAGCAGGACACCTGTATGGAGGACACATGGGCTCAGACAGCTGACAGTGATGCAAGCATGTGGGATAGATGTGGATTTTAATGTGATTTGTGACTTGGCAACTGGAAATTAGAGGTTTGGTGTAGGTCTCCTATATCACAAGTATTTCCCATTCCCTGTCAATGCCATTTTCAATTTGGACCTCTGGGTTTTCTTGGAGTCCATCATATAATGTACAAGGAGATTCAGAAGTGAATTAGCAGCTGGTAAGAAGGACAGGAAGCTCTTCACCAAGAAGAGCAGGTCCTCACCTGGCAGCTGCATGACCCATCCAACCATCAGTCTCAGGCGTGATCTCTGGTGCAAGAACCTTCTCCCCTGCCTACTCTGTGCTCTGCAACCCCAACCCTGTCTTCATCCCCCTGACTATGCTCCTTCCTACCCAACTGAAATGCCTGAATAACTGTCAGCTGAATAGTATAATCCTCACTCTTTGCAGCTGTTTCCAGTCCACCTTGTTTCTGCCCTCTATCATGGCTAATTAATTTTATGTTAAAACCCAGCTATTTCTGAAAGATCTGTTGTGGTTCAGCTTAAATGCAAAATTTCAGCCTCCTTCATGTGCCCTTGATAAAGAAGATTTTATAGCCCTTTATTTTACTCAGGTAAATTTTCACAAGTTTGGGCTGGGTTTTTTTCCCCCCTCATAACATAAAAAGTAACAAGTGCCTGAATTTTATTTTCTTCCTTACCTTTATTGGACTATAGTATATACAAACAGACTCATTACTGTGAAGTGCACAAACCAGAAAATAAATATTTCTAACTTCAAATCCAATTATATGATGATTTTCTGAGTGTATCATTAAGCCTATTAGCTGTAGGTTGAAAAAAACATATAAATGCGTAAGTTAACTAAGTGTAATAGACCAAAACAAAGTGCAATAACTGGACAAATTAGAATATACAAATACACTACTATAAATGATCCAAGAAGGTCCCCATATTAAAAGCAGAGAAACCCAAACCATCAACAACTCACTAAGACCAGTCTGCCACATAGAGACCAGTCTGTGCAGCCACAGGGCACTCTCCATTACACCTACTGTTGAGGTCTTGAGACGGATCTTTTTTTGCACCAGAAGTTCTTAGTCCCTGCACACATTCCAGCTTTTCACCTCTGGATGTTCCAAGATGATCAAAACTGGACTGCCGTACTCCCTTATTCTTCCCACCACCAACACAAGCATTTCTATGCCCCTTGCCTTGGAAGAAAGGGATGTCACCCTGTTGGGATAATGCTGACTTGGTCTATAATGGAATTCAAGTGTCACTGAATACAGGCACCACAACTGCACTGAAGTGTCTCAGGCACCTTCCCGTTCAGACCAGGTTGGATGGGGTTTTGGGCAACTTGGTCTGGTGGACAGTGTCCCTGCCCATTTTCAATCCAACCAGATTTTATGGTTCTGGAGATGATACCCTCTAGCCCAAACCAAAGTCCTGTAATGGGCTTGCCAGCCCCACTATTCCCACCCTGCCAGTCTCACCATGAGCAGCCTTTTTGTAACAAACCTGAGAGACTGATACCAGAAAACACATGACCCTTCAGGAGTATGGCTGCTTCCCTTTAGCAAGTGCCTTCATGGTGAGGGTGCTTTGCAAAGGTCAAGGGACATGGGGGCCAGCAGTCTGAAAAATCACTCTTAAAGAAAATAAAACCACAAAACCACAGCTGAGTAAGTTTCAGAACCATCTGCCCTCAGGGAAGGAGCAGCAGCTGGCAGACTGCATCTAGCAAACAGATAACATGGGCTTGAAAGCGTGCCAGACTAAGGATAGGCTAGAAATTGGGCCTTTTCTCTTCCATGTTAGGGCTTTCAACATTCAGCTGCTGCTAGAGAAGTGAGTGAAGGACATAGAATTCCTTGAAAGACCCCAGCAATCTGGACATGTTCCTGTGTGATTTAATCTAGGTGATCCTGCTCAGGCAGGGGGTTGGGCTTGAAGATCTTCCAAGGTCCCTTCCACCTCCTAACATTCTGTGATTCTGTGATTCTGTGAAAGATGGTAACAAGGAACACCTCAGGCAGCTTTGCCCTGGAGAAGTTGCTCTCTAGGGTCTGTAATTGCTCAAGAAGTCAACTTGGAATTGCTATGTGTATCTGTGTGCAGCCCAGAGTTAGAGGTGCAAGACCTGGGGAGAAAAGCCTCAAAACACATCTCTGTTTGTAAGATTTCCAGATGGTTAGCTTTGGTAGGACTTCTGGTCCCTCCTCCCAGACATGTGGGCCTCTCCATGCTTTGTGCTATCTAGACGTAACATACTGTTGCCAACTTGAAAAGCCACGCTATAAATTAGCAGTTATTAAAAATGTAAAGTGTAATGTATAAAAAAATGCTCTGTTCTCCTTATTGTAGAGGAGTAAACTTTGATTAGTGGAAGTGATCAGTCTATAAAATTTAACTCATCATTTATTAACTTAACAACCTAACAACCTGGCATTATTAAATACTTGGGGTAGGAATCACCATGACCTGTGGAAACGTATTTGCCTGCAAAAGTGCAGATCAATAGTTCTACATTTAGTTAAAGTTTTATGTATTATGCCAAATACAGTTCATAAATGTCACTTCATAATTTTCATTAGTACAAATTATTAGCAAAGTCACACCCTTGGCTTGCCACACCAAAATACATTATTAGTTGTTTCAGCAGTTCTGATTTATAGTTATGTTTAATGTTCCTGTTAAAAATACAATAAATAACTTTTTAGTTCTAACAATTTAGAATCTTTATTTTCTGGTACCAGCCAAGAGTTTTTGAGAGGCTGAGGTTTTAAACTGGTATAAACTAAGCTGTATATAGGAATATGCAATCAAAATCCATTAAGAAACCGACTTTCTAGATATATAAGATCACAGAACAAATCTAAAAATGTGACAGACTGAAAATACTAATTTGATTGATCTCTAAAAAAGTAAAGGTCATTTTCTATAAATGCTTTTTCAGATTTATTGCCTGAAATAGTACTTTCGGAAAAAATGGCCACAGTGATATTTCACCATGCATTCAAGTGTCCTAACTGCTTTCCTTAATTATACCAAGGTTACAGACATTTTCAGTCTCTTATCCAGATACCATATTGGGGCAGTAACATTGGCAAGGCATGTGCTGGAGATAGATCTGAACTTCGGACTCTGCATAGCGCAGTGAGCACACCTTAACAATTTTAATTGGCCATGATAGCACTGAGAGGTCAGCACTGAAATCTGTATCCCAAAGTTTATGGCTGTCATTTTATAGATTTTGATTTAGGGTTAGTGCTCGCTCCACAATTAATGATCACACAGTGATATTTAAACAACTGGTCTCAAATGCAGGCACTCTTCCCGAGTGATCGGAGACCGTGACAAAACCGAGCAGAAGGTCACTGCCTGCTCCTCCGTGCCGACGCTGTCCTCCCCTACAGCTGGAGGCTGTAATCTTCCCGGTGTTTGCACTGGATGTGTGCAAACACAGATCTCTCCGTTTCTCCATCCGCCTGTGGTGCTAAGGACCAGCTGCATCACAGCCCAGACCAGGTGGTAGAAAGGGGGAGAGAGAGGAGTTAACTAGGGAAACCTTCAAAAGGTTATGTTCATGATGACAAATGTTGTACAAAGGGTCATAAATGCACTTTCATGGAAACCCGCAGATAGGAGGGACGTTAGGCAGAGCTTCTTGGGATGGCGCATTCCCTATCATTTAACACCCATAATGGAACAGCATCCTCGTATTTCTCATGACACTGTTACTCTTCCTAATG
This sequence comes from Heliornis fulica, assembly GCA_013399135.1. Classification (NCBI taxonomy): domain Eukaryota; kingdom Metazoa; phylum Chordata; class Aves; order Gruiformes; family Heliornithidae; genus Heliornis; species Heliornis fulica. Next base: position 1,012,369 of record VXBZ01002178.1, on the reverse strand, counting down.
GGGATTAACAGCCTTTCGTGTTACTTCCTGCCTAGATTTCTCATGAACTAACATCCCCACATCAGATACTATATTAGCCAATAATAAGAATAAATGACAGACTGCGTAGTTTCTTGCCTGACAAGGGTGCTGCATTATCCCACCACACAAAGAGTACAAAGAAATTTCTGGGGTTTATTTATTGTTTTGGCTATTACATAAAAATATTACAGAAATAAAACCTCTGAAGAACTAGTATGGTGTGGTATTGCTCCAGTCATAATGTGCTAGTACACAATCAATTCTTATAAAAGCTTTTCTCTTTCAGAGTAGTTTAGTTGTCCAAAGGGAATAAATAATTTACTGCTTGTTCAAACCAGTACTTCTCTCCTATTATTTTAAAAAATTTATTCTACTTTGCATTCACTACATAAAGTGTTCTTTGTTTACATTTTGGACATTTTAAATCTATTTTCTCTTTAAAGCACATAGAGGATACCCTTGGTCAAATAAGCTCACTGACACGATGCTGACAGCTCAACAAGTGTTCAGGTGCATGTTTTATGTTCCTTATTTCTGATGAGCAACCTGGTTTTATTTTGATGTAAATTTTCAAATGGAAAGCTTACATAGCTTATAGACACAGACATATACAAAATACATACAAATGTATGTTTCACCTACATACAAATCGGTGATGTCAAACTGCTTCAGAACTGGCTAGAAACTACTTCACAGTTGACACGGTTGTCAGGAAACTCTGCAGAGAAAGGTTGGAGCATCTTGCCAACACAAGAGGTGACCCTGTCTAAAAGGATCACATGGTGTTGGCCAGCAGAGACCCATGTGCAGCACTGCATTGACACCACCTGTGCTCTACCCACTCTCAGCTGCATGGAAGAGCTTCCCCATCCACCTGACAAAGCATCTAAACCAACCTTAAATACTCAAGTACCTCAGTTTTTAAAACGTGACATTATGCTCTGGGCATTTAGTTAATGATTCCATATAGCAGGTTTCTTTCACATTTTCACAGATGAAGTGCTCTCAGTAGTTCTCCTAAGAAAAGATACAGTGTTTCACTTGGAGACAGGCCTCAATTTATCATTAAGAAGGAAAAAACCCACAATTTAATTTTTACTTTTAAATTGTCTTTAAACTGGTTTAGTGGTGCAGGAGAAGTCAGTACATACTAACAAACAAAATGAACAGCGTTCAGAGGATCAGATTTCCAATTCAACTTTTCGGCTTCACCTCTTCACAAAACAGGCAGTAACAATGAATCTAAAAACTCCTGAGACTAATTGCATGACCCATAGAGTCTCCCCCTAAAATCTTTTTAGTGACAATGTCAATGTCACTCATGTGCTGTCTTCAGTATCACGTATTGATTCTGAACCGCACTCAAATCTCAGATGTCACAGGGTTTTAAAACACCATGATTGCTTGATTATAAAAGAGAGCAATGAGAGTGCCTCGCTTGGAGAAGAGCAAATGAACCATCAAACTCTCTTCTAAAAATGTTACCCATGTTGGCCTTCCTGTTGGTGTGAGTCCTTTCAAACTGCTCCTCCAGTGCTCACTGGTGACTCTCACAGTCATGGTAAGCAATCTTCAGGATTTTTTGCAGTATTTTCACATATGTATTTTTCAACTAAAAGTGTGATAAATACACAGTGAGCTGTGAATGATTTTGAGGACTAACTCTCATCTGCCAACCCTTAAAACTTTAAAATAACTACTGTAAAATATTTGAATACAGGAATGAAAGATAATCGCCCTCTAAAACACGACTTAATGACTAGCAGCTATTAAAAAGCAACACGCGTGTCCATCCTAAAAGACTGTGTCATCACTCCAACTCTGGATTAAATGCAGCAAAATCCTACTGCTACTACTGGAATGAATACAGTACTACATTTAGTTAATTGCTTCCCTGCTACAATGCAAAATCCTTTCATCAGTGGCTGAAGTTCCTGATCAGTGTTATGGCCTGCCTGTGAGACACCTGCTGGATCTGGAGCTTAGCAAAGAACAACAGAAACAGTGTAATACATTTAATCAGCTTAGGAAGCACACTAAGAATAAAAATCTTGGCTTGGTTTCTGTCACAATATATTGACAGGAACATCATGCTTGGATCATACTGCATCAGGACTTCTGGCTATCCATGCTGCTTCTGCATGGAAATTAAACAATTAACCTGTGAAAGTCCTAGAGAGCCAGGGTCACATTTTCAAGACAGGAGTCTGAAATTTTTTTGGGTAGAAATGTTGGAAAGGACTGAAAAATTCAATGTTAGCCTTCACAGGATTATTTATAAACTCACTAAATTGTTTCAGGTGGAAAAAAATAACCAAGTGTACATTTACAAGACCACTGACAGCAATCTGTTTACCATTAGCCTCACTTTTAGCACACAGTATGTATGAGAACAGGCTTGACTCCACTTGCTAACTTGACTGACTGCAAGCAGGGATTCGAGCCTGCAGCATCACACTCTTTCTCCCTGGTTCACTGCATATTTAAGTAGGGTGCAAAAATTGGAGTCTCTCCCACAGAACTAAACGGGTGAGGCTAGCCCTGCTGTGCATGTCACGTGCAGAGAAGATGCTCATCGGGAAGACAACAGAGGTACATTTAGATCCATCCGGGTTCAAGCAACAGCCAGGCTGCACTCCCACTCAGCCATGTGGAGATGGGACATATGCAATTTCTCCCGCTAAAGCTGTTCTGCATTTTTCACTGAATACCTAATGTTCAACGAGAGGGAGAAAGCAACTCCTTTGCTTGATGGGGAATTCATTCAGGACATGGGATGCCTAGGTTCTGTTCTCTGAGCTAGGGACCATTTTGCAATGAGAAAGTACAGCAGCACTGAAATAAAGGGTGAAAATCCCTTCTCGGTCCTGTCTGGAGTAACCTATGGGTTTGCAGCCAGAACAGTCTTTTGGAAGCTTTTAGGTAAAACTACTGGTGCCATCTCTTCCCCATCGCATTTCATCAATCTCTTTTGATACTGCCTTTGCTTTCAGGACAAGCGTGTTCTAGAGCAGAATTTTACCTTCAGGCTGGAACAGTATGCTTCACTCCACTGGAAAAAATTCCCCTAATTTTTAATTTTTCTGAAAAAAAAAACCAAACCCAAAACCCAACCTACCAAACCCTACCATTTTAAATTTTAGCTAATTCTTACAATTTGAATATATATTTTATTTGGCTAGACAACTGAAGAAAAGCATATACAACTTACTCAAGGCCCTGCCCTGTCTTGAAATTTACCTACTGCTGTTGACTGTGACGACAGTGGAACTGAGCCTTCTGAGTTTTAAGCAAAACAGATCAGTTAATGGTTATTTCCTGCATCGATTTCCCTTAATTCACTATAACAATTGGCTAAAAGTAGCCTGGGGGCATTACAACTTGTGCAGGGGTAGGAGGAGGGAAGGGATTGAGACCCTCTAGAGAGGTCTGCTCATCACCAGCAGGAGTTAACGCTGGCTCCTCTGATTATCAGAAAATAATTGTAAGTTGTTATGCATATTCAGAAACGCCTGAGATCACGCCTGTGGGCACCCACGTGTGCAGCATCCTCTTGTCACCAGGAAAAGCGTGCTGTCCTGGAGGTTGATATCATCCCACTATACTCCTCACCGGATTTGACGTTTATGTTCTCAGCTCTGGCACTGTCAGTGATGCTTGACCTCCCCCAGAGAAAGTGGTTGCCGTGAGACACTTCCTGTGTAGCTCCCTGGATGCCAGACTTGGTTTGCTTCAGGGTTTTAGTTTTTTCTTTGTTTTAGGAACTTCAGAAAAATCATCTACCTTACTGTTGACAAACCCTAAATTTGGCTCTGTGATTTGAAACTATGGGTATGGTAGAAGGGAACATTTATGTTTGGGACTGAACACAACTTCAAAAGATAGACTGAACAGACTGACACAGAGATGCTAATATTAACTATAGCCTCATAAATATTAAATGCCTTTTCTTAGGTGATGCAAATTTCTTGTTATCACACAATGTCCAAGTGCAAAGATAGGTGCTTACTCAGCATACTTCTTATGACAAGACATCTTGTAAGACATAGCCAGCATACAATGACAAGAAAATAATTCTGTGGCTTGGTGGTCATGGTATTCATCCAGGTGTGAAGACTTCTGTTTTCTGATTTCCCTTTCAATGAACAGTTAATAAATGGAGTGTGAGAAAGGATGAAAAGAAGAGATTGCAACACTTTTTCTTGCTTGTCCTGAGGTTTCCTATGTACCTGTAGAGAAAAAGCAGCCCTGTGGGATACTGGAAGATGAAAACTTAGAGATGAGCCAGAATCATGTCCTCACAGAGCAGAAAGCCAGCTGTATCCTGAGATGCATCAAAGACTGGGCACCAGACTGTGAGGTAGGAGATTCTGACCCTCTACTCTTCTCTGATGAGCCCCCACCCGGAGTGCTGTGTCCAGCTCTGGGGTCCCAGTACAAGACAGGCTTGGAACTGTTGGAGAAAGTCCAGAGGGCCATGGAGTCCTTCTCCTAAGAAGACAGGCTGATAGAGTTGGGCTTGCTGAGCCTGGAGAAGAGAAGGCTCCGGGGAGACCTTATAACAGCCTTCCAGTACCTAAATGAGGCTTATAAGAGAAGACTTTCTACCAGGTCTTGTAGTGACAGGACAAAGGGCAACAGTTTTCAGCTGAAGGAGGGTAGATTTATATGAGTTTTGGGGATGGTTTTAAACTGAAAAAAAAAGAGCTGGTTTAAATTGGATATAAGGAAAAAATTATTAACAGTGAGAGCAGTGAGTCTCTGGCACAGGCTGCCCAGAGAAGCTGTGGCTGCCCCCTCCCTGTCAGTGTCCAAGGCCAGGCTGGATGGGGCTTTGTGCAACTGTCCTGGTTTCTGTGAGGGCAGAGTTAGTTTTCTTTCCAACAGCCAGTGGAACGCTGTGTTTGGGAGTCAGGATGAGAGCAGCGCTGGTAACACCCCAGTGTTTCCAGTTGTTCCGGGCAGTCAGGAACTTCTCAGTTGTTCACGCTGCCCTGCTAACGAGAAGGGCACCCAGGAAGCTGGGAGTGGACACAGCCAGGACAGGTACCCCAAACTGGCCAAAGAGAGTATCCTGTGCCAGTTATGTCATGCTCAGTGTAAAGGGTGACCAGTGGGAGAGGAGGGCACGGCTTCAGGACATGGTTTTGGGGGTGGTCTGGTTCCAGGACGGCTCTGAGCTGTACGGCCTGAGGTGTGTGGTTCGGTGAGAAATTATATCCTGTATCACCATTTTCACAGATTTTATTATAAAGTCCTATCATTGTTATGTCTCTCTACTGTCCCAGTAAAGTGTCCTTATCCCAACCCATGAGGTTTGCCTTTCTTTGTTGGTTTTCTTTTCTATCCCTTCCCCTGACTCATTTTAGAGAGTCAGGGGAAGGGATAGAAATGTGCATGGTGTCCGGCTCTTAGCTGGGACGAAACCACAACAGCAAACTGGGCTAGTGAAGAGTGTCCCTGCCCATGGCAGGGGCAGTGTGTGTAACTAGATAGTCTTTGAATATCCCCTCAAAACCAAACCATTCTATGACTGTACATATCTGTTCATACAGATATACAGACACATATTTATATACATGTGCATATGCATATACGTTTACATATCCACATATGATTTTTTTGGAGTGACATACAATGCACCTATTTTTAGACCTGGCTATAGAACCTTCTGAGAACATTTGCTACCTTACAGTAGAAATCAAATAGCTTTAATCAAAACTTCTCTTTCTGAAGGAATCTAAGGCGTATCTCAGCACTTCTCCCACAGATTTCTGTCCTACTAGTGGTCATAAACGTAGTTCTCAAGGATCACATACAGGCATGTGATGATCTCAAAGTCAGTGCTTGATTTATTTTTTTTTTACCAGCACCCATAAGGAAAGATTCACTTGGAACACACACAGAGAGTGATGGATCACCAGGGATTCCCATGTAACACTGCATGGATGCTACTTTATGACCATCCTGACACACTCTCAAGAGAGACCCCAGACATCGTTTTTGCCATCAGATGCTGGTGGCAGCCTTACTGGATGTCCTTTCTGGTGCCCAATGAGCATTTCTATGCTTCCATTACTGGCTTGCTGTTGCAGCTCTTTAATTTATCCTGTCACTTTCTCCACTATTATGGCTTTGAGAATTTATTTGCTGCAGGCAACGGAGAGCTTGCACAACAGTGTGACATGAAATGTAGCGCTATGCTGCTAGTACCTACTGTTGCTGCGCTGCTCCAGTCCAGCAGCACGGTCTGCGTGTGTTTATCTCTTCAGTTTGCCTTTTCAATATATTTTCTTGGCAATCTTGACAGCTGCTTCTGCTTCGCCGTTAGACTGGGGGAGATGCTGAGAAGGCACGATATGGTCGAAGCCTGCTGACGCTGTACACTTCTGACATGCAAACTAAGGTCCATTATCCATAATAACTATTTCTGCAGTCCTCTTCCAGGCAAACTCAGCCTTATGGCCGTCAGTGATAGAAACTTCTGCTTTTTTATGTAGGGGATCCATTTCCCAGCCGTCAACAAAAGCACTCTGCATTAATTAAGGCAGGAGGGGGAAAAACGGAGACAAGATGAGCTGTGGGGTTTTGTTTAACCTTGTTCCTTGGGGACACTGGCCTCCATACAGCCGCCATCCAGTAGACCAAGCACTAAGTAGCTCAAAGCAAGATGGCTCCCTTAGGGAACTAACAGGGTATTTACACAATGAGGCCACTGACAGCCTGTCTGTATTAATACTGGTTAAAACAAAACTTGAGACCCTCAGGTTGCACAGGTTGGCAATTTCGAGAGTGACTGGAAAATACAGAGAAAAAAGAGAAAATATGCAGTCTCGAAAACACTGGTTTTGCTAAATATCAGTAGATTTCGAGGCCAAAAAGAGAGTGAGGAAATGAACTTCTGAAATATTGCACTTGTTCAAAAACCAGCTCTTCTGCAAGGAGACCTATGTCCCTAATGGAGACCTAATGATTCAGCCATCGCCACTGCTAAAGGAAGAGTATTTTGTACTTGTCAACTGGTATTAGCCATAACCCTCATAGATGTCTTCACCAGAGGCGACTTTCCTGTGGGTGTTCACACCCTCCTCCCCAGGCTGCTGGAGGCCAGGGAGCTGCTGTGGGGCACCAACTCACCTGTGCACCTCCCTGGACATGGGGCAGCCTTTCCCCCCTGGCCAAAGCCCTCCTGCAACATGGGAGGAAAGCTTCCTCCCTCACGGACAGAGGCTGAGTTAAATTGAGGCACTTGCCCTAAATAGCACTTGAGAATACTCTTCCATACTGTGGTCAGAGCCAGCTTCAGGGGAAGAAGGCTACATTTTAGAGAGGGCAGAGGACACTCTTAGACAAAGCACGGAAGTGAACCGTAATTTTAAATAGCTCTTCTAGGAATTTGGCAAAATCTCTGCTGTGCTCTGTCCTCTGCAAAAGAGGGAAACCTTCCTTTCCACCAAGGTACACTAACAGATGTCATTAGTTTGAGCAAACAGATTTTTCTCTGAGATTCAGTTTAGTTACCAAGACTAGAAAAGGGATCAGCTTCAGCCAGGTATTTTTATCTGTTGAGCTCTGAAAATGTTAAACTTATATTGAAAGTAGAAAAGACAGAGCTTTAAGAAGCTTTTGTTTCAAATAAATGAACAATGCTATCAGAAATATGAAGCATGGCTTTCTTAAGTATGACAGTGCATTTCAATTTCCCTGTCAGCTGGAGATCCTTCATGATGAAAAGTTGGTTTATAAATTTAAGGCAATGTAAGACATTATTTTTCTCTTTTTTATCAAAGGGAAGGAAACATTTACATTTATTCTCTTTTACATGGTTGCAAGTAAAAGCAATGTACATAAATACTTTATGGGCTAAAGGGCTATAATTCTGCCATGCACTTATCTTTTATTTTGCGTGGTGAATTTGTGGAGATTTTTCCCAAAACTGCTGCAAGTCATTTTATGGATTCTGTTACTTAGCTAATCTTGAAAGTTTTAAACTTTTCATTTTCTGTTCTAACACTGATCTCATCATAATGGCACTTTTTTGTTGCTGTTTTACATGTAGGTCTTAAGTGTCGTGTGGAAAGCGACATATCATTAGCGTATTCAATCTCTGTATGCTTGCTAAATATACGTAAGAGAAAGTCATCACGCTGTGAAGATGACAGGATGGCAGCACAAATCTACATCCAGTTTTGATCAATTTCAGATATGAGGACACATCTCACAAGGTACAGGTAAAAGGTCGCATCTCGTGATATCCTTAATCTCACATCCCTTCCATCCTCCCAACTAGAGAAGATCGGGGTGGTTCAGTTGAAATTAATGACATGAAGACTTTGCACTTGCACAAGTCCTGCTCCTCTCCCTGACACATGATCATATAAAGAATAAACCAACAACAGTTTAGTTGCAGCCTTGCTCACAATTCAGAATGAGATGCTACTTAAAAAAAAAAAAAGCCAGGATCCTTAAAAAATCTAAAGTCTGTGTGTCTAGGAAGAGTGTAATTAAGGACTTTGGCTTTGTAATGCTGTACTGGCAGGCAAGCAAAACATGTCCTGTGATGTGTCAGCAGAACAACTTTGACACATGTCAGTGACACGCCGTTCCTTGAAATACAGTGTTTAGTTCTTGCTGTCTAACTCTGTGTTGTGTGAGAACTTGTCAGGTCTCAAGTCCCAATGGCTGCATCTTGACTGGAGAAGGCCTGTTAATGCCCAGCTATGTAACATCCTTTGCTTATATTTATAAAGCAAACCCAGTGCTTAGGTTTCTAGTGGAAAAGTACGCATGTAGGCAGAAAGGAAGACACATTGCACTCCAGAAACCTCTCTGGTAACTGGGAGATCAGGACTGTGAAGTGCCTTGAGAAACACAACCACCCTACAGTAAGGACAGAGACCAAATGAGGATAGAGTGAAAGTAAGAGTTGAAATAACTGGTGAAAATTATAAGAGCCATGTGTGGACTTCCAGATGAAGACAGATGGAAAAGATTTGAATGGCATAGCTGGGGGAAGAACAGGTCACAGATTATTTTAGCAAAAGTCAATTGGATGCTGCCATTTGCCTTTTCTTGCAATACCAACATAAGGGAGCAGCTGATGACACTGAAGACAGATTTAACTTTTTTTTTTAAGTGAAACATAATTAATCTGTGGCATTCACTGTCACAAAGTAATGAGAAAAGCCTGGAGCTTAGCAGGATTAAAGAGGGACTAGACCTTTATATAGGTAACGAGAACACATTCCGTTACCTCGGTTGGCAAACACAGTTTTCTTAATGAGATGAGTAAAGCCTCACATTTCAGTGCATAAAGCAACTAAAAACCTCGAGACTGGGGAGGCAGCACTCCCTCCAACACAGCCTCCCCTTCCCCCCCTACCTCCTCATATGTCATTTTGTACCTCAGTGCCTCGCCTTGAGGCCAGAGGCAGGATGCTGGAGCAGAAGGACAGCTGATTCTTGCCTGGAATGGTAAGTCCTACATTTCACTGTTTATATGTAAAAAGTAACAGCTCAGTTATAACCCAAACAAATTTGAGTGAGATCAGTTGATAAAGCAAATCCAATTGTAAAGAAGAGAGAAAGTATTATGTGTACACCGTAAATTCTTGTATGGAAAGAAAATAAATAAAACCAGTTAAAGTAAATACAGCCCAGTAAAACTGAATAATGTCCAAAGTGCTCAGATATAATTCTCACAAATGAAGGTGTCTTTCTGTTCCGGCAGCCTGTGCCTCGGCACACAGAGTATAATATTTTCTCCAACAGTAACAAGCAATTGTCACAAGGCCATAAGGCATTTTTCTGTTCTTCCTTGAATTCTTAAAGCAGCAGGTCTGGGTTGGGGAAAACACTCGCAGCCACAGAAGACTGCTTCCCCAGCCGGTGCAGATCGCTGCAGAGCCTTTGACGTCAATGGAGCCATACCAATTTATACCAGCTGAGGATAGTTCTGCTCAGTGAAAGTGTTCAGCAAGATGCCCTGTCCCCCAAATAATTGTATTAATTCTAATAATGATGCTTATTCTCAAGCCCGATGACAGTGCTTGAATGTGAGAAGGAATCAATGAAATTTAATTTTACAGCTGTAGAAAAAACATTTGTTCACATGCTCTGAGATGTGAAATAATTTTTACTCTGCTCCTTAATCAGTTCCAACAAATCTGGATAAGAGCAGAACCATGTGCTGTTACATGTATTTGCTGGTTTACTTTGCATCTTCTTACAAATTTATAACTAAAAAAATAGCATTATCTTATCCCCCTTACTTTAAAGAAAAATTTATAAGTCCCTTTTACAGGATATGAGCTCAGTCCTTTGGGGGGTCTAATTATATTTTCTTTATCATTATGAATATTTATTATTTGTTCTTTTTAACTAATGAATATATTTAAATTTATCTTAAATTTGTAGATCATTTTTATTGTGCAATTCTTCATCTTGAGACTACAGAGGTCACAGCCACAGGAATCTTCAAGAGGCTGCTGGTCTACATCTCTAAATAAAATGACATAATCTAAACAATTAAATCTTAGAAAAGAACCTGGAATGAGGTGGTGAAATGATGTAACTCTGCCTCTAACTAGGGAAAGGCAACTTCCCCAAGTTGCATTTCCACAATACCCCATCACAGTTCCTCTCTGATCACTCTCCCATGGTGCACTGGATGAGTACGTAAAATGTCTTTGTACAAATAATATTGAAAATACCGGTTGGTGTCCTCTGACAGCACTCTGTGGCTCCTGTTTCTCGTCTCTCTCTCTAAGTGTAGCCTTAGCTGTGCACAAATTACACTGCAGATTTGTAAATCCTGAGAGAAATGGCTGTATACAGATGACGGCAGCAGTACCAAAATTAAAAAGAAATGCATTACAGTGGTTTGAATGCACAGTGCAACACCCCTAACAGCTTAGTCCCATAAACCAGATGTAAATCAAACAACTGATGACAAAACCAAAGCCAGGCAGTGAAAGACCTAAGCCAAGCCCAACAGCTCCCACGCTCAGAACACAAGTCTGGGGTTTGCAAGAACCCTATGCCTGCTGCCTGCCCAAACAGATCAGAGTGGCAGAGCAACTCCTTGGCTGCTCTCCTCACTTCACGTCACTAGAGTTATTTCTTTTCACAGTGATGCAACGCCGTGTCGCTGTCATTTTAATCCACAAGAACCTCACAGATGCTCATGGCATACCAGGTGGCAAATCTACTACCCATGAAGAAGCGCTGGAGGTGAGGAACTGCCTCATCCCTAAACACGCTTGTTTGTGAGGATTTCAATGCAGTTATGCCACGCAAAGAAAATACAGAAGCATGGATAAAACGTGGAAACCCCCCTACACCAGGTTCAATGTCCTGGCCCACTGAGTGCAGTGTAATGCATCTGCCAGCTAGGTAAGACTGAAACATTGGTTCTCTCCGGCCCAGATCTGTGTCAGGAGCGCTAAATGGAGCACTCTTGGCTATACTGAGTGAGTCAAGAGGCAGTACGGTACCCCCTAGTGCTATATACTTCACGCAGACCATTAGGGTGGAAGGAAAAGCTCCTCCAGTGTCTCTGTGTCCACTGGTCTCAAGAAGAAATAAAAAAAAAAAAGAAATACCAGGAGACCAGGAGATTAGAATTTTGCCTTCTCCCCCTGCCTGGGGCTGCTGGGTAGAGTCCATAACATGGGAAATACCCTGGAGCCCTGTGCTGCCTTATCAAGGGAGGGACAAGGAGGAGAAGGATATCCTTGTCTCTCCATAGCTGCAAACCCTCTTCCCTAACCTCAGTGGGCAGTGGGAGATCTTGCTCCTTGACACAAGGCGCCTTGGATGAAGACTTCAGGGAGGAAAGCAAGCGAAAGAGAGAGGGAAAAACATCAGAAATACAGGTTCAGTGCTGAAGCTCTTCACTCACAACAAAGGCAAGGAAGATGTGGGAGCAGAGGGGGAGAGGGGACTTCTGTGGGGCTTCCTGAAGTCACCTCAAAGGATGAGCGTGGACATTTATGTTTGCAAAATCAGAATCTCAGCATCCAGCACCTAACACTGCTGCTTGTCCTGTAGAGAAAGCATGTCTCTTATTTGGGCAGTTAAGTGCAGAATAGAGCTTTTTTAGAAATGATACTAGACATTTTCAGGCAGGAGCAATTATCCAAACCATGTCAAAAGCTGGTCTAGATTCAGTTACAGATGATCAAGGACAATCCGCTACTTCACAAGTTCAAAAGCTTTGATTAATATTTGCAGCTACTACGCAGCTACAATGCAATACAAGTCTAGCCTTAGGGCTTCTGTGTTTCTTTAAAGCATTAGCCATTAATAGGCTAAGTTTACCACTGGGATACGGAGCACTGGCCCAGCAATGCAGCTTGAATGTATTTATTTTCCAATCTATGGTTTTTGAGTACAGTGTATCATTCCTACAAGGCTTTAATGAGAGCCAAGAGGTGTACATTATAAGCAACAAATTTCTGTTTCTAATGGAGCTCATTTCAGATCAGAGAGTGATTTATTAGCTTTTTCTTACTTGTATTGTGCTACAGAGATCAGAAATTTAGATTTAGATCCAAAATGCACAGAATAGCATCAAGAGTCTTGTTTTCAAAGTCAAGACTTTTTTAATCTTAAATTTACAAATGCTCCATCCTGCTTAAGGTCAATCGTTCTGAGGAACGGTGAGTACGTACCAGCCACTCTGGGTTGCCTCATTAAAATGAAAGCATTTACTTTCTAAAAGTGAAAAGAAAAAGTTGGGGCTTTTTTTTTTTGGAGAGCATACATATTTAGTGAAAAAGCAGAAGACATTTATCTTAATAAGCAACTCTCAGCAAGGTGTTTGTGACTACAGTTACTGTCAAAAATAACAACACCAATGCTGTTTGTTGCCAGGCAGTGGAACAGGGAGTGCCCTCTCCAGCAGAAGAGAGACAGTGCCCACCTATCTGTACCCCATACATTGGATGTAAAGTACGACCAATTCTGAGATCCACGAAGTCCAGCATGCTGAGTCCCAACACAGTCAGGTGGCAAACATCCAGAAAAAGCTGTCTATTAGGCTTATGATAAATGGACTAACTTGATCACTGGATCATTCAGAGATTAGCCCTTGTGCTGAATGGAGCAGGACCGAAACTCAGGAGGAAAATGGAAATAGCAAAACCTAGAAAGAGCTGTTTACTATTGAACAATATACAAAGCAGTTGTTTCCTGGGGGTAGAATCACAGAAAGTTTACCACAGATAACAAAAAATTGTTATATCTGACATATTGAAACACTATTAAAAAAGTTCCCACTGGAATCAACTCTTTTTTTAAACAAAACACTGAAAATAACATCAAAATTTGAATATTAGAAATAGAGTGCCACAATGTGCTCTCAATATTAACAAAAGCTGTGTTAGAAACCCCACACAACTCCCTTTCTTATCATCTAACTGAACTGAATAAGACAGAAAAAATATAAAACAAAAAGAATGCTAACAGATGGCATAAGTTGATTGAGATAGAAATATTAACATACTATTTACCTGTGTCATTTATGTTATCATGGCCCAATCACTTTTTTTGTGGTTGTTATGTTAGTAAGGCTAGACTTCTATCAAAGAAAAAAAATTATTTAAAAGTAAACAGGTGAGGGGCATTTTGAACTTATGTCTCCTTCAGAACATCTCCTTGAGACAAGAGCCCATTTCTGCTTATTCATGCCTCTCTTCTGCCACATAGACCTGTTTGTTCTCACTGGAAAAATCTGAGGATAGTAAGTGCAGAGTGACTCAAGTTTACATGATCAGATGATTTTTTTCTTTCTCTAACGGAAAAGACAGACATTAACTCATCGCTCTCTTTACATAGATTTATTATGTTCTATAATTGTCTGTTATTATTACTGTACATTGTAATCTATTTCTAATGAATCCCTCTTGGTTATGGTGAATCAAGTCTTGCATAATAAATTCTAATCTGTTAGTCATTATCTTTGTTAATATTTTACAGTCTACATTTATTACTAGGATTAAGAAATAGTTTGTACAGTCCTTGATATTTTCACTATTTTTAAGTGCTATGTCTTGTAATTAGTGATCTTTTTAAATGGGCCTTTGCCTTCTTAGATTACCAATTGTACTGGAAACGTCAATGTTTTCAGTCTTTTTTCAATGTCTTCTGCTGGGGAACATAAGTTACAAAATTCCCATGCATTTTTTTTAGAACCGGCATCTCTTCGTGTGCCATATCAGCCCATCTGATTGATGCTGCCTGGGTTCAAGCCTGCAAGCAGATGCATGGGACTGGAGCTGACAGGAGCAAAAGTGTCTGCACACAATCACATCTGGGCATTCTCCAGCGATTTCTCTTTCTCTGATCTGGGAGACAGAGATTTCTTTGGGGGAAGTAGTAAATCTGCTCAAGCAGTAAAGCTGCTTCTCATCTACTAGTTAGAACATTTCACAGTGAACTCTCCAGTCTCCTATTTGTAATACCTTTTACAGTTACAAATGTCTTGGCATAGAGATAATAACTGGGGAGCTATTATCAGGTCTTGTAATCTCATTACAAAACAGCCGTCGCTGGCTTGATGCAAGTTAGCCACGTAAAAATCCACACTTTGCATTAGAACACCGAGGGATGCAGCGCTCAGCCTCCATTCAATCAGACGCATGGTAAGAGTTTGTTTAATGTCACGCCTGTGAGCATTACAGCAGCGAAGTGAGGGAAGGGGCCATTTCAGTCAGCTGAATAATTCCTGAGCAGTGTTACGTGCCTGAAGAACCCCCTCAAGTACTTCACTGCACATCCTGATGCGCTGGGGAACATCACTGAGCAGGATGCTGCCAGGGTTGCTTTTGGTAGGATGGACCAGAGGTGCCTTTGCCAAAGCTGATTGTGCCTTCTGTGGTCTTTGTTCGGGCAAAGTTTTAAGGGTGGATCAGCGATGCTCACTCTGAGTCTCCCCACAAATGCTTATTGGCATTTGGCAAGTAGAATTGGCAATTAGAGACGGTTGGTAAACTTTTGATGATAAGCAATGGAAAATGCTGATTTGTTCTAGCTTTTAATGGGAACATATTGGGTTCGATTAAGAGGTTTTGGAAGGGTTCCTTAGGGCACAATGGACTTGTGGTAAAAAAATTGTATGCCTTTGCAGCAATTGAGTAATCAGGTAACTCATCAAAGGCCCCACTCTGCTTTGCAGGGGCAGAACGTGAACTTTTATACACTGGGAAAATGTCTGGTCTGATCCGATAATGTGTACTCACAAAAGCATTCTGCCGGAAGGAAGGCAAGGAAATCACAGAAATCTTCAAAAAGTCTCCAAGTGAACCAGTGCCATCCTCCTGCTGCAGTATCTGCAGGACAGCAGGATGGCTCTCTGCCTCTATAGCACTTCAACGAGTCCTGTAGTCCATCTGTAGTTTCTCCTGGATGTCTTCCCGAGGTCAGTTTTTCGGACCACTACCTTTCTGCAGCATTTGTCAATGCTTTTTATACTGCTGGAAATAATTTTTGATCTATCATTTCCTAATCTCTCAGAAGAGATAATTTCCTTTGGGTTCCTTTCCTTTGCTCTAATACATTGCGTAGAGCAGCTTTCCTTTCAGCAGTTCTAAAATGCTCTTTAATATGTAGTCAGTATATAACCGTTTCTATTATTCCCACTGTGTTCCTCATAACTGGTGCCCAAATAAGCATTATTAAACCAGTGTGAGAAGGATTATACTGACTAGCTAACTCCTCGGCACTGTCTTCCCTGCTGGAGTGTGGAGTCTATGCCCGAGTTTACACACCACACTGCAAATGTTCGCAGCAAAGAGGAAAGAAGCAGCAAAGGCTAGGCAACACCAGCTCTCCTTCAACACACAAAATACCCATACCCAAAATCTGTTATGTCAACACTGGTTTGCCATGATTATAGCAGTGAAGAGGAATTAATGAGTGAGATGACTTGTGCCCCTTCCCCCACTTCACTGGTGACTCCGATCCCTGATTTATGTGCAAAACTCACTGCGGCGAACTTAATCATCACCAAAGGGAAAGAGAAGACACCTGGCAGTGGGATGGCAGCCTCAAGAAGTCAAGAGCAGCTGCCTATTGCTGTGCTGAGGTACGGGCAAGTACACTGGAAAGGTCAGATTTGAAAGCAGCATGTGGCAAAACTTGTGTTGCAGCCACCAAAGCAGTAGATCCTCCAGCTGAAGTTTTCTTTCCGATGAATGTGTGACACCCAGGTTATGAAGCTCCAAGACCGAGTAAGGCCTTTGGAGACTTCCGTAACATAAATGTTTATTCGGAACAAAACTAGTCACAGCTGCTGCGCTGATGGGAAAAGATCAACCATGGAAACTAGGAAAAACCAAACGAGAAAGAAAGCAGACAGTAACGTGAGCATTGCCAACAGATTTTCCCTAACCGTGGAGTCTTCTCTGGGAGTTGAGAATCATCCATAAGGTCACATGTCTCCTTAAATTGATGGGAAATCATGCTCAGTTACTGCAGTTCAGATGGTGGTATCTTCTTATGAGAAAAAAAATAATCCAATAAATGTTTGCGCAGCTATTATCAGTTCTGCAGTGCTATCGTCGTGTCGCAGGAAAATTGACAAATATATGAAGGGCATGAAGATACCATGAAAAATCAGAAATGAAAAAGTATCCTTTTTTGAAAGAACAAATTATATACAATCTTCATGTTCTGGGAAAGGGAGACATGAGAGAGAGACACAACTCCTCAGAGAAAGAGAGAGAGGAGGACAGAAGCACCACCCCAGACAGAAAAAGTGAAACAGAATACAAAATTCTAGAGCTCTATAGCTTGTGAGACAGGGTCTATACCTGGTGGGGTGTGAGAGTTAGGAGAGAGACTTCAGAGAAAAACAGAGGTTTCCTACTCCCTTTGAAGCAGGGAAGAAAGACAGAAAAGGAAAGAGAGAGACCAACAGAAGATGAGAGGAAAAAAAAAAAGGAAGAAAGATGGAAGAGGGATCAGAAATAAAGAGTAGCAAAAGTCATTCCCAGGGAAAAGATAAATAAAAGGAGAAGGAGGCAGAAAGCCTACAAAGAGGAGAAAGTTAAAATAAAGGAATAAGAGGGAAAATGACACTCATAGATGTGCCTACTGAAAGCTATTGAAAATACAGTTCTAAAGTCATCAGAAATACCTACCAGGAGACATCAGATATGTGTTTGTGTAGGAGAAAATTGGAAGATCTGCTGGCGGTTGTGAGATGAGCATGAGGGCTATCATTGATAGCCATAGGAAAAAAGACAGCACATATGTTTCTATAGTCTTCGGAGATGAGTCTGATATTTCCCTCCCTGTGAGAATAATGCACTCATTGGTTGCATATATGAACATAGGAAGAATATGCAGATGTGTGCACACATGCACACACAAAGTATAGCATTTAGAAATGCTTGGATTGGTTCCAAGGTAGTTGAACAAAATGAGGCTAATAAAATATAATTAAACATTAATTACTGTAACTATCAAAAATAATTGACTTGTACAAAGCACAGCAGTCCTATTAAAAAGGGACCTAAGGGTAATAAAAAACATATACTGTTCTGTAATGCAGACATAATAATTGCTATGAAGCAATTAAATTTATGGGCAACTGTTAAAATTCTTTTGTGACTATTTAAAAGTGTTAGCACTGGACAGATTTGGTCCAAAAATGTCTACTATAAGGCAGTCTTGGTATTAATAAGGAGTAAACTCTACCATTTAAAAACCAAACCAAAGGTGCACTGCTGCTTGAAGTAAACTTGTAGTAAAACTTTCTTGAGCTGTCATAAAAATGCTGCTCTGTTTGTCCCAAAAAAGGTCATCCTTCTTCCATCAGCTTCTCTTTCTAAAAGTCTTTTGAGTATGAGAGACCCAGAGCCAGCAGATGAAAGGAGTAGAGTTTAGATCTTCAGCTGTTGTGAGGCTACATCACTCACTTCTTCATGCTTTGCCGACTCTTAATTGGGAAGGAAAGAACTAGCCTCAGTGCAGGCAGAGCTGGGGACAGGCACAGACTGGTTGAACCAAGATCACAGTAAGTGAAAGAGAGCCTGAGCAGAGAAAAGTATTTCATTGGCAAGCAGGGCTGAAGTGGAGCTCTAGACTGAAACAGTTCATGTGGAGGACCCCCACACTAGCACTAGGGTGATTGACTTCAGGCTGGAGCTTACCTTGCCCACTAGTTTTTGGAGAGCATTAGGTGTATTTCTGGAATATTTTGGGTTTCTTTCGACTGTTTGCACTCTCTAACCCTGTTCTGTGAGGTGAACCAAAGTCTGGTAAGAGGGAATGACCAAGAGACTGACTTCAGAAGCAATCCCTGATCCAAAATAGAACACTAAAGTATATGCATCTTCAAAAAAAAAAGCTTTTTACTTTTAGTTTTTAGGTTCAGGATAGGTAATTCATTCCTTCGTGAAGAGCTTGTTCTCTTAGTTTGCCTTCCAGAAAAATAGAAGTTAAGTAGTTACAGGGAACGCAGTCTTGAGTTAGGGGCAGCACTAACAGCAGGGTACAATCAGGAGGAGCAAAGACAATGATGAGGATTGTACAAGTCCTCTTTGCAAAAAGTCAAGTGGCAACACCACACTGCAAAGAGCACTTCTGTGTGTTCCCACACTGAGAGTCCTCATTCACTCTCTCTGCATTGCTTCTCAGCCTTCTCATTTAATATCATATATTCTATTTACTTGGAAAAATTTTGTTGTGGTGCACACAGATAAAAAAGCTTGGAATGGAAACTGGCAAATTGCAGAGCACAAAAGTTCATTTTATTGCACTCATCCTTAATCATGGAAAGGAGAGTGTTGAAAATTTTAGAAAGAGGCAAAATAATGCATTTCATCTATTTCTTAGGCTCTATTCCTTCTCTTCTGCTAGTGTGCTGTCAACAGCTTGGTACGTTAGTGACTTAACTCATTTTGAGAAAATGCTGGCATTCTTATATAAACCAACTTGTAAAAAGGAGTAAAAATTTTAAGTCAAATGTAATATATTGTTGTGAGTTGGTGGAGATGCCATGACATGAAATATATCTGGCATATGGTGTCTTCACTTGTTCTACAAGAAAAATATTAAACGTAGCAAGTTAAAGTCAGTTGAAACTGTGAAGGAATGACTGCCATCTGAGAAACTGTCATTACTATCAGACAGCACCATTGCTATCTTAATTTACTACAATCCACCGATGAAACTTACATCTACCAACCAGCCCTGGTTTTTAAGACATTCATTCACTCATTCATTCATTCATAGAAAAACGTGCCATCCCAAGAACCAACTGAAGCAGCTGAAAGGATCCTGGGTTTGGTTGCATCTCTTGGCTTCAGTGCTAAATCATATATATCATTAGAATGACAAGAAAGTAAAGAAAAATCTCTTTTATTTCTGCTATTCTCCCGAAATTTTCCATGTCATGCTACACTATCTGGGCATGAAGCAGGTTGGGCTGCTCCTATGCTATAAATATTTCTCTTATATAACGAATTAATCAGCTAAAAGTCAAAGACAGCAACTATTTTTAGTATAATATTGCTAGTCATGCTTCTCGAGTGTTATTTTCTGCTTTTAACTAAAAGTACTTCATTCTGCAGTTCTTTCCCATCAATGTGTGGGACTGTGTCAATTCAAGCAACATTTCTGTATAAAGAACACTGATTAATGATCCAAAATTCCAGGAGAGCTTTATTGTCTCAGTGTTGCTACTAGAATCACTTGCAAAGTTTCTGCAAAAAGATTTAAGCTATTCATATATTGAAGTATTTTCTAGGCTTTGGCTTTTTCAACCTAAAAAGAATGAGTCAATCAAAAAAACTTTACAGAAAGATGATATTCTTAGGCAAAAAAATTGATTTTTTTAATCACAAAAATGATTTTTTTTTTACTAGCTTTCATCCTACTGGATATGGACTTTGTTTTTTAAATGTCCTCTGCCAACTTAGCAGAAACAAGAACAATTACAAACTGGCCTGTGGAACCACTGCTCAATTATTTCAATCTGGAATTGCACAGTTTTAATTCAAATTAAGGCTTTCTTAATATCTAATTTTTTTTTTAATATTTAAAATACAAGTTGTACCCTGAAAGCTGGTATTAAAAGCAAATCAAGGTTCTGAATTATGAACTCAAAAGCTGCAGGAATTGAAGTGCTTGCTTTGTTGATGGAAGGAAGACAAGAGTGGTATAGCAAAATTAGTCTGAAAAATCTGAAACCCAGAATGAAAAAAATTTAAGATGGCTTAAGTTCATATAGTTCACCTAGTTTCAAAGCAGAACACATACTGCACTTCTATCTTAAAAAGAGATTCAGTGGCAACTGCAATCAATGGCCTATTAGTGATGGATCTGGTTCACAACTAGTGAGGCTTGCTGCTATTTGTGTATCCTGACGTCCCCTCAGCTTCTGAGTCTCCTTCCAGTGAGCCTGGGTCATATTTACCTGCCCCATTAGGACACATTGTCATCTTACAATTCAAATTTCTTCAGGGATACCTACATGGGATCACATTTTGCCCCCACTGGATGTGAATGGGTGTATGTTCATAGCATGGAGCTGTGGATGGAGAGAAGAGCTAAGCTCTGGATGACACATCAGGCCCTCTCTGGTTCCCAGAGTATGGGGCTCTGGCTCCAGGACCTTTTGGTTTCACACAAGAAATATAAAAGTCCTTCATGCCTCTGAGGGACAGAAGAGTGACAGGATTCTATCTCTACCCTACAGTGGTGCACCAGAGTCAGAGGACAGAACCCAACAAAATCCACCCTACCTATGGGGCAACATCTCCTCATTAATAATACCCACATGCATTAAAACACCACAAAATGAAGCCCTTTTGTTGTTTGGGTTTTGGGTTTTTTTTTCCAAATCCGTTTAGTTCCTCCTCTAGGATATAGTTAATTTTTGAGCCATGGCCTGTCTCTTCAGGACACTGTGATCAGGAAGGTATTGCAGTTTTCTCCATTCCGTAAATGAGTCTCCCATGAAATGTGCACCTGTATGACATTCCCAAGTACCTACCTACCACATGACTCGGTTATTATTAAGCATTATCATATGTAGACAGACGAAGAGAATTATGGCCTATTTATTTACATATAGGACTGGATTTAGATACAGCAGATTAAGTACACTAAGGAAAAAAGAAGCTGGTGATGACAAGGGGAAAAAAATAATGTTTGCAGCTGCAGCGTGGTATTTGAAAAGCAGGACCTCACCAAAGACAGCTTGCAGTTTTCAAAGGATCAAATGGCTCCCGCTAGGTTAAGGGTAACTTTCATACAAAGCAAGATGTGAGTGGCAACGGATTGTGCTGTCTGGCTGCCAAGATTTTTTGAAGATAAAGGCAGCAAGCTAAATCATTTTCAGGGGAAATCCACCTCAGGATCTGGGAAGTTCTTGCTGTGTCTGATGTGTTTTCTACATCAGAAGCGCAAGAGATGAGCCAGTCTTTGAAGAAGAGAGCAGTCTGTACAATACCGAGGAAGGCTAGCAGCAGGGCGCTAAGATAGTCCTGTCAAAACCAGAATTTTCCTGCTACTACAAATCCCATCTGGCAGGCCAGGCATGTATGCCCTCTCATCCTGCCACAGCCAGCCGAGGCTGCAGCTCAAAGATTATCAATGCCAGGCAAGATGCAGTTTTGCAGTTAGCTTTATGGAAAAGCCCAACAATCAGAAATTCTATGTCTTCTCGGTAGCAGTTATTCTTTTCCCAGAGAAACTGGAGACAAATATCACTTTCAGCTATGTCAAATTCTTAAAAGAACAAGTGAGGAAACTCCACAGAGTGCAATGAAAATGTTTTAAATATGCAAATAAGGAGTGACATACAACAGAGGAGAAGGGGAAAGCTTTTTCCCAGGGAACATCAACTCCATTATTGAACCTAATCCAAATACATTTATAATAAACCCATTTACTCAAATAATTCCTCCTTTTTTGAATGACCCTTTAAAAATAACTATAGATCACAGGAGCACTTTATTAAGAGTACTTCTCTATGTGATTAGCCTAACTGTAATACTGAGATATGTTTAAATTGTATACACTTCCCACAAAAAGAGGGCAATAACAAAAATCCAGTAATGTGAGAGAACCCCACATATCTGTTTTAATCTCACCAAATTAAACCTGCTGAACCCAAGTCCTTCTCTTCAAAACACACACAATAAACAAGGGAGGTTTTTTAATCCCACATTTAACAAGAAAATTATTTCTTCAAAATTAATTTATATGACATTGCTGCTTATACTGAGCCAAGACGACTGTATGTTAAATTCTGCCAGTGTGGTAAAAGTGATGTCAAGAAATAAGAAAAAATGCCATCATCATGTTCATTTAATGGATAAAACATGAAGTGATCAGCAGCAGAGATAAGCACCCTGGAGGCTGTTTGGTTTGTCACAACTCACACACGCAGTAATCCCTGACAATCCTTCTTGGCAAAGAGGGTTGGTTGGGTTTTTTTTTTTCCATCCTTGCTTTTTACTAATATCAAGCAAAGCTGTGGTGATTGCTGCTTATTAATGCATTAGACTTTTAACAGTGTAAACATGAAGGCAGCAATTCAGGGAACACTAAACCTGAAAGACATAGCAGACGTGTGAAGTTAATTTGATTTTCAGCATAATCAGCAGCAGAGTTCTCTTGCTTTTCCTTCCAATCTAAAGCTGAGCCCAGAAAAGCCACATTTCTACCCCCGGCTCCCCCTTCCCCCTCCCAGATCCAAGCAGCTTCCACTCCCTGTGGCTGTACAAAGAAGTAAATTTGACCCAGACCTGGATGTTCTTCAGGGGAGTCTGTAATACTGGTTCTCAACTTGTATATGTTTTCATTGTCTTCACTTGCTTGCTTCAAGAGCATTTCTAACACAACAGGCGCTTCCCAAACAAAAAGTAGATGCTACATGGATTTGTGACTTGTGAAGACTGAAGGCAGGAAGACAAATGAGAGGTGAGGTAGCAGGTAACACAACACAGGAATGCACTTGAAAAAAAACCAACAAACCAAGGAATTACACTCATGCTGTGGCCACAATGTCTGTTACTGTCTTCATGTCAGATTATGCAGTTACAATAACTAGCTCTAATTCTGATTCTCTTATGACTGTTGGCTAGTTTGAAGCTCAGGCCTGAACCTTTGCTACAAGAGGTGATTTCTGCTGCCCACTCTGAGCATGTCTCAGTGGAGTCAGGAGGGCACAGTCACTGCCAGTGATTTCTACACTTCAGAGGGTTGTGTTTCACTGTCACAGATGCAGGACCCACTGGGGTAGGATAGGGTGTGGAGACTGGACAGAAACGCCTGAGGTGGGGAATGGAGACAACCTCTTCTAGGAAAGGAAGAGGGGACCTGAGACGTTCAATAAGGAAAAACCTTTTCACTGTGCAGGTGACAGATCACTGGCACAGGCTGCCCAGAGAGGTTGTGGAGTCTCCTTCTCTGGAGATATTCAAGACCAATCTAGTCGTGTTCCTGTGTAGTTTAATCTAGGTGATCCTGCTCGGGCAGTGGGGTTGGACTAGATGATCTTTCGAGGTCCCTTCCAGCTCCTAATGTTCTGTGAATCTGTGATCCTGTAATTTGAATCTTGCTGACTGCAGTGAAACCAAGCACACACAGAGCTGCCAGGTAGGGCCATGTCTGAAGCACTTCCACAAAGAAATCTTCAAAACCACCCATCCCTTTGCCATGGGACTCAACTCTTCCCAGTAGTCTGTAGAGAAGATGCAGGTAGGGTATATGGTGCAATTATGCATCACCTCAAACTCACTGGCCCAGAGGGGCCTTGTCATGTTGGGCACAGACTGAGAAAAAGAAGAACTTGTACCACTTACCCTGGACAACATGAAAACAGTGTCTAGAGACAACTGAAGCTCCTTTGATACAAAAATCACTGCCTTTCTGATCTTCCGTAGAGTATGTTCACTATAGAGAAAACCTACCTAGCATTTTCACTTTCCCCTCCACTGACTCTCCATGCCTTCACCCCAAGTAAATAAGCTTAAATGAATTTAAGCTTCTGTGAGGCAGATAGCAGAGGTACAGAGGGTATATTCAAACATGTCCTCTCACATATTGCTGAGATGATTTACAAAGTCAGCTTCCAAAACTTTGGCAACGCTTTGTGATCATTCCCAGGACAAAAGCTTACCCATCTCCAACTCACCTGATGCAAGAAGTGTGCATAAATAGAAATAAAGGGGGAAAAAAAACTAAACCAAAAAGTAAATCTTCACATGTGCCTAGTGATGATTAGAAATGCATCAAAAGAAAACAGCACTAAGCTGTGAGGATTTAACCAGAGTCAGATACAGACAATATGGCATAGACGTCTACAAGAGAAAAACACCAGACAGTGAAGACACTAAAACAGAAGGCTGCAAAATGGAAAATGCAGATAGCTTTGTCTAATTCACAAGCATCATCATGGAGGACAATGGCTGCTCCAAGGGGAGTTTGAGGAGGACAGCACTAGCACCACCGCCCCAGAGAAACATGAATTTGATGTGGAGAGACAAAGAACTCTCCTGAGATGCAAAAATGAAACTGTTCTGTGTGCATGCTCTGCATCCTGCTCTATGCAACAGAGGTGTGGAACTTTCAGAAATCTACCAAGGACTCACAGTCTCTGAAATGAATCGTTTATGGGCAGTCAAGGAGATGGCATAAGAAATGAGATAATCACAGAGAGGATCTGTGTGAAGGAGGGTCCCTGGCATGGTAATCAGAAGGAAGCACGAGCTGATGGGCATGCTTGCTAGATGAAGGACAAGTGGTTGCAAAAAAACCCACGGCCTTTGGTGAGAAAGGTTTGGTCTGTTAAGTGGTGAGATGACATGGCAAAACTTTTAGGCAGTGCTTTTAAGATGCCATGTGCCAAAGCTGGAGCCAGAGACTTGCTAAATGAAATGCAGGAGCTCGGGGTAATCCTCATTAAGCTGTGAAAGCGTCTTCAGAGCCACCTACTAAACTCATCACTGACCCCTGGCGACTGAGGCCTTGCCCTCTACCTGGCTGTGGTGGGGTAACTCTTTTTGAGCTGTTACCCCCTCTGCCCCCCTTGTAGCACTGCCTTCAGGGGTGACATGCAAACCACTCTGGAGCTGCATAAAGCTCAGGGGCCAGAACCAACCACCTGTGGAGTGACACAAAGAAGGAATGGGGGTCCCAAACACAAAAGCAGGTATATCCTTTCACCTGTATGAAGTCACCTATGGAGAAACTATGTGCAGTCCTTTACACTGTCCAGCTCAGCTGGTGGCTGGTGAGGCCGGCAGGGTTTGTTGTGACAGGCAATGGTAGGCAGTGGGGAAGTGAGACTACCCTTTCTACAGAAGTGGTGTGGCAAAACTAGGGACGTGCCATCCCCACTGCCTCACTGCAAGGGGTGTCAGCACGGCTCCCAGGTGTCCACAGCCATCCCAAGTGGCAGCCAGCTGTTCGCACACATGACATTACGTGATTTCAGCTCAATAAGCGTTTTCCAGCCTGGAGAGAAATGAGATCTCCTGTACTGCCATACATGTGGCATTTCATTCATCAGTTTCTCCAAAAGGAAGACTTGTCATATAAACAAAATGAGTGTGTGTGTGTCATTTAACTGCTTCTGGGTTCCCTGCGAGAGAAACACAGCAGAACGCACACTATTTATCAAAGTCCTGATGGGGAGGAAGGTATTTTTTGTTGCATCCCCTAAATACCCTCTTTTTCTGCTACTTTCACT
Organism: Heliornis fulica; assembly: GCA_013399135.1. Lineage (NCBI taxonomy): Eukaryota > Metazoa > Chordata > Aves > Gruiformes > Heliornithidae > Heliornis > Heliornis fulica. Next base: position 986,637 of record VXBZ01002178.1, on the reverse strand, counting down.
GCTTCCAGTGACAGCAAGCTTCATTTGACAGAGACCAGATCATGCTCACTGTTTTCCCATTTCCAATCCAGTCTTTTCTTTTAAAAAAAAGAAAGAAAAAAAAAAGGTGAGATTTTCAAGAGCACTTTTGCTGAATTCAGCCTCTCTCTGATCACATTTGAGTCAGTGGGAATTGAGGCCAGTGCCGAACCTTTTAAAATTCTTACTGTGGATTTACATTATTCTTTTACAGGTTTACTTTAAATAATAACCACGTGTAACATACGCTGTATATATGCAAAGCACACTTTCACCTTTGCTGGTGCTGAACTTTACAGATAATGATCCTCCAAAAACGCTTGCCTTTGTAAGCTGAGGAAATGTCTGATTTGTGGGGTTTGTCTCCATTTCATGAAGAAAGGAAGCGGAGGAAAGGAACCGGACAGAAGTCACACCATACTGTGGAAAAGGTGATCAGGAAGGGAAAGAGACAGTCTGAAGGGTACTGATGAATCTTTGGATCATCTATAAAACACAACATTTTTTAGAACACCACTCAAAATAATATGCATTAGGACTTTTTGTGAAATTATCTCTTTCAACCACAGGTATCTGACACAGCTAAGTATGTTTCAGAGGACATTAGCTCACTTAAGAGGAAGCTGTTAGGAGTACATCCATATTTGATAATAACTATGGAGCCAGCTTTAGACATAGCAGCTGGAACAAGGCAACTTGAATTAATAATGTACATTTCAAGCTTCAGCTACAGCTCAGGGGCTATCTGAAGAGGGACGGTGTTTTTGGAGTGCTGCAGTCTGTCTCACAGTAGTACGTTACTTTAGAATAACACTGTGAGCCTCAAACATCATCTCCCAGGTGGGGGTCCCCATGTTTTCTTAAAGCTGGGCTGGTTTCTTGCTGGACCATGTGGTTCCCCAAAAGCTCTCCAGGATGGGTAACAATGCTCAGGGCAGCTGAGATGAGATAGATCACTCCTGGGCCTCCAGATGAAACAAGGACTTACAGAGCTGCCTGTATCCCAGTTGGAAGAGCCAGGACATGCTGACAGAATATCCTTCATCAGGGGTTTAAAAAATCTAATCTGAATCAAAGAATCATAGAACTGTCTTGGTTGGAAGGGACCCTTTAGATCATCGGGTGCAGCCATTGCCCTATGCTAACAACCACTAAAACATGTCCCTCAGCACCACATCTAAACATCTTTTAAACACCTCCAGGGATAGACTCCACCACTTCCCTGAGAAAAACAGGAGCATATTTTTGAAAACATTTTTGAAACTTACTGCAAACTGGAAACTCACGGTTTCATCCAGTTCTTTCTTCAAAAAGACACAAAAATTATATTTCAACCAGGTACACAGAGTTTGACTTGAGATAGGGATTTCTGTTGTGCTCTTGAAGAATGATTTGAGATTTCCAGACCTTCTTCTGCCAGTGGAATTAAGATATCACCCCTTAAAAGGCCAAGCTAATCACATCAATTGCAATGAATGGAACACATGCTGCCACATAAGAAGTCAATAAGCCACCTGCAATTGCTTTGCTGCAACATATCAATACACTTGCACCATTATTCAGAAGTGGTAATGGCTGTCATACCTGGCCTTAATATAATTATCAAAATACGCTCTTACACACACTGCAAAAAAATCATATCTACACTACGTCTGCCCAGAAAATGACCCAAAGAAAGATATACTTTTTGCAACCCCCTCAAGTTTCCTGACATACCTTATATATTTTTCGAAAGCTCTCAAGTTCCCTTGACCTTCAGATGCCGTATATTGATTGCTCAGTGAAGTTAAACCTGCTCCTCTCAGCATCCTCCACCCGCGCTCATCTCTGGCAGAACTTCTATCATCTCTTGTCATCAGCTACACGAGCAACTCTTGAAAGTAAGCTCTGTTTTGTGGCTTATCTCTACATTAGTATTAGCTGAATGCAAACATAGATAAAGGAGGGATTTTTATAGATGCCCTATTAACAGAAGCTACTTTATTCACTGAGTGCAAGCTTTCTTAAAACATGCTCTGGAAGGATCATTTCCCTCTGCTCTCTGCTGAAGTGCTTCTAATACTGCTAATTCAGACTAGATGATCTTACCCCTGATTCAATACAGCACAAGTCTTGTCCACTTTTTCAGGGGATCAACCAGGTTTAAAATGATTTTTTAAAGGGAAAGGTGACTTATCCACTCTTTTTTTTTTTTTTTTTGGTGCTTGTTTATGCTTGTTTATTCACGGGTTCGGATATTGTCATGGTTGCTACACAGCCTTTGACAATTCTGTAGCATTTTCTAAAAGCATTTTTGTAGCTTTTGGAAAACATTACCTTGGATAATGTATATTGCAAAACCAGACATATTCTCAATCTTTTTTTCTCCATCTTCATTTAAAAGCAGTTTTGATCAAGGCTGGTCTTATGTGTTATTAATTACAAATAAACATTGTGTTCCCTCCTCTGGAATTTGGGGTTTTTTTCTGCTTTTCTTTGAAACGAGATGCTTCTTTTGTTTTCTACTTATGAAACCTTTTACGGAAACTGATTACTCCATGTATGGGTCTTCAGTGGCACATACAGCTTTTGCAGATATTGTTTTAATTAGGTTGCTTGGTTCCATTTCACTTTTAAATGGCTGTGGCAGGGACCTTGTGTTGTGATCTGCTGAATGGGAGGGAATGTCTGCTGAGGATTCTTCCCTTCTAGAAGTAGTGTATTAATGAGACATTTTCTTAATAAGAGCCTTGCGTCAAGTCCTGTAATCAGAACACGAGAGACACCCAAACCAGCAGAAATGTTCATTAATTCCAGAAGCTTCCATTTCTGCATCGCATTTAAATATTATTCCAAAAGGAATTTAACCTTACCAGTGATCTGGGGTGAAAGGATGTTTATGTATTACAGTGACAGATACAATTAGTCAAATTTATTGTCATATGCCAATAGGGCTTTCTATCTATAGGGCTAGTCTTTCTGTAGAAACAAAACCCAAAACCTGTTAGATACAGGGCTGCAGTGCCCTAGAGTAAAAAAGCAATTTAATACAGTACTTTAAAATTTGTACCTGATAATTTTTCAGTTTGCCCTAACCAACACTGAGAAATTAATTGGTGTCTGACTTTATACAATAGATTGAAATAATTCTAATTTAACACCTGTGAACTCATTAATAAATCTTTCCAAGCGGAGAAATAAGTGTGTTATTCAACACTTCTGACACAGTGGTGCAATATGATCACACCGTCTCCATCCCAACTCTCCACAATAAGAAGCCTAAACATTAATTAAAACAAAATGCTGTTGTATACCTCATCATACTACTGTATCTAGAAGATAAAATCCTCAAGGGAGATCAAGACACTGATCTACAAACTAATAATGCAAATTCTTCTCTCTACGTTCACCAACCAACTGTATTAGCAAACCTGATGGAATTAAAGCCAAGCAAAGAACAGCCAACTCAGAAAGGTATACCTGTTTTTTTGGACCTACATGACATCATTGGAAAAGCAAGAGCATGAGAATGGAAATACATTATAATCAGCACTGGATTAGGTTACTGTATACAAATAGTCTATTTTTAAATAAGTGCTGGCATACATACAATAGGCAGAGTAAAAAAGAATCCATTAAGTTTCCCCAATACGTCATGAATGGGGAAAGAAAATTAAATTTTTATCACCAGATTTCATAAGAGTCACCTACTTGCATCTAAGCCAAAATAGTCACTATAGTAATTTCTTGCTTTTGTGAGCTCATAGTTTTAAAAATATTTACCTTTTGGGCTAATATGGTTCACATTTGCCCTTATCTGATAAGCTGTTTCAGTTAAATCCCTTAAGCCACCTTTAAGCCACGAACAAAAGTGAGTAAATATAGTTTACTAGTCTTTTCTGAAACTGAGAAAAAAGCCCTTGAAACACTAGTAAACATGGTGAGCATTTTTATCTGTGACAGCAAGTGCATCTGATGAGGAAACCTCAGTCCAAGTTTTTCAGAAGAGAACATTGAGGAACAAAGTACAGTATGTCTCTTAGCATATGGATATCCACATACAAATACTGTCCATCAAATGTACCTGGTAAAAAAAAGCTTACTTAAGAATAGGAGTAGGTATGTGCAAAAACACTAGTAAAGTACATTTCCAAGATCTGCAGGAGAGCTGAGGGAGTCTACCAGCTGCAGAGGAAAGACTTTTATTTTCTGTAAACCAAGTACTCCCTGTCAGTCTCTCTTATGCTTCTCTGCAGCCATCAAGGCTCATTTGAAAAATCTGATTTGTGCATGAGGCATTATAGATCAAATTCACCAGTGGTACAGAGTCTCCTTTATTTATTCTTTACAGAATAAAATAACTACTGAAATGACCTAGAAGTTCCCTTTCTCTCACTCAAACAAAATGAATTTCTTGGGAATAATGGGCCTGATTCTCATTATCACTAAACCATGCCTCTCCTCCTTCATCCTGACAGTGAATCTCTTTACAGTCAGTGTAATGGAATTTAAATTGCAATTTCTACACTAATTTTAGGTCTCCTTTATAATGGAGATAAAAAGCAAGATAAAGGGGCCCTACCATAAATAAAAATAAGGCCATATATAGTTCATGTTGATCCACCTACCTCCCACCTTTTGTTTTATTTCAGCACATCACACTTAGGAAAATGATTTCATGGATTATTATTTTTAAAGTCTGAGCCAGGACTTGCAAAATTAGACCCTCAAAGTATGTGGGGCCTGGTGTTTTTTGGTTTCCAGCCTGGGCACTCCTCAGAGCCCTGAGGAGCTCCTTCTAACTCCAGGTGTGGCACTCCTTGGGCCACAGCCCAAGGAGTGCCACACATGCTTGCTTTTCTGTGCTTCTTCAGCACAGAAAAGCAAGCATCAAGCCATGCTAGACCCACCGAAATTGTCTCCTGCTCACAAGTAGCTAAAGCAACAGAAAATCTGTTAAATTAATTAAAAAAAAAAAAAAAGCAGCAATCCCCCAAACATGAACCCTCTAAGCATTTCCTGCTCTTTGAGGGGATGTTTTGTATCACATCAGCAGCTCTCACTGGGTGTGATGATGAGTCAACAGAAGATCATCAGGTCAGTGCCTTTAGACCAATATTTAATTTTCCACTTTTAGAAAAACAGGACCTGGCCTTCAAATGTTGATATTGTGCAGCAGCAAGTGCTGCCAGTATCAGTGTCGCTCCACCACGCTGTGCGCCCTCTCTTCTCGCTTCATGGAAAATGAAATAGTGAAGGCACCTTTTCCCAGTATTCCCAGTGCTACTACAGGAGCTGGTATTGAACTAGCACTGGAGTACTGGCATAGCTAGCAATGCTTTCCCTCCATCTGCAACCTGACTGCCAGCAAGGCCTGACATTACCTAGAATCATACAATGGTTTGGGCTGGAAGGTGTCTTAAAGAATGAGAAGTTCTGACCTTCTGCTATGGGCAGGGACACCTCTCACCAGACCAGGCTCCTGAAGGCCCCATCCAACCTGGCCTTAAACACCTCCAGGGAGGGGGCAGCCACCACCTCCCTGGGCAACCTGTGCCAGGGCCTCACCACCCTCACAGGGAAGAATTTCTTTCTAATACCTAATCTAAATCTACTCCCTTCCAATTTAAAAACATTCCCCCACCTCCTATCACTACATGCCCTTCTAAAAAGTCCCTCCTCACCGATAACTTAGGCGCCTTCAAGAACTGGAAGGCTTCTGTAAGATCTCCCCAGAGCCTTCTCTTCTTCATACTGAACAACCCCAACTCTCTCAGCCTGTCTCCAGCCCCCTGATCATCTTCGTGGCCTTCCATCTTAGTAGGAATGTGGTCATTTTAGCAGTGCAGAAGTTGGTTGGTTTGTTTGTTTAACCACCCCTGCTACCTTCTCCAGTTCCCTTCCTCCCTTCTGACACTCCCTTAGCAATACGTGAAGTGCACTAATGGATGCAGTTTGTGCAGCCAACATGGTAGGACTTCATTTACTACATTTATTCCAGAGGACACTGCCAACTGAAATAGAAGGGTTTGGGTTGGGTTTTTTTTATTTTCGAATTACAATTAAACATTGGTTTTCATCTAACGCTTAACACAGGACTTACTGAAGTGTGACACAAGACATACAATTCTCTTGTGCTGCTTGTATGTCTCTTGCCTTCAACAGCTATAGCTTAGGTCTTCCCTACCTGATGTGGTGTTTAGGACTACTGGCCCCAAGAAGCAATTCTCTACCTTGGTAGGAGAAGGCAGCCACTCTGATTTCTGAAGAATGACCAATCACAATGATTTCTGCAGCATTTTTCTCCATACTAAAGGAAACTTCAATTACTGCTTGCTCCATGTATTGCAAATATAGTCCTGATGTTTCTGGAAATGTGCCAGCGGGTTCCTCTGGGGAAAATTTGGGGCCTTTTGGATTAGCTTGTTCTTTATACAAAAGACCTATAGTCTGGGTTTACTGCACACTTCCTCAGAAAATGCTCAAAAATTTAATCACTCCAACTTCTCTGTTAATTATCTATTTTCAATGTCACTTTTTCTTTAGAAAAAAATGGATGCATTGAAGAAAGAATGCCTCATCAAAAACACACAGTGCAAAATTCAAACACCAAAACTTATGACTGTGGTAGAACATAGATGGGAAATAGTTGAGTAAGAGTTCAACAATGATACAGAGTTTAATTCTGCAAGATATCCTCGATTTCTGATGGGAATACTTCACAAATGAAAAACACTTTTCAATTTAAATTAAATTAAATTTCCAATTAAGTCACAGAGAGCTGTACTCCAGCAGGAAAATCTACTAAAAATCACATATTTCTTGGCCATGAATTAAACATTTTGTATAGTTCATTCTGTAGTGACCCAAGATAGGAAGGACAAAAAATACTTTCTGCGTCCTCTTCCTCTTCTATTTTAAACCATATGCTTTATAATGAAATGTTTCTGACATCAGTTAAAGCACTTTCTTCATTATACAGAGTTATATCTGTAAAGTTTACTTCAGAAAACAAATCTGATAGTCAAGCTACTTGTGTCATACAGTTTGATAAGTTCATAAATATTTAAGATATTTTATGCAATATGCCCATCAAGTGACAGGCCAAAATAGCTCCTAAGATTTTACTATGAATTAAAAATGTGAAAATAATGGATTTTCTGGGTTGGTAGCTGAAGTGAAAATTGTAAGGAAAACTGTTCTCGTTTGAGCTGAATATTTTTCATTTGTTGTTTCTTCAAAAGGAAAGATGGAAAGTAAATAGATTATACTACATCCATCAAAACAATTTATTTGATTTGAAACCAAATGTTATGATCTTATTATAATTTCATGCCTTGGAATACTAAGAAACAGAATTTTGAAATGAGAGAATTGCTTCACATAAAAAATTTGAAACATTTGACTTGGAATTCTGGAATTAAGTATTTCAATATTTCTTTCTTTGTCTTAAGTTAAAGCAGTTATTTCTGTTCATTTCTACACCATATGCTTCAGAGAATCTACAATTCACAGAAAGAAAATTAGCCTAGCTCTATCAAAATTATGACAACTTTTTAAAAAACACCATTGAAGTTCATGAGAAATTTACCTTTGTCTTCAATGGAGACAGGACTTCTCTTGCCTTTATCTACACAATAAAGATAAGGTGTTTTTTCTAGAAGGGACTGAGAGCAAATCTTTTATTTAATCTTAGGGGGAAAAAATCCCTACATCTTGCAGCAGCAATGGAGCTTTACAAGATAACCAACACTGTAAGAATGAGGACATCCCATATGGAGTGCAATGCTGGAGGCAAGTCTCAGGGTTTTTCTGTGCGCACCTCCATCATGAATGTGGGTTTGTCTTATTTATCCTTAAATTTTTTGTATTTGAGGTAACATGGGGTGGTGGGGTGGAGAATCTGGAATGCAGAAATGTACTAATTTTTCATGCCTAGCCCTGGGGGACTGTCACCAAGGTGCTACATCATATCAGCAGGGAGTAGGTGTGGTTTCCTCCCCAAATTCCTGACAGCACACATTTCTTAAACATTTGGGTTTTGGGGTACTGAATATAGGGCATCTTTTTCTCTTATCTTGGCTGACAGCCAGCGAGTTCCTTGACAACAGGAGATTAATACATCTTTGAAATTTTTCTCTGCATATATAGGTAGACCCTATCTCCCTCATTTTCACACCAAGTCGTCCAGGGGGATCAAAGATTTTGTGGCTTCAAGTGCTTTACAACCTGCATTGATCCAAATGCAGTACCAGACCTTTGTTTTATATGGAATGTATTTAAGAACATGTGTGAACACAAAAGTAAATGCTTTTTTATGTAATATGAAAAAAGCATAGAAAGTTGGAACAGACAGCATCCCCGTGAAGATGCCTTTTAAGAAAATTTTGTCACTTTGAAGTGTGATTACTTGAAGTATTATAGTGATTTCACAGTGTAATTAGTATCATATGCACCTCTTCTATTAAAGTACCCTCTGTAACATATGCTGAAGTCATAAGTCATAATTCACTGTATCCCATTTTCAATTTACTGTGTCAGCAAATTTCAGTGACATAATGCTATAGAGCAACATTTCTGTATATTTATTACTGTAATCATGATACTAGAGTGTGATGACACCTTGCTAAAACCTATAACCTCTTGTAAATGGTGCTTTTTTTTGAGGCGGGGAGGGGAAAGAATATCCAGTAAGCAATTCACAGCTACAGGTTCGGTGACTACTGTTCAAAACTATAACAATTATTTAGGTATGCAACATGCTTGCCACAGCAGCAATAGAAAGCAGACACAGAAAGCGGGGGATTTATTTAACTAAGCGTAGACGTCTACATGCTATGGAAGTGTTCTACATTCCCTTGCTGGTTGATGGAAAGGGTTTACATGCTTTTAAGGGTTTATCCTATTATAAGTGGGCATTTCGGAAGGTCAGATTAATTGGACCTAAAAATAGCCAATTAATTTCAGTTGAGTGCAATGGAAGCTTTGAGTCAGTCACCAGTTCACAAGACCACATCTGCAGTAGAAACATCTCATGGTAGGTCCTCACAGAAGACAAGAAATTGTCAAAACAAAATCTCAGAGAAGACACATTTTAAGTATAATTTCAGTGGAATATCCAGACTTTCCTCACTTCTCCAGTAACTTTATTATGACTCCTGCTGCCCTCCCAACTTTCCTCACAAAAACAAGCATGCAACGTGAAAAACTGGATGTGACAGACAAGAAGACCAAAAAAATCCCTTTTATATTCCTGTAGCAATAATACTTGGGCTTCCTGACAGGAGATGAAGTACCTTTCTGAGGTAAGTCATGCTTAAAAGAAAGTAAGGGGAATAGGAGAGATTCATGGCTGCATTCTAACGTTCGGGCTAATGGGAACAATATATGCAGCTCAAAAGCATGAAATTGCCCATACACAGACATCTTGGAAAGCTCAGAAAAATACAGTCAACTATAAATGTGTAAATTGTTAACCATTAATAAATGCCTTTTATTCCAGTGCTGATGCCCTGCAGTCACCCACCACAGAAGTGGCTGCACTGGCAGCAGACAGGCAGTGGTACACAAAGGTGAGCCCTACTGAAGCGCGCTTTGCCCATCACTGCACAAGGCATAATGTCCTCCTGCCTATCTATCTACACTGTGTTTGTACTACTTCACTCCCTCACCAAAATCCACTGTATAACTTTCTTTTTCTATTTTTTTAAAGTAAACAACTACCTGTGGACAGGATTTCCTGAGAGCTCTCCCATCCTACCCATGCCCATATATCGATTCCCAGTATGCCCATCCCCGTGATATTTAAGCATATTCTTCTACTAAGAAACAATCCATCAGTCAACTCATTTTATATTTACAGATTTACTACTTCAGATAGCTTAATTTTTTAGAGATATCCTTCATTTATAAGTAAGGTAAAGTTTACCCTCACCCTCTCATTTTCTCATGATCTTGCATTTCTTTTAGTTAAATGAAATGTTTAAAGGTCAAAAAATGAATAGAAGTTGAATTGCAGAAAATAAAGGAGGAATCCTTCTCTTAAGGGAAGAATTATACAATCTCGTGAATGATTTCTGCTTGTGAAACCAAAGGGAAATAGCTTCTCTCAATCAAGAATGCCAAGATTTGTGTGTTCCTTCAATACCTGCTCATGCTCTCCTTATATTCTAGGGCCAAATTTGCAAGTCTCAGTGATAAGGCATTAAAAAGTTAACTGAAAAAGGAGTAGGGCTGAAATCTGCTTAAATATAGTGTTGCCTAGATAAAAAAAAAAAAAAACCAACCCCAAAACAACAGAAAAACAAGGCATAAAATATCGGTGTGGAAACAATCCAGTGTGAAACAGACTATTAGTCTGCGATTGTAGGGAGACCATAAATGTTTCGTTCAGTAGGCTCTTAGCACAGAAGTTTTAGTATCAATAACTTATGTCTGCTTTTTATTCTGTTTTCATTTGCACTGCAATTTTTGGCCAATTTTTCATTACGCTACGAAGAGTTCTTGGTTGTTTTCTGTGTTGATTTGCAACAGCGTTGCCTCATTAACAAATTACTGTGAGAGATCATGTGTATTTAGAAAGGAGGATTTTTTACCATCCTTTCATAATCTTCTCACTCTTTCTCTTTCTTCCTATCATCAAAACATTGAGGAAATCGAATATTAAACTCTAGCACTTGTAAACTTCAGTAATCTAGTTTGCTCTTATATGGAAATGAACCAATTGAGAAAGGAAAAATAAGCCTCTGAAGTGTTTATCAATACGTTGTATTAATGCCATCTGTCCCACAGCTATGATGTCAGACTTTTTTTTTTCCTTCATTAAGGCATAGTTCGTTTACACAAACTGCAGCTTAAGATAGTTGCTGGAACACTTAACAGCTCCCTCATTTGTTTGGTAGTTTTATGGGCCTCTTGTGCTGGAGCAGAGGTACAACAGCTTGCAATGCAGGAAAAGAAAAGATAAAACTACCCCGCTGTGCAGATTTAGTCAATTTTCACTGGCTCTCGCACAGAAAACAAATTGCAACCCCTCACAAAGAGTTCTCTCTCTGCACTGGCAGCTCTGACAAATGCAGACAAAAATGAGTAAATCAGGCAACTTCACATCAGGAGGAAAAAAATGGCTACTGCTCCAACAGCTGCTATCATAATTAAGAACAGATTTCATCACTAAACTCTTGCTGGTTGTGTCTGCAGCAAAACAAATACACAGATGTGGCACATTTGCATACTGAAAAATGTGCGCCATGTAACTGAAACAAATTTGCATTTTCAGCTCTTAAATATTCACTTTTTAATATGAAACAATGGGGGTAGTTTGCATGCTAATCCTCTGTCTTTGCTCATCAAACTCATTCAGTCAGTATATGAAATATAATGCAACACTAATACCCAATAAGTCCACATACCAGTTGTGCAATCCAATACCAGAATTTGTTATTGTGTCCAACAAAATTCAATCTTGAGTCGCTTTCTGAACTGTCCTCTAGCACTTCTATTTGTAAATGGCAAGTTTTTAAAAGAAGATATAAACAAGGAAAATCTGAGAATGACTTCTTTTAATCATGACATGCATTAAATTTATTGCTCCTTCATTTATTCACACATTTTAAAAGGTCACCTAGCATCAATGAGTAGAGAAGAAATGCAACCCTTTTAAAGTAAAAAGGGTATAGCATCATGCCCTGTGAAAGAAGGGTGGGATTATTAATGCAACAGTGACCGAAGCCTCACAACTGCAACATGTCCATCAGAAGCTGCATGCAGAATCTTGAGAGCCTCTCTTGCATCACAAAAAGACATTCTGTCTTCTCTTCTCCTCTCTCCAAAGAGACATGTTTCCCAGGTATTCTATTTCATAGCTAAATAGCCTAGCTGGTTTTATGCATACTCTCATAACGGTATTTTGGAATTGTTTCCCATCTGTAAATATGTGATAATTAAAGAAAAAATGTGATTATCAAGATCCATTGACTGTTTAAAGAGAAAATCTGAACAGTTACACCTTAAAGGTATTTTAAGCTATGCCACTATGGTTTCCCTAGTGAATACATTTGTTCAAGTTAAATCCCTCTGTAGAATTAATTTGTTTATTTTAAGTATTGCACAGAAAGAGATTTATTTTTCAGTTATTTTTCAGACAGATTCATGTCTGACCAAAGAAGCCTGACTACAGCGCTTACTGTAGGTACTCAAACCTCCACGTTCTCAGTCCTCCTCTTGTGGTGCTCCTTTCAGAAGTTGATATGCTGTGTATTATAGGCGATGGGACTTAAAACCTGCCTGGTTTAGCAATAGGCACCTTTACATGGAGGGGTTGGGACTTGTAAGGTGTTCCCGTAGACACTTGCCTGCACATCTCTGAATGCTTGCAAAAGGTGGTTATTGCCTGAGAACCAGTTTCTAGACAGTGGACACCTTTATAAGACAAATAATTAATGCCACTGCACTATCAGTGCTATTTCACAGAAGTATGTAACTATCTGCAAATGGTAAATGTCAAGATTTTAACAGCAAAGCAGTGTGCAAAGAATTCAAATGAAATCTCCATTAATAATGAGGGGGCTGCACAGCCAGGAAAGCAGGCTGGTGCTGATGCATACGGGTTGGTTTTTTCGTGTGCGGTTTGTTTGTGTCCTGCAGAAAAGGCCTCCAGATAATACAAGATATACTGCCTTTAACCTTCCAGCTGCCTCTACCACTCTCACCCAGGGTGGCAACACTGATTTGTGCCGCCCCAGGGACAGTAGCTGACCACTTTCTATTGCTGTCCTCTGGAAATATGGAGAGCTGGCCATGCCCTCTGCAGGCAGTGGGAGATACCCACCAGAAGGTTACAGGCCCAGGAATGGAGCCCAAGTCTCTTGAACCAAACCAGCACCGCAACTCAGTGTCCTTTTGCACTACACTGATCCTGCACCAGCCAGTCCTTTTCTTTCTTGTTTTATTTGTTTGTTCAGCAAGAGACCAGAGAGGTGCCCCGCTGTCTAGGTCATGTTATGTTTGAAGACATCTATGATGCCCTTACCGGTGTGCAGGGTGCTAGAGCTTGCGTGATGATAATCTATCAGTTAAAATAAGTAGGCATCAGACTTGATGCACATGCGCGCAAGCACGTGATTGTGTATCTCTAACTTTGCATGCCTAGAAAATAGGGCCAAGTTAGAACTTCTGCAATCAAGGCTGAATCTCTTCTGAAAGCAAAATTCTCCAGCAATTTAGAATGAGCCCTGTGTTTGAACCATGAAATACCTTTGCTATGAAACTCACTGGACTGAGATCTTGAAAAACACCGTTTTTCAGTTATGTGCATAACCTTATTATTTTTTCTTTCATAACAGTATTTTCATCTTGAAGAACAGCTCTTAAAAGCATGTTATTAAAAGGAGAAGGGTACAGAAAACTTTAGCTGTGGAGAAGTGCCTTTCCCATTTGAATGGCAATCAACACATAGACAAATAACTCCAGGATTTTGGGAATTGAACAATATCAAAAGGACTTGCTATACAAATCAACTATTGCACTGCATAGCTCTTAGCTGCAGATGTACCGTGCAAGTGACATAGGAGAAACAGAAAGAAGCCCATTTTTGCGCACATCTGGATTCTGTTTTGGTTATCAAGTCCTCATTTCTGTTTGGCAGATGTTGTGTATACATTTTTAAGATGAGTTTAAAGAGGTTTCCAAGGGAACTCAGGGTCATGCTTTCTTTTCTTTCCTTTTTTTCTTCCATCTATTCTGTGGTCCACTTTTATCATAAAGGTAATACCAGTCAACTGTTGAAGCCTTTTCAGTTGTTCTTTTTCTTTACTGTTTTCTTTTTTTAGGCAGTAAAAAATAAAGCAGCAGCAATCAGAAAGTGTAGCATAGGCTTCATAATCAGAAAATTTAATTTCATTCATGTATTTAAATTATTAATTTCTTAGCAATCAGTAAAATAATCTCCACAAAACAATCTCGCCCTTAAGTACAGTATTTCCTGTTATATAACTTCAAACAGGACTCAGGAAAATTGGTGGGTTTGTTTTAATACTGGAAATCAGAAAAATGAGCTTGGCTCCAGGAATACTGTAAGAGTATTCCTTGGAGCATGCTGCATCAACAGCAGTGAGGGGAATCATTTTGCTTCTGAAGGAGGCAAGCCTTGGGAGCTGGGATATGTACTGGATGTTGGAACTAGATGTATCATTCAACTGCTGCTTGCATGAAAGCAAGGAAAGCTTGGTTCAAATGTAGTGTTACTCAACTTCTAAACTAAAATTCTCGCATTCTTAAAAATAGTAATGTCTCTACACTGTTCATCCATGCCAAGTTTGTTTTGCCTTTATGCAAAGAATTAAATACCAGGGTAGAGGTATGGGGGACTCAACTCTGGATGTTTTGTCAAGCCTCATAATTTATATGCATTTTGAAATCTGCAACAAATATTTGATTGCAAGTTACTGGGTCAGAGGTAGCCTTCAGTTGCCAGGTATTGTTGTTATAATGGAAAAATGGTAGCATTAGTTTAATGTATTGTAATAGCACAGGGTAATGATCCTTAGCTCGGTAGTACTGAAATACCTTGACAACAGCAGTTGAAGTCAATGGGAGCATTGCAAGTGCATATAAAAGTGCAGTCTGCAGACCATTAGGCATAATTTCATCACATCTTTATTGGAATAAAAATTGCACTTAAGCTTCTGCTCTTGTGTTGGCAATTTAGAAACGTTGTACCTGTGTACATGAATTTTACAAAGACCCTCTGTTAAACTAGAGATTAAACTACTGTTAGGGTGCATGGACACTGGGAATGTTTTTTGGGTGATGTCTTTGCAACTAACAAGAGACCAGCAAGTAAAGATGTAAATCTCCAGTGTTGGTGGCATGAGGTTTAGAAACAGCTACAACTCTGCTTAGAGAAATCCCAGCCTCCGACCTGGTCACGAAATGATTTACCACCACCTCAAGTGCATAGGGAGCACTGCCCCCAGCTTGCTAATGGCAGAGGTGGCAGACATCCCTGGGAATTCCCAGCTGTGCACTGGGATGCATCCCAGCTTGTCTCTGAGGGCAGGCTGTGGCTGTCACCAGACATCCCGGCCCAGACTTCCACACCGCAGAAACCAGCATATGTGGTTTGTGGGCTGATGTAGCCCCTGAACCAGCTCCCAGACTCCAAAATCAGCACAAGCTCTGAAGCTTGCTATCCCTTTCCTGGTGTTTTATTGGAGATGCCTGTTTTATTGGAAATAAGGCAGAGAAAAACTTTATACAATTTACCATTTTTCTGAAGCCTGGGGGAAAATAATGACTGCTAATTTACCAGCTAACTTCTGTGAGAGGCAGCGAAGAGAACACCATCCTAAAAAGTCTTAACAAAAAGATATGGCTTCAAAGAAAAAGTTCTTAACAAAATGCTTATGTTACCAAAAGCCAAGAAGGCAAAGGAAATTCCTCTAGAAAATAGCCTCATGCCAATGTCAAAAGTCATGACAAGCCAAGAATAAAAGAAAATGAGGAGAAAGTAAAAGGAAAAGGCTTAGCTTTGTGTGGTCTCTGGAGTATGGAGAAGATAATCGTCAACATCTTTATAATCTGGACACAGCTATTTCAACTATGCAAAAAAGAGAGGGCCCAGTGACCCTGGACCGAAATTAGCACAAGGCCATTATGCATGTCCCCATTACTCAGTGGAAATACTTTCCATTTTTATCTTTCTGTAACGCACTTGGGATTTTTAACACCTTGTGCCTTGAATCTCAGCCAAACAATGCCAGCAGCTGGGAGTCACTGCAGCCTGTGCAGCAGTGGCACCTGTAGCACTGCCAGCCCCTGCTGACTCGATATAGGAGCTGAGCTGCCTTCAGTGAGCAATTACAGTTTCCAAGTTCCACATCAGAACAAATACATNAAATCCACTAGGAAAGCATTTTCCAACCTCCTGAGCTGGCTGAAGAGCACTGATGCAACTCCCTCGTCCCATACATGAGGAGAAATACAACACAACGCTAACAGAGGGCTGCCAGCTCCATGAGCAGAAAGTCGAAAGTAGGCTTGATTACATAGGGAGGCATCAGTTTGTTCTCACATTCACAATATGTCATACCAGTGGGGAAAAAATGGCAATTAGCGTGAGCTCCACATCATTTGGTTTAGCACAGCTTACTCAACACAAATGTCTTCATATATTTCCTCCCCCTGCAAAGCCTCCAGCTCACACTGGTGGTTCCCCTCCTGTCTTATTCTGCACAGCTGCTCTATTTCTTTCCACCAATCTCACACATATGCCTGAGCCATTCAGACAGATTCCTTCAACGTGCTCCCCTTCTCTGGGACAGAAGTGTCCTTTCATCTCCAAATAGTCCTCTTCATTATCACTAAAGGAAATTCAGCGAGTCCTAAATGCCTTCCGGCCCTTTGGAGCCCTTTTCTTGGTGTACCTTCTCCAGCAAGTGGAGTACCAGACCAAAGTCTCCCATACCAGCTGGGCTATGCTTTCAGCTTCACCTTCTCTATCCTCTCCTCCTTGTCTCACTCTTCCTCCCAAGCATGGTCTTTTCTCACCCTATTAAGACTTCCTCCTCCCAAAACACCATCTACATTTTTCCATTTGGGAATCTCTCTCCGCACTGTCCCTATCTCCTTTCTTCAGGTTGTGGGAGGTTAATTTATATTCCAGGCTTCTGCTAACCTTTCCTCTGCCTTTCCAGGGCTGATAGGCTCCATCACAGGACACCTCTCACTGTGTGCTTGTACAGCACCTTGCATAATGAATCCCGACCCTCAAGCTTTTCAAAAACATTATCAGGAATTTAAGCTTCTTGTCAAACCCAACAGAAAACCATCCCACTGCACATTTGCTGAAGAATATGTGGGAAAGGAAGAAGAATATGCAGAGATGACTTGTCTTTCTGGCTCTTGTCACCATCCCATAGTTTCTCTCCATGCTGTGAATTCAAACCCTGGTAGTCACGTACCTCAAAAGCCTGTGTGAATCAAGGCAGTCTAATTTGTAATCTGAGCGTATCATGGTTTAATCAATAACTTTTCGTTCATCCCTACTACTTGTTACTTAATCTGAGAAATACAGTTGGGGGTGGGGGTGGGGTGGGGTGTGGAAATCCAGCCTACAAAACCTGTTGGTGTAAAGATAAGCACTTTATTTAATATCCAATTAAACGTGGTCACCGGAGAAATCACAGCTTATGCAACTTTATCAGAAAAAGATTAATCTATTTCAGGCTTAACCCAAAATGTCATAAAAGAACTCATGAATTTAGATAGGAATCCACTTATTATCCAAAGACATTTTCCTATTGAGTAAGAACAGCCTAAATTGCTGCCTATATTTATACTTGGTTCAATCAAATTTCTGTACTCAGTAGCTGTCATTGATTTTTAGGACAATTATCAAACAAAAATGATGAAAAAACTGAAGGAACATTATAGAGTCTTTTTCAGCTCCACAGTAATCATTAGAAAATGCACAGCCTGCTCATTGATAACGGCTTAATGGCTCACGGGGTGACATCATCACACTTAAAAGATAGTCACACACGGAAGGCAGAAATTTTTTTTTTAATAGCATTACAATTCGCATTTTAAAGTTAATTGTATTTTACTTGGTGTTTCAAACCACACAGGCTGCACTGAAGTTACTCTGTTCACATTATGCAATCGTGCCCAAACCCATGATTTTAAAAATAAGGAGGCAAATAGTTGAATCTATTTATTTAAATTCAACAGACTTTCTTGCCTGTCTAGAAACCAATACTCTTCAGCTCATTAGCTAGATTTCCCAAAAGGTCTGCAAAGGCGCATTTCACTTCTATACTGTTTGATTTGTCTAGTTGATTTATTTAAAAAAAAAAACAAAAACCAATAAACCAAACCAGTACTCTGTACTAAAATTATTCAATAATAACTATATATCTTTCTGCATTAATTACTATTGTTAGGTGGATGTACATTTCACGGATAGTACAAAAAGCTTGTTTAAAAGAAGAAGTGTACAGGTGTATGGCAGAAGTAGCAGAGCAGCACTTTTGATTTCTCTCTGCTGGGTCAACCTAAGGCAGAGGGTTCAAGTGCAATGGCTAAAACCCAGTATTAAGCAGTGATGTTTAATGGCCTACTTCAAATGAGTTCAGTGATGCAGCCCCATTCCACTGAGTGCAAAAATGCCTATCTGTAGCCAAGGCATAAAAGGTACCATTTAAAAAAGCTACTGGTTACATCACATTGGCTGAATTGTATCTCCCCCTCTGCATTATAAATTCTTTTGCGTACACTGTAAATTTTTTAGCTCTGCTTTACAAATATGGAGTTTGGCATGGATGTCAATTTAGCACAAATTTTGGAGAAAAGAAGTCAGCGCATCATTTACGTGGAGAGCTTCTTCCTGCCACTGAACAGCAAACCTGAGCTTCCCAGAAGCGGTAGCAGATGTCCATTATTTAGACCAGTCCACACTCCCAATACTGAAAAGATTCAACCTAGGGAAAACAGCAGTTTTATTTTGAGAGCCAAGCATTTTGATGAGAAGATGTCAGCAGGAAATGTGATTCATTCCATGTGTCCACTTCAATACAAACAAATTAGGGCTACATTTGGGGCTATTTTAGGACAGATGAGAACCCAGTCTGGGCACCACACCCAGGCAGTGAAGAGCTGAGAAAGTGGGAATTGCCCCCAAGATGGTACACTGCCAACCCTGCTGGCCTCCTGATGCCAGCAGCAGCTCCCAGAGGTGGCAGACCCCTGGCCTGCCCATGGTACTGGCCTGCAGGGAGCTGCAAGCCCCCACGCCTGAGCTTGCTGGGCTATAAACGTTTTGCTCAGCAGAGCTCAGCCGTGAAGTGGCAGCATCAGGATTCACTCCTCCGTGAACCTTCAAAGATTTGTGGCAGGTACTTTTGAGCTGAACTTCCTCTATGTCAGCTCTTCATCCCGTGCTCTTTATATAGCAGCAATTAGCATATCTGAGAAATCCCCATTCAGTGTGTTTTATGGTCTCTTCTCTGTGTATTGAGATAGTTCTGTAAGTTATATGCACAGATATGCCATAATTCCTAATGTACAACCGCCAGGAAATCACTCATGTAGATTTATTCACTGAAAAGTTGGTGAGGAAACTGATTCTGAACAGGGAGTAGAAACGTTAATTACAAGAGAGAAAAAAATTACTCTAGCACCTCAGAATGGTCAAGAAGCTTCTCTGATGTTCTAAAGATAAGTCCTGAAGTTAAGAGATTAATGCAGCATAGCATTTCTGAATTCAAATGCCACCTTCTGCCACTGATTGTTATTCAGTATTACCATTGTTGACTTTCTTCAAAGTAATAACGTTGTCAAACAACAACCACAAGTATTACATCTCCATTTCTGGAAAAAAAAACCAAAACAATGCTGAAGAAAAAAAGGCCATCTTCCCTCAAGCAATATCTTTTTGACCAAAGGAAGTTCATGCAACGTAGAAAAGAAATATTCAACCCTGTCAAACCCTGATCTTGCTACCGCTGAATGCAATGGCGAAACTCCTATTAACTTGCAGTGGGGTGTGAGCAGTGAATAACTCAGATGGAAGTGGTAAACCATAAGTGACATAATCACTCAGGAACTGTCTCTGCCTCAAGTGACCTAAAAGGTAGGAAGAAATATAGTGAGGAACATTCATTCAGAGTTTAGCAAGGAGCCTTTAGCAAGAACTCCCCATCTCCAGGGCAAACCTTACGGAAGAGTATCATGTGCCGCTCTGCTACATGGAGAGCATTGGTGCGAATATCTGGGCACAGAACTGGGGGCTCATTCTTTACAGTAGTGCTCTCTGCTTTGACACCTGCCAACCTGGCTGGTTCCTCAGCCCCAGACCACCAGCAAATGCAGCCAAGGGGAACACACCTGGTCCATGGAAGATGCCTGGTCCATGGTGTAGCTGCTGGAGGTGCCATGGAGAAAGGTTGTCCTCATCTGCCTGAACCTCACTGTAACCAGATTTAGTAGGTTCTTTTCAGAGTTGCTGTTAATGCTTACAAAGAGCTTTGAAACTCCTGAATGGAGGATTTCCCAGTAGCAAAGAACGCAGCATTTTTAGTTTATTGATGAGAATGCAACCTGGTATTACCAGAAACTATAGAACCTCTGAGTGAAGGAAAAAAGCCACCCTGCTGTGTTTCAGAAGATGTCAGCGCTGTGTAAAGGCTGTTCACAGACTTTGGCACATCCCATCTGAGCGTGAGGTTTTGCCTCTTCCACCTCCCACAGAAGCTATGTCTACACCCAAGCTCTGCTTTTTGCATAGTGTTTGAAGGAGGACACAGGAAATGCATTTTCCTCCTGAGACACTGGTAACACATCCACAAAGAAGTTGATGGCCACCATATAATTTTTTCTCTTCATGACCACAATTGTTCAGTTAAACTTTTTTGTCAAAGGTGTCCTCTGTTCCTCACAGGGACAAACACACCACAGCAAAAACCTAAAATTCTGAGGCCTCCTCAGCCATTTTGAAGATATTGAAAGATCTTTATCATAAATTACAACTGCTGCTTATGGTATTTTTCAAACTACCCATTTCACATTGCACTTGGTCTTCCCATGAGGACAAATATTTAGACTGTGACCAACCCTTCCTTTTCAGTGGGTTTCTCAAAGCCTAATCTCATTCTTTTTAGGCTCCCACATAATTCTTTTCTCAGACTCCCCTACTTTCATGGGGCCCAGCTCATTCTTACATCTTCTCTATCTATGTTTAACTTTTCCCATGTGCTACACATTTGTGATTTGGTTCAAGAAGACATTCATTATCTTCTTGTAGGGATTTTGAAACCATCTCTCTCACATTGCACTTGGTCCAGTATACCATGCCTTTTTTCTAGATATCCTGCTTCTGCTCTGGACTGCTACTTCCATGAAATCAAAAATTAACCGACTAGTATGTTCTCTTGTATCAGATATCTCTGAGACTGTAATTAAAATCAGACAGGGCCTCTTAGAAAATAACGCATAACTGTCAAACCATGGCCATTCTATATACTTTGAATTAATATTGGTTTTGACTGTGTTTGTGATCAATAACCTGACATGTGACTTCCCCTTTTCTACTTCAGGTCTTGAAGTTGTAGCAGCCACATGAAGCCGTACCTGCCTCTGCATCGGAATGCAGCTGTACAACTAGCTCTCGATAAACGCAAAATTTTATTAATAATAGATTACACTGCTGGTATCTGAATACAAATAAATCTCCAGCATGTGCGAGAAAAAAACAAAATCATCATCTTCAACATCTCTTTTCAAAATAGTTACAAAGCAGAGGGAGCGTTTTAAATCCCATCTTTCCTTAAACATGTGTTAGTGATAAGAGTTAACAAGAAATACTCCTGGTTTTCCTCTCTTTGTAGCTACACAGGCTTCCCTTACAGCCATCTGAAGTAAATGCAGAGGAGTATGAATAGCGATTTTTGGCTCTGAGAGAAAAAATGCTGGATCTCAATATTCTTGACCCTGTGGCTCACTGGTCTGAATGCTTTTTATGTATTTATCTTCTGCATAAAATGTGGCGGAAAGCCACCTCACATTGAGCCTCCATCACTCAGAGGAACACAATGGTGGGGAGGGAAGAGAGCAGGGCATGTATGAGGGAATTAGGGAACGGAAATGCTTATCCTAAACCGTGTAAGACGCAGCCTCAGCCTTTCTAGCATGCTGGTTTTAACTCATGAAGTAAAAAAGGTACCATATTTCAGACCATGCGATTGCTACACATAAAATACAATTAAGAGATTTGGAACTACATGAATATGTAATGTACACATTTCTTTACAGATGCATTTTTCTCCAGACAGGCCGGTGCCTGCTTTAATTTGGAAGCTATCCATTTTCATACAAAGTTAACCAAGAGTGACAGGAAAACAGACGCCTACATTATTTATCTTTTCTGAACTTTAAAAAAAAAAAAAAGAAAAAAGCCTTCTGTTAATTACTTTTCTAGGAAGCTATTTTGTGATACCACAGGGATAGATCTTCCATATTCAGAAGTGCTACGGAAATGACAACTTTACGATGTGCCGGGTGAATAAAGCACGTTACATGTGGATATTTAAGGGTGTATTTGTCTTCATTTACTGTAAGTGAATATGTGACCAACAATAAAGAATTTAACTGCTTCTTGCCTGGCTGGATAATTTACAACAATTACTGGAGGTCTGACCTCTTTAACCTTATATATCAAGTGGCACATATACATTATTTATTTAGCTGGAATTAACAGTGATCTGTGAAGCTCGTTGTATTTTTCTTTGGTTCTCCTGCTCATCAGTCATAACTGACTCCCATGAGTATGTTCAGTGGTGACAGTTTCATGTCACTCTGATTCATGGAAGATTGGGGAAACGACAGAACAAAACAGTAAAATATTTTTCATGGGCATTTAGAAAGAAAAAAAATACCTTAAACCACCATTATATCCTACATGATCCCTCTTAGATTGCTGCGAAGACAAAGAGGAGAAAGAAATGCTCTACTCAGCTGTAATTATTGGAAAGGAGAATGTGAGTTGGCATTAATAGCTGCTCCGCAGGAGCAACGAGGGCTCAGACTCCACACCTGACTGCACACTTGTACAGCGCTCCCGTCAGGTCTCAGAAGCAGAGTACATCTAAGTATTTCACTGGTCACCTGAAATCCACAGCAAGACCACTCTCCCCCTCCATCTATACCCTAACCCTTCCTAAGTGCTTCTTTGTTTAAGAAGCCACAATGTGGATGGAGAGGAGGTGCTTGGCAAAAACCTCGTTCCAAGGAGAACCGCTTCTTGTGCTAGTGGGAGCACTGCTCCTGCAGCTGCACCCAGGAAAGAACCACTTTCTCCACCTTCTGAATCCCCTTATTGACCTGGTAGGAATCCCTGTTAATGGGGCCAAAGGTGGAAAAGTGACAGCAGTGTCATGTATCTTCTGAGGCACGTTTCACAAAGGAGGTCTATTAGACTAGTTTGCTCTTGGCAGGGAACCTAAGCACTACTATAGATTAAAAAAAAACAGACAAAATGCGCAATTAAAAAATTGTTTTGGGGTTTGTAGTTCTAGAAATCTTATTTCCTTTATCAATAACTTTAGTGCTTACCAAAAGAAACCAAAGAAGAAATTATGCAGGGTTGTGGATGTTTCTATGCATGCACTTTTGTATCAACTCCAGAGCTGATTCATAAACTAAACCGTCCACTCTGGAGAGGGGGGAGGAGGAGGGGAAATCAAGAAAATACTTTTCTCACAATGAACCTCATTCTTACATCCATTGAGCTGTCCTTATTCCAAAAGTGTTCACTACTCCATCTTTGGAAAAGATGGAAAGACCAGTCCTATCAAAGGGACAAGAAACCCCAAACTTTTTTCAACAATTAGAAAAAAAAAAACCCAGCCTCAGGGAAAACTTGTGAAAATGCAGGTGCATGCATTAAGGAATTCCCTTGACAATCACAAGTTTACATCCAGCTTCAAGAGATTTTTCTCTGACGATAGTCATCTTACCAGCAAAAAACAATGAGGGACAACACGCAATTCACCATAGCAACAAATGCATAGCACATACTATATGGTAATCAATCGTTACGGAAAACTTCAGTTCCTATGTAAAAAAAAAAAAAAAAAGCCTTTTTTTCCAAAAACCTGTATATAAGTTTAGATACTGCTTTTCCATCAAAAAAAAAGAAAATATTTTTACATTTCATTCAAAAGGGAAAAGAAATTTGTTTCACTGAGGGTAGAAACAGTAAAACTAGGGAGCTCTAGAAGGAAAGTAAAGGTGTTTAAACAGTATTTTCCTTCTGCACGAGCTGCCATGCAAGAAAAGCCAGAGAGATTAAGCCCAGTGTGTTAGTGAAATCGCCTGCACACACAGTCGCCATGTGCCTTGATGACCGCGGAAGGTGAGAAAGGCAGAGGCTTGCGTCGCAACTTGAAAACTACACCGAAAACCCATCTTTGCACATGGTGTTCTCTGCCGTGTTTCTGAAGAGGGTCTCAAACACCACTCTGTTTAATACACCCTTTCTTCACAGCCCTCGTCTGCTGAACTCTTCTACAGAAAAACAGGCAGCAACGTACAGCCCTCCCACGGACACACTCCAAGGTCCTGAATAACCCACGGGTAGCAGGGATCTTTGCACCACACTGATCTTGTTGTCCAGTTCTCCCTGCTGAACGTGGGAAAACATCCGTTGTTTGTGGGGAAGGTCAGTGGTACCATTACAGGGATGAATTGAGCTGTGTCCCCTTATAAATGCAGCTTGCTAACTCGTTCCCATGAGTATCTGGGAAAGAAAACAGCTACAACCAGCTCATACTTACAGTACTTAGAGTACTTGAGTGCTATGATTGCTAACTAGCTTCTCAAGCACTGCAATTCTTCAGTGAAGTTGATAAATGGTAGAGGAGTATCAACACACTTAATTCTGTGCTTATGTCTCCAGCCTCTTTGGGCACATCCTAGAATGGTGCCAGAAGACGTCTGGACCTTTTTGCTAATGGATTCAATCTCTCACCCCATTTTTATCTGAAAGCATCTTCAACTTCTATTCTCAGTTCTGCCTTTCTGGGACAGAACTAAACACCCTGGGAAGCAAAGATGCAAAACCTGTGTTCAACTCTTGGTCATGCAAACCGTTCAGCTAGTTTCCGTCACAGGATCATACCTCTGAGGAAGAGCACTTTAACCTCTCCTCTAAACCCTTTTCCTTCCTCAAGTGACACTGTTTCATCTCTAATTCCCTGTGGATCCAGATACATGTTTTTTCCAGGGGAGGCATACACTGATCATGACCATCTTCCCAGTTTAGTCTACACTGGAGCTTCTGTTGTCAAACGAGATGTAGCTGCACTTTTTTTTTTTCCACACATGAACTTCCACCTTCGATTTTAAACTGGAATGGAACTACTTATTATATGTGCTGAGCACCAAACCTCACCTCTAAAACAGTCTGGTTTTGAACAAATTACTGACATTAAGTCCATATTTGGGAGTTTTTTTCCAGAGGGAGGAAAGAATTGTGGGATTTTTTTGCTTTCCATTAATATATGAGGATGAAACTGATAGGCGAAAAAAAGATTGCCGATTTAAAGAACACTTGCTAGTGCATGTGCCAAATGCTGATAGCTATATATAGCCACTCAAAAGAGGATGACTGCAGAGAGCATCTTACCCAGGCAAATAGGAATTTGCCTGAGTAAGATCAGGGCAAAAAAGAAAAAAATCAGCATTTAATCCATTGTGCGTTGCTTCTGCAGCAGAAGTAGTTGTGTAAGTACTCCATAAAGTGGAATAAGAACATGTCCTCATGATGACCTTATCTACATTTCACATAACTCTGTTCCCAATTTTAACAGAACTCAATCTATCCTTTTTACCATTGCACTGCTAGTCATTCTTGAATGCAACCTCGATTTCCTTGTTCCATAACCCCTAGAGGAGTAAGCAAAGGACAATAGATAAAGCTTCTTCAATGTAATAAAAAAGCAGCATGCAGCCTGCAAGATGAAGTTCAAAACCAGAACTCAGATACAAAGAACATGATTTGCCATCTTAGGTTTTTCTTATTGACTCTCTCTACAAAATTTTAGGAAAGAGAGGCACTTGATTTTCCTGCCTCTTTCCCTCTATACCTTGGTATTGCACTTCTGTTCCCTGCTCTCCAATGCAGCGGGTTACTATCTACAGCAATATAATTTCTAAGTAGTTCAAAATGTGAAATAGTAGTACTTGAGATGATGAGCTATCATTTCTGCAGAGCTGTATGATAATTTTCAGAGGACCGGGAGGTTGGGTATGGATTCTAATTAACATCGATGAACCTGGTTCCTAAAGATTAAATTCCGAAATGAGTAAACACTACCTTTCTACACACAGGTCTATCCAAGTTATTCTCATTAAAACAATTAAAAAAGATTATAAACTTCAGTCTATGACAAGATATTAAAGGCTTTCCAAAACTGGTTAAAAATATTAAATGAGGTATTGGACTACATTAAAAATCAACCTTTTTCATATATTGAAAAGTAATAGTCTATAATTTGTATTCAAGTGCTTTTATTTCCAGTGAATAATAATTGTACTGCAGCCAACTTTGTGCCCTGGTTCTCTGAAAACCCTAAGGGAAGTACAGAAGATTTTGTATCCTGCCGAAGACACACACACACTTTGTGTGACATTGCTTCTCATTCTCCATTTCTTACAGGGACGCTCAACTGCGTTTCATTATGTGGTCATTTTTCCGCTAACAGTTCCCTCAAACCGGTAAACACAAAGGAAGGCGCATAGGTATTAGATATACTGCTGGGCTCTGGGAAGTGCTATAAGCTGAACGCAAGTGCCTAGACTCAACTTGCATGCAATAGTAAGTGAACCTGTAAATCAGTAGCCCCACAACAACATATTCTTGTTTCCCAGTTCCCTCTGTGGATCTTGGAAAGTTGTCTGTAGTCACATGATGTGCGAGCCAAACCTGAAGCATCACAGAGAAGAGGTCACCACCTCATGTGCCCTAACTCTGCAGGAGGCAGGAAAAGGGTCATTCCCCACAATTCACTTCTCTGTTTGGTCAGGTGAGGCAGTTTCTCTCCTGCCCCCCAATTTTTTGTCCTTTGAATCTCATCTTTTATCTCACACCTACAACCTGCGCTCACACCTTGCTCCCACCATTTGCATCTTTTTCCCATACAACCTCCAGCAGTTCACTTTTGAGTTTGGATAAGCAGCTGCACAATTTGTCTAGCTAAGCTGAAAAGAGTAGGGTTTGGACCATGGTACCACTATGAACACATTTTAAGAGCTGAAAGTAGAAAAAATAAACGTGTAACAAAAAAATTTGGCCTGAAGTCAGAAAGCAAAGGCTGTAAAAGTGGCCCAGAGGGTGGTGAACAGTGGTACAAACTCCTGTGGGAGGCCAGTCACTAGTGGTCCACCTCCCACAGCTAATACTGGGGCCAGTACTGTTGAATACCCTTGTTATTGGCCTGGATGATGAGGCTGAGTTTGGAGATGATACAGAACTGGAAAGAATAGCTGATACATCAGAGGCTTGAGCTACTATCCACGGGGATCTCAGCAGGTTGGAGAAATGTGCCAAGAGGAACCTCAAAAAATTCAACAAGGGGAAAGTAAAACTCCTAGTGACTAGGGGTCAGAGTAACCTCAGCACCAGAACAGGCTGGGAGCTGACTGGCTGGATGTGGGCTCTTCAGGGAAGGGCATTTGGATCCTGGTGGACAACAAGCCAACCATGAGCTAGCAACACCCCACAGTGCTGCGTACAATAACCCCCTGAGCACGCTAACTACCCTACCTAGCTCCTCTCAGCCACACACCTATTATTTCAGCAGATATAAGGCTTCAGTCCACCACCTGCACTCCAGATACCCCATCCCCAAGCTCTCTGCCCCCCTCCTGCTTCCCCATATACTCCTGGTTTCTCTAGCTTTCTGCCACTCTCATTTCTGTTTCTGTATTGGTTCCCAGAGACTGTCATAGCCTGCTTGTCATCCTGCTTTCCCTCACAACCATGCTGTAATGGCATCTCTACTCTTCCCATGGCTACTGGGTACACAAAGTCCTCCCTGAACATCACCTTTAGCCCCACCCTGAACCAAGAGAGGCCTCATTTTGCCTGAAAGTTTTTATGGGACCATGACAGCACTTGTGCTGGGAGCAGCTTAAAACTTCTGTCCCTAAAAGCAGGGACAGTGAACATCTGATGGAAAGGATTAAGTTCCATGAGTCTGAAAGCAGACATTTAAAAACCGCGTGGAAATTCTTACAAAACTGTACAAGGAGACGTATGATGCAAATAATAAGAATGGAAAAAACATTTTGTAATGAAAAGAAGCATGACTGAAAATTAAAGGGAGGGTGTATTAGGCAACACTTCCTGAAAAAAACTTTCAGTCTTGGTCAGTATTTCTCCCTGTAGCAATACCAAAGGGTTATCAATTTCATCTTATGCCACTTGGGATGGAAAATTTTAGAACAAAGGAAATGTGGGGATAAAGGAAAAAAAGACGGGCACTTTTATCACCAGGATTCTGAGCCCTCCAACATGAAATCTGAGCATTGCTCCAGTTTCAAACCACTCTAGTACCTGCTATCTTTCTTCTGAGCAATTTGCCCATCATGTTTTTATAATTACCTAGTTTTTTCTTAACCCACCAGACAATGTTTTTTGTCCAACTCCTTCAACTTCAGCTAAATGCTTGTACTACATTATCAAACGCTGTTTCATTAATACCGCATCCCATAAGATCTGTGAGAGGTTGGGGAATGCTTTAGCAGCTATCCTGCAGTCCACTCTCTCATTCCATAGTCCACATTGCCAACAGTGGCTAACCAAGTTCAGTTTAAGGCAATCTCAAATACATCCACCTGTCTAGAAACTGCCATATAAATTTACCCTTATGCATTGGCATGGACTACATGCAACAAACAGAAGTTTTCTTTCCTGAGGTAGGTGAATTTGGAATGCAAATGGTAAACCCTGAATTTCAGACAAACAAATGATTGCCTATCAAAACTCCTTTCCCAACTAGTCCTTAGAGTATTGCACACATGTAAAGGGGGAAAATTTAAAAGACACAGACAATTGCCACAAGCATCTTTAATTCTAATAATACTTCCTACTTGCAGAGAGAAGCACGAGTCTGGAAGAGGTAATAATAGCTAAATGGATATTAGTATCTGCCATTACCTGATCTATCTGCACAATTACAGCAGCATGTGAATGCTAAATCTGCTTATCAAATCTGGCTTAAGAGCCAATAACAACCCTTCTCACGAACAGCTTATCACCTATGTGTTGTTTGGAACTGATGGAACTCTAACTTTGAGAAAAACTACATGGGTATAATGCCTGAAAGAACTGAGAGAAGTAATTGCTTCCAGAGAGATTTCTTTCCCAAACCAAACTGAAGGGGGAATACACCAGCCAACTCCACTTTCGAAAAAAAAACCAAAAACCAAAAACCAAAAACAAAACAACCAGGTATTAAGGGGCCAGAGAACTCTACCAAAAATGAGATTTTTCCTCACCTTTAACAATGCCAGAAACAAAAAGTGTTAAGATTAGAAACATCTCAAGACACTCCACAGCTGTCAAATAACAGCAAACCAAACCAAATCATGGTCTCTGCTCTGAGAAAGTCACAGTGATTCATCGAAGCAATCATTTAGTCCTATGAATGTTCTAAATTGTTTAAATCATGGGAGATCTACCAATTTGCACAAGAGGCTGGTGTGACCATCTCTGCATTGGCATATGAGCCTCTGAATACACCTTGG
The DNA here is from genome assembly GCA_013399135.1 of Heliornis fulica. Lineage (NCBI taxonomy): Eukaryota > Metazoa > Chordata > Aves > Gruiformes > Heliornithidae > Heliornis > Heliornis fulica. The sequence continues at coordinate 957,336 of VXBZ01002178.1, read as the reverse complement.
GACAAAAATCATCACCATTTATTCTGCCAAAACCATCCATTCCTGCCCCATCCACAAAGATGAAGCAGGAAATCACAGACCGGGTAAGCGATAAAACAAGTTGTCCTACTGGCATAAGCAGAACGCAAAATAAATGGTTGTGAAATAAGCCCAAACAGAAATCTTTCATATCTACTGTTGATAACAGAAATGTTGTCTAGAAGCTTTTTCATCCATGTCCTCATACTTGGAGCATGGCAGGGTTTCTACAGATGATTCTTTAGGAAGCAAACTTCAGTCTTCCTAGAAATTGGTTTGAAACTGAAACACATGCTGCAAACTAAAAGGAAAGTGTCATTCCTGTATTTTTATCTATTCCACAAATTTCATATTGTTTAAGTAATTTGTTTAGATTGCAAATTTAGATTTGACATCATTGAAGGTAGCAGAACTACTTCTGATCACAAGCACATTATTTAATCATTGCCAAAGAAAAAGAAGTCAATGAAATACGAACAGTTATATACAATACATATCCCTAGAAAACAAAAAAAGGAAAAAAATCCAGACTTCATATGTGGACACTCAGGAAAAAAGTTAGTTATATAACATATGCTACTAGAAAATGTGCCATAGCAGGTACTTTTATGGTCCTGTAGATGGTAAAGTCTTTCCCTGTGAGGCTGTTATTTGCAATATATTATGCCAACATCAAAAAAGAAATTTAATATGCAAACTAATATGTTAAAAATGTTGAAAGAGATAGACACAGTTTTCAGTTCTAAGGCTCCATCCATCCATCCATCCATCCATCCATCCATCCATCCACCCACCCACCCAAGGGGGCGTTGTCACAACAGTTATAAACCCACTTACCTCTTCTTGCTTAGGAATTCTGAACTTTGCTATCTTTGACTTGGTCCTTGCTGAATCAGACTTGTTAGAAGGCACTCCCCTGTACGACTTGGTCGTCTCTGCTGGTAGCTTCAGCTTTGGAGACTCATCAGGAGCCTGGTCTTGACCATCCATTGGTCTGACATAAGCTGTAGGTTTCTGCTGAACCAGACTGGGCTTGGAAGCAAGAGAAGGAGGGAAGTTTTGGACACAGTGCCCGCCACCATGCTTTGCTGGCCTCTCTTGAACTTGAGCCCCTCCTTCTGAGTTACAGTTGAGCTTTGCTGGCTGCTGAACTCTGTTGACGTTGTCTCCTAGTGTAGCCCTCAGCGAGCTTTGCTGGGCAGCATTGGAGGAGGAGGAAGAGGAGGAGGTGGGACTTGATGCATAGCGTTTTAGTTTCTCTAGACTGGATTTTTGGTTTGCCAGTTTGAAGTCACCCTTGTGGGACTCCAGTGACCGGTGCCCATGCTTGCCTGCTCTCTGCTGGCCATCCGAAGCAGCGTTGTGCCCGGACTTCTGCCAACCCATTGTGGTGCTTTTGCTCTGCGGTGCAGGCAGGGCTGCTGGTGTGGAAGAAGTAGTGCTGGAAATGGGAGGAGGAGGGGGAGGAGGAGGAGGAGGAGGTGGTGGTCTTGAGTCTGCAATAAGATGTTCATCAGGCTTGGGAAGAGATGTCTGAGGAACCCCAGGTTTTGGAACCCCAACAAGGTGACTCTGGTTTGATCGGTCAGTTAACAAGTCCTTCATTTCATCATAGTTTCCCAGTGTATTCTGGATGCGGTTCGAGAGCTCATCCCCTTTGTTAGTCTGGAAAACAAAAATTGAACGTTCTGCAACGGTCAACGTAAAAAAAAAACCAAAATTCCCTGCATGCTTCTGCTGAAATCCTTGCTGAAGTAGCACTGCCTTATTCAGCAGTGGTGTTGAGGGATGAAATAGAAAATCCTTATTGTCTCTGAAGACACTTGTCAACATCTTAAATCTACCCTGAACTGGAAAAGCTATAAAGGGCCTTAGAGTATATAAAAAAAAAGAAATCTATCACTGGTATCATGCTGTAGTTAAAGTATATTACCTGGAAACTAGAAAATTTATTATTGCAACTGCACTGAATGGTTTGGATTAAATCTGACCAAGATAAAACTTTTCCTGTAACCCAGTGCAAGCTCTCCTTCAGCCATGAATGAAAACACTGCATTCCCAATTTCCTTCTCTGCCTGCTTAAGTTTATGGATTGCAGCTGGGAAGTCACACAACCTCCAGTGTAGGCACTGAACAAACTCACCAATCTAAGCCAACCATATACCCTTAGGTGACTTGAAGACAGCCTGTGGGACAAGGGGTAAAACACAGATTAGTATGTCCCTTCTTCAAAAATACTCTAAGATGATGGTTGCTCAATGGCTCAGTTCTCTTTGTGGGGTGTGGAAAAAAGGTGAACACAGTGCCTCAAATTATTCACAATGCTCAATGCTTGCTGAGTGCAGGAAGGAAGAGACGGCCATTGTTGCCCCGCTTTGAGATTAATCATTGTCTTTATATTAATCCGCTTACTTCGTGACCGAAGAGACAGAAGAGACGCACAAAGAAATAATACGGTCAAAGAAAATGTAATGGAAAAGTTTGAAGACTCTTGCTTCAAAAAGCCACTGTAAGCAAAAGGGTGAATCATTAACATTTATGCAACTGAGATTGTTTCCTGAGCTCAGCCACGATTCAGGTGTATGCTGTTCTTCACTTTATGTTTTCAGGGAAAGGCAGTAATGAGCCGGAGGTGTTCTCCCTTCTCTCTTCCAGACATGGGGTCTGGATTGGAAACTCGCGTTGGCTTCAGAAGGCCAAGCTTTCATCTCAAGACTCTTTTTGGTTCAGAGGAAAACAGAAAGAAGGAGAAAGAAGGCAGTAAAGGAAACAGAGAAGACCCCCTGAAAGTTATATAAAACATACAAAAGATGTAGCAGTAGCAGTATTTTTGTTTTAAGCCTTCAAATAGAGTCACTCAAACAAAAATGAAAGGGAAAGGCCCCTAGTTCAGAATATTTTTTTCCTATTAAAAAAACCTGAGTCCAAGCAAAAATGCCCAATAAGTGAGTGCAGTGGTTTCCGCATGTTAATTCTCAGAGGAGTACAATGAACCTATTCCTAAGGCAGACAGTAAAATCACTCCAGTCTTGCTTGAAACTTGTCCCCTCAAATTTCAAAGGACACTACCTTGTAACTACATAATACACATTACAGATAGCTTTCTTTTATGTTGGACAATGGTGTCTAACAGAGTTGAATATATATCAGTAACATATATTGAAGGGAGAAACTCAGAAGTGTTGTGCCTGAAACGCTGCTTTGCAAACTTGGAATGAGATGGCTCAGCTGCTACAGGATGACCTTCTCTCTGCATATGCGGCGGCTGTTGTCACAAGGACAATAGCCTGCTATGAAAGGAGATGTGAAGCATTAATTCACAGACAGCAACTGGCTTAAAAAAAAAGAAAGGGTATTCCTTTGCTTCACAGGAATCACATCGATGTCCTAGAGAAAAGGAAACTACTAGCAAGGTTTCAAAAGTGGGAAGCATCATATACATCTCAAAAGAATCAAAGTTGGAGATACGCTCATCTGTCTCCTGGGCTTAACGAAATGACTTCTACACTTGGGCATCTCACTGACCAACAGAATTACTTCCCAGAAGGCACTGAAATTTTTCCTTTTACGCTGCAGATCTCTTCTGTGCTTCCAGTGGATCCTCCACTTTGTGTAGATACCTCTGCAGAAAGAGATGTATTTCCAGCTTCTCTCAAGGAAAAGAGATCTGCCCCTGGGCCTGGACCCAGACTGTGTGTGAGGTTTCCTTCCCTGCCAGCAGCATGGTGGCAAGGACCACCAAATGGAATAGGACCTCTGACACCAAGTCTTTCACAGCATAGACAGCTTGTGGGGCAGCTCTCCACCTGGCTGCCTCTATGTCCATCAGTGTAAGAGAATTTATGTGCAAGTTTTGCCCCTGGAAAGTCCAAATTCCCAAACAGAAGATCCATATCTTTTTCTGATGGCTGCTATTTGGATGGGAAGCAAATAAAAGCCTAATTTCAGATTATCCATAGACTATTGCTACCCCAGAGAAGTCAACGGTTTGTCTTCTATATGGATTTGATGTGAAAGTCATAAAGAGACACCTCACACTGAGAAGTCCCAGATAACCACAAGAATAACTGCAACAAAGCAATCTAATGCCTGTACCATGGCACATGCTGACAACTGGTCGGTGTTCTTTGTTCCTTCTGGATACACTGGGGACAACTCAAGGTCAGAAGACACTGTGGAGCTGATCTTATCCAAAAGAGCTCACCTACATCCTCTTGGGGATAAGATGGGATCTGTGGTAACTTGTTATGAGCGTTCCTATTATTTGCTCTGAAATATCTCTGCCTTTATTTCATCCATATAGGGAAAATGTGCTCACAAAAGGAGTAAGTGGGTAAAGCACCCTGCACAAACATTCCTAACTTTCAGTGTTCTGATGTTCTTCTGCAGTGCAAGATGTATCTGTGTATTTGAGAACTGTAAGATTCAACGGTTTAAAAGTAAGCCTGATGGTTGAATGGAAGGTCATCAGAATTTTTGTTTTCACTAACAATATGGTTAATGAGACAAGGTATTCTGTCCAGAAAATATCCGGAATTAAACTCCTACTTCTTACCCCCCGTGAAAGACATTTTAAGTAAAGATACTGGATTTCCCGTAATCCTTCATAAAGGGTTGCTATGGATACTTTGAACAGGATAAGAGGCAATCCGAAGAGTAAGGATTTTTCAGAAAATCTGATGTTACAGGGGTAGTGATACATGTCAAGGTGAGAGGGGACATGAGATTTAAGAGATTTCCCGTCTGCCTTTGATTTTCAGATATGGCCTTCTGAATGGCAAATCCTTTGGCTTTAGCTAATGTTTCTCAAGCTGTGCAGAGGAATACTGAGTTTAATCAGAGCTTGCACTGATATAGTCTGCTATAACTTCATTCACCCCTGGAAACACCTAAAACTTGAACATGACCTTTAAAGACAGCAAGAGCAGGCTTCAGTTTTGCTTTTACAGAAAGGTTGCCTCTTTTGCAGTCAGCCTCTCTCCATGATAAGATCAAAAAGCCTGATTCACAGTTCTGCACCCCCTACACTGAAGGTTTGCAAATGTTTGGGTGAGTTCAGATAGCCCAGTGGTCCATCACCAGCAAAGACATGACATTCAGAGGATGCCACTGCTCCAATTTTGATGTCGAATACTGTAAGAATGGAGCTGTGGGTGAGTTATTTAGCTGTCCAGAGCTTTGCCTTTCTCTATGTTTCCTTGACAAAGACAGCTTCTTTACAAGCTTGTCCAAAATAGGCATGTAATGTTTAAAGATAAGAAGCATGGGTGGAGCCATTATTCTGATCTACCCACAGAATACCCCCTCAGTATCCTCTAGACACGGCAATGATTTTTATCCACTCCTGCTAAAGTTGATGGAATTATATTGTTGTTCCACTGAGGTGACTTCAGACTTCATAAGCTAGAAACTACCAGCATGCTCAACATACATGAAGTCTGTGCCACGACAATCAGCACACTGGCACATGAGTAATAATCAAAGTACACCAAATATTCCAATTATACAACTTTCATAAGTGACTTGAGCCTCAGTGTTATCAACTTGAGGTACCACCAATGAAACGTTAACAGGGACCCAGCAAGAAGACAGACCCTTTTAGTGATCAGTCTGTTTGATTGGACCTACCAAATGGAAAAATATTAGGTCCCATTTCAGCATCTCTCTCACTAGCTGCCAAGATACAGCTGACAAGCTTTTCAGGCTTTTTTTCCATGGATTAGCCCTTGATTGGTCTCACAGTAGACTTTTTCAAGTAGAGCCTTGAGGAGGGCTTCAAGACACTTCCCATAGTTTATAAATGCCTTTGCAATGAATCTGAAATTCAGGCAGCTGGAGGTCAGCTTCAAAGCAGACAGAACCTTCTTATATCACAGGACATGGTTTTAAAGTGGTAAATCTTTCTTTTTTATTAGGGACTAGAAGCAAACAACAATCTAGAAAAACAGCAAACTGAAAGCTGACCCTACGGCACAGGCAGAAACACTGAAGCACTGAAGTCAGGTGAAGAAGCCATGTCCCAAATAGGACTCCTGGGAAGAGGCACTAAAGCAGCAAAGCATCATGGACAAGTGATGCTGCAAGGAGGGAAAGGTTCTAAACGTGGTGGTTGTAACAGTAACTTGGGCATTACTGGAAGGTTGTAATAGATGATATGTGATGATGCTTTGGTGCAGGCAGGCAAAGTCTCTGGGGGAGAGGAACAGCCCCCGTAGCATACCGTTGGTATCTGGTCATGTTCACAAGGGCTTGCTCTGCAGGCTTCTGGAGGCAGCAGTTAAGTGCAGAATACTGTGCCTGACCCTTCTAACAGAGGGTGGGGAGAGACATTTGTGCCTTACCACACTACTGTTACCATGAAGGATAAAACAGGGAGTTGGGACTTGTAAGTTACTTCTGTCTTTGGTGAAGGTAAAATATGTCCAGCTGACAAATATTTTTGGTAATGCTTATTAGGAATGAAAACAAATAAGAAAGCAAACACAAAAATATTTTATTGCATTAACCTTGGCCAGAGCACAATGTTTGCTGTATTACTTGACCTTCACACACAATTCTAACCCAATTGTTTTCTTCAAAGTGTTGCAAAAACAGGGCACCATCACCTTCACCTCCTGGTTTTTAATTCCATCTCAAATATTGTATAGGATATTTCTAGTTTACTTCATCCTTGTGTACTGCTGAACATTCTAAGAAGCTTAGAGATGCCTATAAGCTTCTTAGATTTAATACATATAGACAGTATATATGTTCTTAGGTTTTATGTATAGATATATATATGTATATATAAAATCTGATTCCTAATGAAATGTAAACATGGTCTGTGAATTTTGGGAGGCTAGCACTTGTGGGAGTGTGCTGAAATCTGGACAATGCCTTCTGCAGGCTTGCCTTTCTGTGTAATAAATAAATAAATAAAGAGCCGCCCAGCTGGGAAGCATCTACCTTGTACGGTTCACTGAAGAGGGAGTAACTCGTGTTAAACGTGCCATCCTCCTGCTGGGTCTCCTGATTTCTCCTTTCCCATTCTTTCCTTCGCAGCACGTTTCTATCTGGCTCATAGACACTGCAGCAAAAAAAGACGAATAGCTTTTTAAGAGTTAAAAATTAGCGGGCAGCATAAAAACCAGCGTGAATATAAGAGTGGACAACTCTGGTTTGTAGACAGATGGCAAAAATAAGCAAGAACATGAATCAGATGAATGCCAGTCCAAGCAGGCTGGGAGGCTCGGGTCTCTGGGAACGCTGGTGCTTTCTTCACACAGAGAATAGATAATTAAATTCTTACAGAAGAGTAAAAAAGAAATCACAGGGCAGGATCTAGTCGGTGCAGAACTTCTCTGCTTGAAATGTGACAAAGGAAATATCTAAGCAACTTTGACAAAGACTGAAAGTACTCTTAAGGCAGATGGTAATTACAGTATGAGTAAATAGAAATTATGAACATATTTCCACTTATGACATATCCTCTGAGTGTTGTATGAGAATGCTCCTTTTTTCACATGGATGTGTTTCTGTAGTGATTTTTTCATTAACTAGCTCCCCAAAGAGCTGTTAAAACTACATGCTGTAGTGGTTTCCACAGTTAGGCTGCTGCTTCTGATCTCTGTTAATCAGCCAAGTGGTGAAACTACTACTGAAACAATTCCTCTTTCTGATAGATTTGACACTATCACAACTTCAGAGCATGAATAAATGAATACTGGCACGATAGTGTATGTATGGCTGGTAGAGTGTAGCTGGAGAGAGAATAAAATCACTGCATCATACAACTGCATTAATTTTTAGATATGAACTAGTCTCTCCACAATACACGCCACCAGAAGAAAAACTAACTTTTCCCCACCTCCTGAACTCTATCTCAGTGTATGACAACATAAAAGAGAGAATCCTTTCCCCACATTTCCTCAACACCACCACAGGTTTGCACATGCCAGTCGGTTACATTTTACTCGCCTCACAAAGGAAACCAATCTGTCTAACAAGGTTTGCGTGTTATTTCAGGACAATGCAACGAGTACCCCAATTGCCTGTTTTGCTTAGCTCAGCTAATGCCTTTCTTCTGGCACTGTAAATCTGTAAAGTAGAAATATATATTAATGTCATGTAAGTGCACCATGTGTTAATAAAAAGAAGGTTGTCTTCCTAACCAGCTTCCCAGTTAGCAAAACATATGTTGCACTGGCTACCCACGTGACGTTACCTAGTACGCCTCAGGCAAGGCAGTAAAAAGGCCAACAGCTATCTGATTCTAATTCAAGACTTGAGAGAGCTGAAAATACACCAGATACGTTAGACGCTGTTAGTATTGAAAGCCAATGCCTTAGCACTTACCAAACAGACATGGAATCTGATGTTTATTTGCCCATAATTCTAACTTGGAAGCGGACTGCGGAGTACCCTTCTGATGGGACTGAGGAAACCTCGGGGCAGATGCCAAACACCGAGCAGGGCTCAAAACACGGGGGTTTATTGTGAAATATGGGGGTTTCAGCACAGCAGGTTGGAGACAGTTTCCAACCACCAGGTTTCTTATTCCACTTACATGTGGTGGAGGGTTTTTTTTTGGGTTATCCTGTATTTTCATGAGCAGTGTGTGTTAGTCACATCAACACCCTCTCTTTGAAAAATACTGTCATGAAGAGGCCATTGTAGGCATGGAGTTTTGGGCATGGAAAATGGTTTCCTCCAGGAGAAAGGGGATAGCGAAGGCTTCTCCATGGGGTCCCTGTGAGCAGAGATCACTAGCTGTACACGCTGCCGAAGCCAGGAGGTAGAGCGGTTGTCTGCTATGAGAGCAACGCTCCTCAGTTACTACATCATGCCAGCTGAGCTATGTGATGTAGCTCATCAGTTATGTCCTCATATATGTCCTCATAAATGTCCTCATATGTAGCTCATCAGTGATGTCCCCATCAGTTACAACCACCTCTGTGTCTAAACTAGACTTCCTGCCACCCTGAATAATTGTGGTTGGCTTAGGTTTTCCTGGAGTTGCAGGGATTTGCAACTTCATCCTGAGCCACATCTCCTAACCCAGAACCTCTTGACTCTTTGAGACGCTTTGCATCTGGACTCTGGCCTGCAGTCAAATAGAGATGGGCAGCTCCCCTGAGATTAATTATAATAATAATTCTACTCGGTTTCTGGGATGTAAACAAGCGTGGCATTCTTGACTAGACCTCGTATGAATTTTAAAATGCACTGGTGTGATACTTCTAAAGTGGAAGGGCATTTTTACCCCTTTATTGATGGAGACGCATTTGATGAAGACACAGAAGTCATTAGATCTCTGAAGCCCCAAATGAGAGTTTCACTGTTGCCAAAGCTATGCACAACCTGCAACGATTTGGAATAATTACGCAAATGGCAAAAACGTGTGACAATGCCTAATACACCATCTAAAAGCAGAAAGTTAGAAAGAGCTACAAGTTGAGAGTTGAACACTTCTGGTAATACCAGATGGCACAATCTCTAGCATTTGTGAGGCTGCTGCTTATTTGCATGAACATTGCAAAAATCACATTTCCTTGAACGTATGTCGCCAAATGTATTTATTTGTTTTGGTTCAAGAATACCGCCAACTGCTGTAATTGTCTTTATTGCAAACACTTCAGCTAATGGAAAATTATTCTTTTTAATATTTTTCTTCCTTCTTTTTTTTTAAATTGTAATTTAAAGCAATCCCAAATGTACATGTACCTTTTTAATCTTTTATAGTATGTGTCTTTTCCATAGCTAAGCCATGAAGAAGAAGTTAATGAAAAAGTCAAGGTTGTTTTTTCCTCAAGGGGGCATGCGTGCATATGTGGGTGACACATGTATACATATGTGTACATGCACACTCACACATCTGTTTATGGGTGAAGACTTTATATTAGTATGGCCAAAATGCTGAAGCAAGTTTTGCAAAACTTGGAACTCAAAGAACATGCCACCACTAATCTCTCAAAAGTCATTTATGTTTGTTTCACTCAGGTCCAACTCCAAAAGGAGGGTTTGAAATAGTTTTTAAATGGTATGTTGTTATTTTTAAAATGCCATATCTGTTTCAAATTCATGCTTAAAGGACATGAACTGAAGCACACATTAAACACTTGAAAAAGTTATATATGAATACATGTTGTATTATAAAAACTCTTGAGTTTAACACACTGCTTTAAAAGCTACACTTTGATTTATCTCAAACCTGCAATTGATTTATCTCAATCTGCAAAGGCACATACTGGACTTACCAATTATTTCTAGATTCCAGTGTCTGAGGTTCAAATGCTTAGGTGCACCTTCAGCACACCAACACCACCACATGGTCACAGCAGTCCTACCTTATCTGCTTCTTCAAAGATACTACAAATAATTCCACTCTCAGGTATCTAAGAGATCACATTACCAATGGATTGCCAAACTTCTCCGCGTAGGTATGTTTAACAAGTTTGATCCGATGTCATGTCTTTTGGGAGATTCTCTTGATGGGTACTAAGCGAGCATGACTTCCCATGGGATCAGGCTGAAGAGGAGAGCCCAGCCCAGATGTGCTGGTCCTTGATAGGAGGGTGGCTGCAGCACCAGCATTCCCACAGCACTGACAGAATTGCTCATAGCTTTCTTCATGCTACTCCTGACATCAGAAGGAACTGCTTGCTTTAGTCCTTAATTAGAAATAGACAGAGACGGCTCAGGGGACAGTCTGGGAGCAGAGCAATAACCTTACCTGAAGAGCCTGGGACTGGATTTAATCTCCTACAAAGTCCAAAGAGTTATGTAGTCTCAGGCTAGGCTTGAAAGCAATCATATAAAAAGCCTAAAGTTTTAAGTGTTGAAGAGTCTCCTTTTCTTTCCCTTTTTATTTTTTTCAAGACCACTATTTCTGACTCTATTTACTTCCCTTAGACATCACTACTTGGAAAAACTCAAATAAAAAGGTTGAATCTCCATGATAAACTAAGTGGAGACAATGCACCAGCACATTCTCCCACGCTGCAGCTCCAGGGAACACCCAAGTTTTGCGTTCAGAGGAAGATGTCCTTTTCCCCAATCTAAAGCACTGCACCTTCACCAAGGAATCACACGCCTTTGCAGATGTAGGGTGTGCATTAGCAATGCTGCCTGACCTTTTCAGAAATCCCAAAATTGCTGCATCACCGAGGGGAGATCCAGGAAGGATATCGTTATTTTGCTATTTTGCATCATTCTCCTAACAGCTTGCAGCTTTCAGGTTGCAAAAGACATGGGTAGGTAAACTGAGGCAAGACTGCAGGCGCTCCCCTTGCCTCGCATCAGTTTATTTTCTGGCAAAGGAAGGGGGCAGTGATTCAAGCAGCCTGACCAACAGAGCAGAGGAAGGTGTTACCATGCAATGCACACAATGGGCAACAATTACTGAATTCATTACAGTTTGCAGTAACCTGCCATCTTGTCTTTGCCTTCCTAGATCTTCCAATACAATTTTCCAGTCCAAAGATTTAGTTTGTTGTCTCTGAATTGTCAAGGATTTGCAATACCCCTCCCCGACACACACCTCCCTTCTACCTCTCCATGCACACAAATATTGTGATATAAACTTAGCAGGAGTAGCTTGTGTATTTGCAGTTAATGTTTTGACCCAGGAGGCTGATCTCCCTCACCCCAGCAGCTATGGTCACACAAAACTTTGAGAACCTGAAGTCCAGACATATTAATAACAAAGGCAAAGCTGACACCTCATGCTAACATGTGACAATTTCTTAAATTGGCTGAAAAACAGTTCCCGTGGGTTTCTGGCAGGCCTTTGCCAGGAAAGACCTAAATCCCATTTGGAAGAGAAGAAATTCTTTCCCAGATGTTATCAGCTCACACAAAAACTTCCTTGCTTGAGCCCAAACTGACCCTCAGTCTTCCACAATCAGACCAAGAGTCTACATCAGATTGCAACACCCACTCCCAGTGCCTCGGAAGCGTCTCCAAGCTGCCAGGTCCAGTCGTGGAATAGGCCCTGGGAGTGTACAGAGCCAATCATGTCCCAAACACACCAGAAAAAAAAAACCTCAAAACCCCATAACCTGCACCGTGACTATTGATGCATTTCAAGAATAGTTTCCCGTGAGGACACATACATCTCTGAAATTAAATTTTAGCACACAGTCATTTCTGAATTATGAACAAAGTTGGAAGTGCTTCAAAACTATGAAAAACGGGCCATATTTCAAGAAAATAAATTATACAATGGTTTACTGATTATTCTCAACATTTCCCCACAAATTGTAGTCTGTCCCACAAGTCAATATACTAAATTTCAGGCTAAAGTGAGGACATTTTCTTAAATATTTAATAGCCTAACTCCCCCCTGAATCACCATGTTTATGCCAAAGTAGCTAAACTGAGTAACTCCAGGGAAAAACTTAGACAACACAAAACCAGTCCAACCCTGATGCAGGACAGTGATTATGAAACTGAATGCAGAATGGATATTGAATTCTGAATTTAAACGTGCCATCATTCCCACCTATCTGCAATATTTTAAAACACAATGGGACTAACGAAACTGAGACCTTGTAAAGGCAACAGCCCCAACATTTTTAGAAAACAGCCTTAATTCTGACAGTATAATTACCACAATTCAGGTTCTTTTGATTGCCGACTTGCTGTGCTTAACATGGAAGTGCTATCATTTAATGCTTGTTTTCTATTTCACTGCTCACATCCATTTTTTTTTGCTGGACAATTTCTTGGTACCAGTAGGTTCCATTTGCAGTGAAGTATAAACGATGCCTGTTTGGGAACTAATTGCTAATGGGTTATGGGGAGCTTTTAGGGATGACAACCTTAAATTTTTGAGCGTTCAATGTTTTCCCTAATGACATTTGAACTATCAATTTGATTATAACAAAGGGGCTGCCTTTGATGAACAAGTGGCGTAATCAATAAAACACCTTCCTAGGTTGCAAACGACTTTTTTAGACATTTCATCTAGCTTAAACAGCAGAAGTTAATTTGAGGATTTTTACAGTATTTTTCCCATTTACAAACAGGAATGCCGTGGGGTAAAGCAATTACTCTGATTTACTGTTTTCACTTTGATTGAACATAAAGATGTAGCAGGGTCTCAAAAAAGCAGTAACTTAACAAACTGTGCTCCTATCCACAGACAGATAAAGTACCTACTTTGCTATTTCAAAGAGTTTACCTCCAGGCAGCAGCACAGAGCAAACATCAATCAATGACATGTGTCTAAGATGAGATTGATGTTTACTCTCACAGCTTTTCATCTTACATTCAATAAATTATTTTTCCTTCACCAAAATGCCTGGTTAAATTTCATTTTTCACTTTGCGGTATCAGTTTTAAAACTTTAGCTTCCAGCAATTTGAAAGCTAGGATTCATTGACGCATCAGCTTTTACAGCCTGTTTATGATTTGTTTTAACCATGAAACACTGTTGTCCAAACACAAATACGATCAGGGGGAGCTGAGCGGGTCCGGCCGCTCGTGTGGGGGCAGGTGCGGGCTGGAAGGTGCAAGATTGTTTTAATTATCTGCCGGGAAATTCCAAGTCTGAATCTGGGAGCTATATTTTTCAGGGGAGACATATCACATCCACCAACCGAATGCGTATATATATATATATTCATATATACACACATACATATATATCAGGTCTGCAACATTGGCATTGGAGCATTCAAGGCAGGTCCTCTGAGGGCTCAGGCTGGGCAACTGGAGGGAACCAAGGAATGACTAATCATGCCTGCAGTTACTATCTTCCAGGCGCTCGCATCCGACACTGGCAAACAGCGAGTGCTTTGCATGCAACCTGGCAGAATTTTAAATACATACTGAAATATTGAGAAAAGAAAGGGCTGCAACCAAGACTGGGATCTAGGCTGTCAAGTCAAGAGCACTTAACACCACAACAGAGGAACATTAAAAAAAAAAATCCAATTTAGTTCAATATCTGGTTGTACAAGAGCACCTCTTCCAGCTTTGGTGCAGATAAAACATGCATGTGTTCTTCCTTCAGTGAAGCTTTGCCCAAAGAAAGAAATTAAGATATAATTCCAATTAAAAAAAAAAAGTCTTTTGTTTGTTTGAGGAAAACTAACTCCATCACATTATGAAACTCTAACAGTCCACACCTACACAGACAGCCAAAACCTCACTATTCAGTATTAATGGGTAATTCTATGTTCAGTGCCTCACTATTTTCTTTGCACTGGTGCTTTCTTTTTATAACCCTAAAACTGTTGGCAAAAAATCCTAGATGGATGAAGAAGATCTAATAACAACACTGAGCCAAACTAGAAACACAACATTACTATTGCTTTTAATTTTTGCACTGCTCTAACAGTATATTGTTTGAAAGTATGCTCACAAGTTACAAATTTACCGCTATTAATAACCTAATATCCAATAATCTAATTGCTATTACACCTGGAATAGGTGTTTCTTTTCTCCACAATCCAAAATGATATTTAAAGCCTCCAGAAATTAAATGGAGATCTTAGCTGTCAAGAAACAGATACTGTGGATGAGATACCCTTTGTGTAGATGAGTATTCCTTTTTGTATCCCCACCCATATTTTCCAGTTAGAGAAAAAAAAAAATACCAAGACCGAAGAGCACAAAACCTGTCTGGTTCACAAGCACAGTGAAGCCCATTCATTTGATTTTGCTAATGTTACTTTTAGGTCGTAATTCAAAAATACAACAGCTGAGGGAATCAATAAGGAATCTTTTTTGTTCCTGCCTAACCTAACAGTGCGGAATTCTCTGGGCTGCTACACACAACCTTACCTAACTTGGTGATGCCTATATCTGATCCAGTTTCCTCTTACACTGTTTCCCTGCCAGAGATGTCAGACACAACGCTCCACTTGTCTGTTTTTCTCCGCAATGATTTCTGTTTTCCATGGCATCCTTATGCATGGGAAACTGTTCCAGTTATCATCTGCCAAGTTTGTGTGGATTTTTTTTTCCTTGCTTGAAACTTCTTCTTTAGGCTCCTTGCAGTCATAATTAGTCAAAAATTATAGGGCTTTTTTTTTTTTATCCTCCATCCGGCTCATCTCTGTAGAGGATGTGCACACATAGGCAAATTATTCACAGAGGCTTGATGTAGATCCTGAAGAGTTTACAGACTGAGTGTTGCAATAAACTGAATTTACTCCTATCATTGCATGATTTCTAGGGATGTCTGAACATTTTAAATGTAATGAAAAAAATCTGGCCTTTTAAAAATCTATTTGACATTTTGCAGCGTTTAATACCTTATTCAAAATGCCTTTTGAGCTTTTTATTGATGTGTTTGCTGAAAACTGGATTTCAGTCAATAAAGATCTTCAGAGCTAGTTTCAGTAGTAAAAAAAAAAGAAAACAAGTATTTTGAAAACTGAAAAACTATCTTTTGCCTCTATGATCTTTTTCTTGAGAAAAGGTCTTTTTCAGTAAAAAACCCACACTTCCTTGCTCCCATTTTTCTCCAGCAACTTAAACAGCCCATTCTTCCCTTGGGGCTCTGAACCGTGATCCGTCTACCCCCCGCTAATTGCACGACTGAGAAGTACACCAAGGTATACTTCACGTAGCAGACAAAAATGAAAAGCTCTGTAACTAGCGGGAAAATGTTATCACGGAACTCACCCTGGCACAACTTGACTTGGAGCAGAAAAAGCAAATGCTATAATGAATTGTTAAGCCCAGTTCTAAGAGCACTTTGCCACTACAGAGAGAACAGTGGCGTCCATTAGAAAAAAAATCCCATCAGGGTAACAAAAGGGATGAAACTTTACAGACTTCCACGGGTGACAAAGCCAGGTAGTTTTAATTTAAGTTGGTAAATGCTCTTGGTGCTGCTAAGGACCACTCAGAAACCTGAGTGAAAGACACGCAGAGATTCCATACCCAAACGTAAAGGTTGTGAAAACTCTTGCCGATATTTATATTCTGTGCCCTTGATTTTACCTCAACATTCAAAACTCTCTGATGTCCAAAGCACTCACGTACAGAACATAGGACTGCAGCCTGCTACAGTTTTGTACTTTCACGGAAAGCCAAAACAGTATTTCATTCTGAATGTGTCAGCAATTTGTAACCATCAAATCTATGACTCATGAAAATGTCTATACATGTTTTATTAACAAAGCAACATTTCCAATTTGCTCTTACTATAATGGATAATGACTAAAGGTTCATCAGGGTTAATCAAGAAAATGATGTAAATTTTGTATTGTATTATGTTTCACTTGGCTTAAAATGTATCTTGAGCAACAATCTTTTTTATGTCCTTAATCGTGATTTATGGCATTATGGAAACGACACAACAGCCCCAGTGTGAAAGAAAGTGATGAACAAGTCAGCGCATAAGTCATCGGATTTTATGCATTTGCAGAAAATCACTTCTTGGGATCTTCGGCGGACAGTCACTAAGTTTGGTTTCTGTAGAAATAAAATTGATATGTTTTGAGATGCCTTGCTTTCATTTATCTTTCATTCATATTTTATAGATAGGAGACCTTATTATATCATTTTATATATTACAGAAGAACCAACTCTGTATACAGGTAAGGCTGAACTGCATTTTAAACCTATGTACGTTAGCAGGCCTACATGACAAAAATAAATTTCGATGTTGTTAATAACTGCATAAGCAGGTAAAGCAACAACCAAAGTAGTTAAACCTTGTGCCAGCTCTGCAGATACAAAAAGAACCATCCACTGTAAAAGCTCAAGTAATAAATCCATTAAAGCCTGGGCCTTTGCTTATATGAACATCTGAAATGGAGCTCAATATGGAGAAATTGTGATTGTTTTTAGTAATAGCTTGCTGGTATCAGAGTCTGTAAGCATAAAATCTTATTATGGGGCATTAATAGGTTCCATCTGCATTCTGGTCAGTTGAGGTGGAATAATTAGAAAATGGAAAGATATATATATTTATATCATTTGTATGTATATAAACCTAAATCACAATCTAAATCTATCTATCCATGTACCTAATGCCTACACAGAGAGCTTGGTTTCCTAGAACAAAAAGTATCACTGTAAGAAATCTGGGTTCAAGAACATAAGAAACTTGTGGTTCACATAAGCTTTAAGCTACAAACCATGAAAAAATGCTTATATAGATGATGCCTTACTCTCACAGGAAACTAGTACTAGCCAAACACATTGCTTTGCACCATACAGGTAGGTAGGTTTTCTAAAATCTGTTGCATACATTGAAAATCAAACAAAACACAAATTTATTCCCAGTTCTTCTTTCTGAAAATGGAGAACTTAAACTGGACCTGAGGTTTATGCCTGACCAAGCAACAACCACCACATATCCTTGGAACCTGCACAAGAAAAGTGCAGGGTGCACAAACAATGTAACTTTTAGTTTCTTACTCATTAAGTCCTGCTTGCCCTGTGTGGCTCTGTCATATTTTGACATGTAGCCCCAAGTAATACACAATCAAAATTACTAAGGTAGTTTAGCCAAAATCAGCATACCTATGCACAAAGGAATAATTTATGTTCATACCTGAATAAAAAATGCATACATGTTAAAATGAGGCAAAAGTTACATTTGTGTTGTCTTCTTACCCATGCCAGCCCCCATTCAGTCTGCCCGTGAAGACAATTATATCCTATCTCATACTGTCCACCTTCAGAGCTGCACAGAGTGGCACCAAGGCATGGTGACATGCAATGGGAAGTGAGGTATTTTATCTCTTGTAATAAAGAAAAAAAGAAAAAAAAAAATTGAAGCAAACTTTTTTTGTGCCTCTCTTGACACTCTTGCTTCTGCTTTAGAGGAGTGGTGGCGACACGGCCATACTGCAAATCCAACCCCAAAATGTAACATGCCAGGAATACAAAACCCTAAACATAAGAAAGTACAAAATAAGCTCCTGTGTTTTAACTCTGAAAAACAGCATGGCTGCCCACGTGCCTCACTTCCAAACGGGTTAAAATTTCTGCAAATATTTCCGAATTGGGAGGAAATGACAAAAGACAAATGGCAAGAGATTACCCAAAAGCTCTAATGGCTATGATAGATGCAGAAGTGGTCCCAGAGATGCCGGTGGAGGTTGGGGGTGTGCCAAAGAGGCAGAAGCTGTCTGCTGGAGGGGCTCAGCCCGCTGCAGTCCAAAAAGGATGAAGTCGGAGTCCTTTCGTTCCCTAACAGCTTTCTTGCCCCCATTACTTTTTCTCAGCACATTTTAGCTTAAGCAATGACAACAAAAGCTTATAAGAGAGAAATGTTTTATTTTACTGCACACTTACTTTTATGTAAATTTTTATGTGTTTTTATTGTATACTTATTTTTACTTTGAAGACTGAGTTCATAAATGCACATTCATGTCACAGTAAATTATAAGGATATCATTTACCTGTAAGGTGTGGAATTATTCAGTGTTTCATTTTCAAAGTGGTAAGAGGTATCTAAATTCTATATATTGCCATAAAAGCATGAGGAGGGATCTAAATTGTATGAATTATTCTGAAAGCATGAGGTTGGGAGATGTCTACAATATTTCTACTTGAATCTTCTGTAGCAAAGATCCCCTCCTATTATGCTAGGAAGCTTAGGAATCTCTGTGTCTTTCCCCACCCCTCCACTATTTTTCTAAATGTTTCCAAACATTGGACTTCAATTTAAGGTTCTCTCATTCCTGTGTGCAAGAACATCAAATTTGTGAGCCCTCCCAGGAAGCTCACCAAAGCTGGTTTCAGGGGAACAACTTAGGAGGAATAAAATTCTTCTCTGACAGGTTGTACATAAAAAATGCCAGAATTTCATTTTCTCCTGTTTCAGCAGGGTAACAGAATATAACCAAAAGGAGTTAAAAATGCACATTTAAAAAAAAATAAAAAGGTGAGGGAAAGGGAACAAAGCTGAAGGGAATTCTCCTGATTTTCCAGTTCAGAAAAGCTATCAAAATGACAATGCTTAAGACAGGGCATCTTCTGCAATGGGGGTGGGGGGAATGCACCCAGAAGGAATCCATCCTGCATCTTTGTACCAGCAGATGATCAACCTATGACCCCACAGCCCTCTGGGGACGGGACAGGAATGGAATAGATGGGATTCTGAAGACAGGACAAGGTCCATGATGTTCACTCACACTCATGCGCACGTTGCTAAAAATCCAGCACTTAGAGGAATGCTAACCATGAAGCTTGGATTTAGCTGCTCACATGCTCTCAGGCTTTCCAGTCTTAAAAGTGATGACAATCAAAACCCCCACAGCAGATAACTGACTTCTCGTGAAGAAGCAACATTTGAACCCCGTGGAAGGTGTTTTAACATTTTAAAGGCACGGGCTGCCTCTGGCAGATCTAATAGCACATTTATATTCCTTTTTCCCCACCGAAAGCCAGCGCATCTCTGTGTGTTGGAGAGGCGGTGTTCCTGGAGTGGGCTGTAACACAAGTGAACGGTGGATCTACTCTGTCAGTGTTACTTGCTGGCAAAAACCTGAAATAGTGCTGAACAGAAAGGTGAAAGAACTGCTCGCTGTTCCCCCACACACAACCCTGCTGGATGGGGCTACCACGGGGGAAAAAGTGACATGAATGAGGGTGGGAAAGAGCACGAAACTAGAGCACTGTGGGTGAACTTGGTTTTTATTTGACTCCAAACAAAGCACGGTATAATTCACACTTGGTAACTGGAATACCCAAGCGCAAAACATAAACAGAAGCTGTTATTAGCAAGAGAATATTTTGTTGCTAGCATGCTGCGTTAAGCAGAAAACTGCTACTACATTTAGCCTTCCTTAAAACCTTCCTAAGCGGGAATCCTGATACAGCTTCCCAGCAACAGAGGAAATGGCAGAGAATTACTGCCTCCGAGGTAACGGAAAGCAAAAGACTTCTGTAAAGATAGTCTGTTTGGGTTTATTTTTAATGCAAGTAAAAGAAAATAAGCTCATTTTGTTCAATTTTAAACTTAGGACTTTTTCTTGGAAAATTATGAAAATACTGTAATACCCATGTTCTATTTTGCTGGGAACAAAAATTGCATCTCAGTAACTTCACGATAAAGGTGAGTCAAAGATTTCCAAGTCTTTACGTAATCCTAAGGAACATTTTACTGTTCCTGATGTGACAATACCCAGCCCACCTAATTTGATACTAATGACATAACATGAGAAAGAAAAAGAAAACTTTATGAGAGTCTCAGGAAAGAAACCATGAAAGAGATAATGCACTGAATTAAAGCAAATGGACTAGTTGAGTAGACATTAAGTATCAAGCTGGAGGTAATATTATTTAAATTTATCCATTTCAAATTAATCTTCTAACAATTTCAAAGTCTGGATTTACCATCTCAAGACGTATCTCATTCTATATACACAAAACAGAAAAAACATCCCAGTCTATGCATCTCCCTGGGGCCAAATTAAACAAAATAGGAATTCCAGAACTCCATTCCTCAATAAACAAACTTTGTCAGAATCCTTGTGCAAATGTCTAACTCTGAAATGCTTTCCATTGTCAGGAAAGATTGCAAGGAGGAACAATGATGCATCTTCAAAACCGTGAAGAACTTTCTGCTAAAATACAATGGCCACGTAAAAAATAGATTTGTCTCTGGGTACAAGGCAGTAGGTTCCCCTAACCTAATATGCCTTGGAAGAACCAGCTGAATGGTTCCTGGTCCCATTTGGGCCCCATTTTAACAACTCAAGGACAAAAAACTTCTACTCTCCCAGTCTTCCTTTCTTTCTATTCCTATTACCCATATATTTTTTACTACAACCTTCATCTCAGACTGGGAGCTGCAGCTGGGCCTTGAGAAAACGCCTGCCCTGGCCTGGGGACCCTTGTTGCAGGAAAGAGGCAGTGTAGCCTAGAAGAGCAGAGACGGACAGATAAAGGAGTGAGCTGTGAAAAAGGACAAATTGGGTTTGTCTGGTTTAGAAAAAGAAGACTGGGAGACACATGATAATGATCTTCCCACCTATAAAAACTTGTTGCAGAGCAGACAATGATGAATTGTGTTCTCTGTCTGCTAGGTCACGCGACTTAATTTGCAGCAGAGGAGATTTAGATATGATTTCTGAAATGCTATCTACCTTAAAAAGGGCTGGAAGTGACTGGTTATCTACTCCACAGACTCCTTCATGGCTTCCTTATTTCAGAACAGGTTGGTCAGTCCGCCCCTGCAAACCCCTGTCCACAGCAGCAGACAGTTGTTACTCCTTGTTCCTTCTCAGCCAGGTTTGATCCACAAAACAAATAAGAATAGAAAATCTACATCCACTGAACAACACAACTCCCTTCCCTTCTTCCAGACGACCAACAGTGCCTCCCTTACATTACTGTATGGAATGCCTCTTCTCTGTAACTGTCTACCTGTTGGCACTTAGCAAAGACAGACTGGTTCTCCCCAAAAATGAAGACACTCTTCTGAGAGGAACATGCATCAACCACAGATTACTTCTGGGATAGAGTCCTACAGAAGTCCCTTTGCATTTGCTCTGCAATCTTGAGGGACACAAATGTACTATAAAGGTTACACTCTGACCTGTCAGGCTGATCTTGGTGTGCTTCTCCTGCCTTAGACCAAGGGATGCAACAAGAGCCCCATGCAGCCCAGCACTTGGAAATATTTTTTGGTTGTGGGTTTTTTTTTACTGTATGGGCTAATGAGAAATTTTCATTTCTTCAGTCACTGAATTCAGAAACTAATCTGTAAGGTGTAAGAGCATATTATCCACCATCTCCAAATCAACCAAGCTTAGCCACTACAGTGCCACACTGGGCATGCAAAAGGAGACATGCAAAAACCAGAGCTTTCCAAGAGAATCTTGTAGTGGTGATCAAGAACTTAAAATAATCTCTGACACCAAAAGTTCCAGAAAGGATGCTACTCATGGCAGCTTGTATTTGCTATTAGAAATTTACTTCTGATCCCTCAAACTCTGTGGTGAACAAAAGATCTGAATTATCTTTCAAAGCAAGTCTCAACTTTCACACCAAATGTCACAACTGCTCCCTCAGTCACCAAACTCAAACTCGTAACATCTTCAGGCAATGAGAATGGCATAACTCATGTCCAGGGTGGTTTTTTAATTTGTAACAATGGAGTAAGATCTAATTGTGACTAATTGTATATTTATATAAAGCCAAACACTAAGTACCCGCCATTCAGAGCCCATCTAGGAAGACTGTCATCATCGTGGACTTCAGGGACATCCAGGATGTGTGGCTGAAAACCACAACCAGCAAGAAGCTAGCTGCCTCAAAAGCTGCATGCTGGAGCTTAAGGTCATTGCAGACTATACACTAAAAGGACTACTTTTTCATTTCCTTTCAGGATTTGCAAATGTGAGTCTAATAAACTCACTTTTCAAACAGAAGGTCATGACACTACAGGTGTTGCAATTTATGACACATCAGAAGGCACTGAACAAAAAAATCAACAATACTGATTTCTTTTTGATATCCAAACTGAAAAGGTTCATAACTCACCCTGCTGTCCACCAGAAAATGTTTTGGGGTTCTTTTACACTTATGGGGTTAGAAAAAAATTAAGTTGTCTGTTTTGTGCAGATATGCAGCACTCTATTTTAGGATCTGGTGAGACATTTTCTATTATGTGAAAATTGTGGTATTTTTTGTCAGAAATTAATGTAAACATTTATTTATTTTTAATTTTTACTGGTTTGAATGCTTTTGCTTACCTGTACATGGCTTTCTATTAGGTGCCACCATAAAAAGAAAACACTATTGGCAATATTTATTTGCAGAGACAAACATCAATGATAAGCACTTAGCACTACATTGTGTTTTTTGAGGATGCACTTGGGGGAATCAAAGTATTTTATTTCACAATGAATATGATTCTGTTTGTACTTGCATTCCTCCAAACTTAAACCATTCACAGTGTTTTATTTCTGAGCGTACATAACCAAGAACACTGACTGGGGTGATATTGTTAAGTATTCAAACAATTCCTGCACATCACTTACAAAAAGAATGCCTTTGGGTAAGTGTCTTTGCTTTCTCTTTTTCTTTGCCTTTCCTTTGTCAATGCCCTTATATGAAATGTTCTCAGGAAAAAATGAACCACATTTGCTCCATTTACTGTTTAACAAAAATAAAGCATGAAAAATTTTATAAGCTATAAATAAAATCATCTAGTATTTGTATTGCGCTAATTTGTCAGGGGTTGAATAAATGTTAATTATACAGCTTTTTAAAAATCAGACTTGTTAATGTCATTTTTAATTTAGAATGTTACACTGTAAATGTTTTCCATTGTGTTAATTTACACCTGTTATTACAGCCTCCATTATTAGGTTTACACTGGAACAGCTACTTTGTGCCACTGAAATTTGCTTAAAACAGCAGAAACAATTACTAATTAGAAGGGCATGTTTACTTTAATTATATTTATTTCCTAGTCTAGTTTTATATGTAGCACACTATGAAAGTGTATGATTCAATTAGCTAAACCCATTTATCTTAGGCAATTCCTCAAATGAGCATTGCTTAGAAAGACAGCAAATTCTTTCAGCACTACTTTGCCTCATAAATTTCATAGGTGACACTAATAAATACATATGGTGACTGGGTATCACTTTCTATGTGACCTCACTGCTTTCTCCCATTTTTGCTAATGCTTATTAAGTAATTGCAGATTGCCAGAATGGCATTTTATTTAAACAACGAGCCAGACTGTTTTAATCAAAGTTTTTAAATTGGTGACATAGTAAACTGCCTTCAGCATTCATAAGCTCAGAATCAATACAAGATAAGCATTCAGCTTCCTCAGGTATCCACACAATGTGAAACTACTACTGACACTCATCCACTGAGACTTACAGCTAGTCTTATATATTATAGGGCTTTGTAAATTTGCAAATCAAGTGCAATATAAACTCTCTGAAAAAAAAAAATCATGCAGTTATCCCTTACAAATATGACTCTTTAAGTGTTTTTTTCCAGTAAAAGTTTTATTATATATCCACTCCTGCAGATTAAAAAGGAAAGCCATAAAAATTCTTTACAAATTACATTCCTGAAGTTCATTCTTAGTAATATGTTTTAAGCCTGAAGTGAGGATTAAAAAAAAAAAACCAAAACACAAGAGAGTTATGTTTCTAATTGATAGCTGCTGCTCCTAATCTTTGTAAGTGATACTGGCAGGTAGCAAGACACACTTTGGATTTTCAATAACATTATTTCAGTACTTATAACAAAATTCAGTTCTCTGAAAAATAAGACCGAAGATAACCCTGTACAAGGCAGGGGGAGACCCGTCACTCAGCCATCCAGGTTAACGCATTTATACTGTCTCACCATCCCTGTGTGGGCCCAGCAGTTGTACAACATTTAAAGGGTTCAGCTGATGGCGTCCAACTGGCTGTGACTGGGCTATCACTTCCCAAACGGGTGCAACCGTGGCCTGCGGAAGGATAGGGAACAGCTCTTGCACATCAGCAATGCCACTGTAATGATCAAACACATGAATTTGGATCATGACCCCTTGGACTGCTGGGGCCACATTTCATACCCTCCACCACAAAGGGAATTCACTCCTAGTTAAATTTCTCTTTAACATGTAAAGCGTAACAAGAATGACAGAAATCTAAACTTCCAAGAAGAATTAAGTCAGTATCTTGTGCAGCCAAAGATCACAGACCCACCTTCTCCTAATCCCCTGCAAGGCAGGAAAGAAAACTGTGTATAAATAGAAAGCCTGATGTAATCCAGAAAAAGCTGCTATTAAAAAGTCAGCATTTAAAAAAGCTAACAGAGACATATCTCAGCTGAGGCAATTATTTTGTAGGTTAAGAGGAGAGAAATACTGCTGCAATTGAACATTTGTCTTCACAGGCATTCTCAGGAAAGTCAAGGCAAATCAAACGAGGGGGTGAAGTCAGTTCCCAGTCAGATGAGCATATATTATGGTGGCTTATTCTTCCTCCAAGAGGAAAAGGGATCAGCTCTACTGATGCAAGATCACTTGAGACCAGGCCAAGCATGTTCACATCGGGGTTTAATGCGCTTTAAGGCTTGCATACTGACTTCATGCGTTTAATGCCTCCCCTGCCCTGACGTTGCCTTTGCCCACGCTGCATGGTCACTATAACAAAGGCTGACTTGATGGACACCATCGCTGACCTTTCACTAATAGCACCTTCTCTTTTATTTACATATGGGGCACGGGGAAGGGGAGGTTATGTGAAGTGCACCGGCAATTTCTATTAGCTAACTATCTTTAATAAGGAAATGTAAGATAACAAATCAAGTCTGAGTCATAACTAATTAAAAGAAATGGGAATTGAAATGGAATGTAATTAGTCAAAATTTCTGAACAGTGCCTTTATCATAGAGTCGGCAATTAAAATGGAGAAATCAGTGTTTTGTCACATAATCAAGCAACATAACACAAGCAACTTCTGGCCCTTCCTCACGTATCTTGGTTTTAAGTACCTCTGCTTTTGGAAAGCTTGGATTACTATAAATGTCAGGAGGTTGCTTTTGTTTTTTGTTTCCAAAGAAGAAACTGATGTGATGGTCTTAAGTTACCTTTGCTGGGACATGGTCAGGAAAATTTGTCCACAGCATGTTGCTACCACCTCTGTAATGAGGCTAAACCCTTTGCAACAGCAGGGCAGAGGCATGATCAATTAAAACTGAAACCATGCTGGCTGCCTTCCTCTGTTCATGTCAGACATATATGTACCTGCGTGGTCTGTACAGCTACAATGAGTCTGCCTTCCGGGTGCTAGGATATATATATGCAAAACAGGTACATGCCTTTTTAAAAGGAGCCTGTAGGTGTTAAGTTATGCAGAGTTCAGACAAATCTTAGTTTATAAGAGAAATACACTGATACACTCTTAATATTTTCCTTCTGACATAAACATTTTTGCAACTGCGGGCTGCTTTTTCTGGGCATGGATCGCCCAAAAGGGGGTTTCTTATGTGCAACAATTAACTAGGAGCAACAATACTGCTTTTCTGCCCAAATATTCACCCTTGTCTAATTCTTTTTGCTCCACCACAACATATTTTGACAGAAAAAAACATAGAAATGACTGGTATTTTCCTCAATGTTTGCCATACTGGCCCAGATCAGAGCATTTCAATTTCTTTTAGCCCACATCCATCAGGCAATTTTACTTAGTGGGAAGCAGTGCATCAGCCCCAGCTCTGTGCAGCCAGCCAGGCATTCTGCCTTGCTGGTGCAGCTGGAAACCAGCACTTACTCTCTTCTTCTCCTCCTCCTCCTCTTGCCCCTAAAAAAAATAAAATTAAGATGTGACTGCCTTTTTTGAAAGAAGAAGGGGGTGTTCCAGATGTATTGTATCCAGTGGAAACCCACCGCCATGAAGAGCCAACTATTACACGTCACAGTCGTTATGCTCTTTATTAGTCCTAGTAGAAAGCAATAATATTTTAGCCCAGCATCCCAGATACAGAGCATGAAGGGGAAATGTACTCATCCTCAATTTGGGGCTGATGGATAAGCAATAGCTCCATTAAGCCTGTGATCTGACGCTATCTGAAAGGCAAGGCTGCTGCCCGGGAAGCCAGCCTGCTGCTCACTCCTGCTGCTCTTGTGCAAAAGGCTTCAATTAGTCCTGACCTCAGATGGGAATATTTCTCCCTGGGTGGGAAAGGAAGTATCACAGACTTAAAGCCCTTACATCTCCGAGACTGGTGTGAAACTTTGCTATGCCAGATTCACCTCCCACTTGGGTAAAGGGTGTGCATCAAGGAGCAGCACAGTAGCACAAACCAACACAAAGGCGCCGATTTCCGGCATATTGGCAATGCACGGACACTACACCACCCTGGTGCTACCAGCAGCAGTCCACAGCTTGTCTGCATGTGCAAACACACTCCCCTCTGCCAACTGTCTAGCCACCCAGTGAGGTAGCGCTGCTCACACATACACACGCTCACACACCTGCGTGCTTCACAGAAGGCATTCCACAGAACTGTAGGGCTTGGAAGGGACCTGGAGAGATCATCAAGTCCAACCCCCCTGCCAAAGCAGGTTCCCTAGAGCAGGTCGCACAGGTGGCATCCAGATGGGTCTTGAATATCTCCAGAGAAGGAGACTCCACAACCCCCCTTGTTCCAGTGCTCCGTCACTCTCATCGTGAAGAGGTTCTTCTTCACATCAGTGTGCAACATCCTGTGGTCCAACGCGCTCAAACACTCGCTCTCATGTGCACGCACACTCACACATATGCAGCTGCATCTTATGCACAATGAGAGGGCGAGGGGGGCAGGGGGGAAATCACAGAAAAATGGAAGTTGCAAGAGACTGAAAGGTGTACTCAGGGTCCACAGGGTTCCTGAAAGCCAAAATATATGGTGAGAAAGAAGGGAGAATACCTGGTAAGTGACTATAGTCAAATGTTCCCTACACAAATGTTTTTTTACTAAAACTAGTACATTATCTTCTTAAGAGCTGACACATCAAAAACATAGACCAGAGTGCAATGTAGTGATAAAGAAGCCACTGAAACACAACTTTCAGGCCACCGTAGATCAGAGTTAAGATTACCTTTATTCCTGACTCACTCAGGAAAAAAACCAAAAACAACAGATTCTTGTGCAGAGTTGGAGGCCACTTTAAAATAGACATATCTTAAAACCATTAACAAACCTCTTTCTACTACAGAATTCTGGCTAGCATGGAAAACTGGGCAAGCACCATGGATTCAAGCGATTAATAATGCATGAATTCCCCTGAATCAAAGGTAAAGCAAGCAAAAATGACAAGCAGAAGAAGAAAGCATCTTAAAAAAATTACCAGAGAGCTACTTTTGGATATAAAGGCAACACCAAGCCTGCCAACTTCTCAAAGAGGCTGCCAAGAAGCCAGATGCCATAACTGGAAGGATATTATCCAGATTTTTACATCTGAGTCTCATGAGTGCCTTTGAAAAAGGGCAAAAAAAAAAAAGGATGCTGGCAAGAGCTCAACTGTTTAATTTCTATCCCCACCCTAAATATTTATTTAAAAGTTAAATTGAAACCATTTCAAAAATTAAAGACAGGATGTGTAAATACAATGCTAAGTATTTACAAGTGCCCACAAGGGCGAGCTAGCCCTACCAAAGTACTGGAAAACTCTCTGGGAACACGAATTAAAGACCCGAGGTCATCCCAAACTCCCTGTTTGAGCTGTGCTTCAGAAAGCACACAGAGTTCCCCAGGGAGGGCTTGTGATGACTGACTCTCTAGTAGCGGTGCCTGACACTGCAGCCAGGGTGGGCACAGGAGGACTCTACGCAACATCTCTACCACCAAGTACATCAAGCACATGGCTCATCCCCATCACATGATGGGTTACACCTCATTTTGGTGCTACATATGCCTCAGTGCAAGAAAGGTCAGCCCACTACAGGAGCTGGCACATGGCTGGCATTCAAAAATGGTGCCTTCAGTTGGCCTATGCAGAAGGCACATTTGATCACATCATGAAGATGCTGACCACCCTCGAGACAGAAGCCATCTGTATACCATCAGAATGTTTTAGATGGTCTACAGCTTCCTCCATTCTCTCACCTGAAGAGGTCCACGCAATGATGCATGTTAACAGCTTACAAGTAAGAAGCTGCAGAAGGGGGAAACAAAGGCGCTGAAGAGCCTCTAATCAGTGGACAGACAGAAGGATGACTACCACCACTCTGTGGCAACATCCGACAAAGTGTAAAGGCAGTACTGACAAAATGGATCCAGCCCCTTGAATAAGAAAGTGACTGTAATATTTTGATTTTTATGGTGAGGGAAAGAAGTTCCACAGAAATCTCCATTGAACCTACAAACTCTGATTTTACTTCGTGTAATCCAAATTTTGTGAACACACATACACACGCATTTAAAATACTTGAATGATCCTATTTAAATCACTGGAGCTCCTCCTGCACATCAAGTGAAAGATTTGCACACAGTGCTCTTAGGTCACTCCCTTCCGCTGCTCACACGGAAAACATTTTGTAACCAGATTGACTCGTATATCCTGCCATTGCTTGGCACAGAACATTTGGATCCCTTGATGTTAACTGGCATCTGTCAAAAACACTCTTGTATAAAAAAATTATTCAGTTGCGCATGTTTGTAATATGCAACTGCATAGATTACTTGGGGAAAGGAAAGGCAGTTATTTTGATTTCTGCCATAAGATACGGTGTAAGTGTAAACTATGAACTGCAGAACACAAAAAAATGTAATGACTTTTTCAAATACTGGCCAAGTAAGCAGCACTTTACAAGACAGGAAACAAATGTTCAGGTCAAAGCTGCAAATGGAAGTGGCCAAGCCTGTATTAGACTTAAAGGAGCTGGAGATCCACCTTCAAGACTGCGACAGGTTAACATCTCATCTTAGTAAACACACCTGCTCGCTCGCTCTCCTTCTGGACTTCCTACAGGCTCATTTAGGATTCATTAGGGCTTTTAGCGTTTATTTTTTAAGAAAACACCAGGTAGCATGTGGGAAAAAAAAAAAATTAAAAAAAATGCTGAATTAACCTAAATCCCCCTTTTAGCTAGTTGAAGTCATGTTTATAATGCGGATGCACCACTTTGCATTTACCATGAGGCTCCTCAATTAGTTCAGAGACAAGTTAACCTTCTATCTCCCAGCAAATATAATTCATGCTCATTTTATACAACACAGCATTCTGCTGGCTATTATCCATCATTTACAAGTGTTATTTGTCTATAAAAATGACACTAAAAAGTTGAAAAATGATTCTGCTCTGCCTGCTTCTGGATGTGTTTTAACAAATGGTACCAATGCAAAAGGCTCTAAGTCATGTAAGAAGCAATTAGTCAAAGAAGCCATAAATATTTTTTAAAAAGGATATAAATGATTGCTTGCCAGATAGTAAAAGCTCTAAAGGTTGCTACATAATAAAAGACCGAACCTACGCATACGTATCTGAGTAACTTTACCCCTGTGTACAATCCCATTAGGATGAAAAAGGTTACTCAAGCAAGCAACGTTACCCAGGTGAGTAAGTGTTTGTCCTAAAACAGTTAAAATAGTATTCTTCATTATTTATCATTAATGAAGTTAATCAAATTCAGCACTACTTACTCATGCATGCATTAAATAGAAACCTGAACATGACATGCATATTTATGGAACAGAGATTGAAAGATCATTATCTGTAGGGAAGAAAATCCAGCGAAGAAAAGGATGCGTAAAATGTGTCTGTTATCTTATTAGAACATAAACTGTTTTGCTTAAAACATAAATATTTATTTCAATTAATTTAATTAAATAATAGCTTCCGCACATGACTGTAGCTAATGTATGAATTTTGTGAATTCTGATGGAGATGTAGGCCACAGCCATAGCTCCCACCAACCAACTGCTCTGAATCCGTTGAAGCCAATGGAGCTCTACCAATTTATACCAGTATGCTCCTGCCCTGTAGCTCTCCACTAACTGTATCTCTTGCACTGAGCTGAAATAAATATAACATGGCGTTACACAGCATAACACCATCAGAAATGCAAAAGAACAGGAAAAAATTTGTTCTATTTATTTTTCAGTTAACAAATACCGTGAGCATTCCCCGGATTCATACTAAAATTCAAAAACTGCACTTAAGATTTTTTTATTATTGACATATTTAATTTAGATACCTGTACACAGGTTCATAGGCCAGACAGATGGGACTGGCAATCCCAGAGAGAGAAAGAGGGTGAAAAAAACTTTAAAAGTGCAACTCTTAAATATTCATGCCACGGGCGTCTGTACCTTTAGTGAAATTCTTGCTCTATATATGGAATGAAACCTATAGTTAAGCACATGGCTTCACTAGCTACTAGTTTTGAAAGAGTTCATTATAAATTGAGGGGGGAAAAGACTCATTAGGTTGCTGAATATACAGTAAAGTACATTGAGAAAATAGGGAAAGACATATTCCTGCACGTTCCTTGCCCTCTTTGTTTTAAAAACTTATTACCCAAGTACCTGAAGGAAAAACAACACATTCCCTTCAATCAGATTTGCGAGTTCTAAGGTGATTTTATTAACTCCTTTTTATTGCTCAGTTTAAATATTCTAATTGGCACACCGCACACTTGCAGTCACTAGACATCCACTAGACTTTAATGGGTCTGAAATGGTCTCCAGTATTATGGGGCTGGCAGACCTACCGCAGTCCCATTTACGATGATGCAAGGCAAGTGGGGCATAAAAACACAATGGTTAATGCCACCACGAGAATAAAAAAAAGCTTCCTCTGGTCTCTACAAGCACTGATGACCAAAATCAGGTCTACAAGAGCGCATAGGTAGGTAGGAGAGGAGCAGGTCCGTAGGGCAACATAGCCAGTGCTGAGGCTCTTGCCAATGTCCAGTGCACATGCTGGGGCTTGCTTCCACGCTATGACTGCTTCCTATACATAGCACTTACCTGACACCTACTGTAACTGTCCTCCCTGTGGTAAGTGTAAGGACACGCAGCCTTTGCACAGAGTAGCTGTGGAGGTAACCTGCTTTCACAGAATCACAGAATCTCCTGAGTTGGGAGGGACCCATAAGGATCATTGAGTCCAACTCCTGGCTCCACACAGGGCCAGCCAAGTCAGAGCATGGGACTGAGTGCATCTTCCCTGAGCCCTGAGTTACGACATGCCATGCCAAAGGGAAAGTGATGCATTCTCCGCAAGAAGGGCTTGTCTTGTCTCCCCCCACTGCAGAGTCACAGATATAGAGCATTTATGTACCTGATACAAAAACCAATTGCATATTTGCGCCAAATATGTTGGAAACCTTATTCAGGAAGGTAGGGGTGTGGGGTTTTTTTCCATAAAAACTGTCCCTACAATGCCACCAAGGCCAGATTCTCAGGGATCCAATTTCTGCTCATTTCAGGAACAAGTTCATGAGTTTAAGCATGAAAGGAAGACGGAGATAGGCAGATATGCCTATTTGACAAAAAAAATGAGGGCTGGGCAGCCTTTTTTCTGTGAACAAGAAAGCCCTTCCCACTGACACACTAGTGCTGGAAAGGAAAAAAAACCCACAGAAGAACCCCATCCAAGTTCCACACGCTGGTTTTTAATTCAATTCATTTCCATGTGAGATGTTTAAAACATCCCATGTTTTATGATGCTTCGGAAATGCTAATAAAAGCCTACAGAAATCCGGAGATCTTTCTGCTACTACATAAATAATTCCCCTTCCTCCATTCCCGGGGAAGTGCAAAGGCCACGTGAAGATTCGTCCTCTCTGTCCCTCTTCTCCCTCCCCAGCTTTTCAGAGCACTTCAATGTGCAGGAATAATCCTGCTCTTCAGCAGAGTCAAAATAACTAATTCCTTTCTCGAGTCAAAATAACTAATTCCACACACTGAATCGCAGAATCCTCCTTTCATCCTCTAATTACGAAGTGGTCTCTGTCGAAATTAAAGCAGCATGCTTGTAAATATTCTGAGGCACAAAGAAAGAAGGAAAGCCAGCTAAGCTGAGGTAAGACGGGAGGGAAAAATATCCCGGACCTTCTGTATTCTTGAGTTCCAAGTGATGAGACCATTTTTATTTGGGTGGTTTTACACAATAAATTTTAAAGAGTAGTTGCTTAAGTACATCTAAAGGTTAAACCTTCAAGCAGCTAATCTGTATGTAAGAACAAGTAACTGTCAAATACTTAACCTTTTACAGATTAAAACTGTCTGCCTAACAGATGTGAAATCATCATTGTTGTAATTGTTATAAGTAGGTATCTGAGGCATTTTCTGGAGATAGATCTTTTTTTTTTTTCTGAGCAGTAATTTTATGCCCCAGGTCACCTGCGTGTTCATGGCTGTGATAAAATCACTGCCTTCCATGAAAAGTTATATGCCAGGACTTTAGAACTGCTGTACCCATTTCCAGCACCAAAGTTCTTTGGTTATAATGGGCAGTTTTAAATTATGACAAAATGAACTTGTGGGGTGACTGGAAATGTTTTATTGTTCAACTGCTGTAAGTGGTTGTATAAGTGAATCTCCACAATAGTATGGCCAGCATAGGAGGAGAAAACACTTCAATTACTGATAAGCTGGAAACATTACGTTACAATATTGCACCCAGTTACTAGAACAGGACTGAGAAGCCATTACATTATGTTTATCAGTTGGAAGGATTAAAGGTATAAGAGAAAGATCTTTCTGCTGTGGTAAATGACCACGGAAACTGTATTTTTTTTCCTGTGTGCTGCTTACACACAGCAGGGCAAAGGAGCCTGAAACCCTTCAGATGATAGCACTAAGCAGGTACATGTTCCTACATGGGGCAACATTTAGGCCAGCATCCCGCAACTGGAGCAGATGTTTTCCTCTTCAATCACACAAAAATGTAGCCACACAGCTACCCAGCAACCCAGTCACCTTATATTTCCAGTATGTTGCATTCAGGAATGTCGAGTTTGCGGGCACAGATCCCTGTCTTGGCCCATGTCACACTGCTGAATATGCACTGGGATAGTGGAGATGTCTTGGATTGAGGTCCAGGCTTCACCTTCCTTTTCCCTTCAACTTTTTCTAGTTTTGTATCATTTTAGCTGTAAATACCAGAGGTCAGGATTCTTCCAGTGCGAGATGCTGCACCAACTCCAGCGCAGGTGCAGCAACTGCCCTTCACACGCTGCAGCGACCTCCCCCACTGTCTTTCCAGAAAGACCTCATTTACTCCAGCAGGAAATTTCCTGTGAGTGTGTGTTTTGGGCTCCACGCCAGATACTCAACCTGCACTTTTTTTTTTCCCATCTACCACATAAATATGTTATTATAACAAGAAAGATTATTATTTAAAAAAAAAAAAATTCCTTTTAACCCTGGTCTGTTGCGCAGACTGACAGGTATTGCATGGTCAGCAGGGCTTTCCAGAAAAGCCAAGCATCACAATGTGGTGTCTCCCCATTTTCTGCCCCCTATTCCCTGGCTGTTACTTTGAACCTGTTAATCAATTTCAACCAAATCTGTTAGAGATTTCAAAAATATCCTACTGAAAATCAGCAGCTGTTTACGCGGTGCTAATAACTCAGTCCTTTCTCCACACCAGCTATTCTGAAACCACCCCAACCACTGGTGGTTTATCTCCAGGTCAACGAATGGAAGAGTGAGGGAGGTTCAATCACTGGCAAAGAGTTTATGCGGTGGGGCTGCTGGGTTGCAAGGCACAAAACTTCAGTCTAGTTTTGGTAATTACACTGCTCAGGGGAGACTTTTTCCCTACCTAGATGATTGATATTAAATCAATAATAATAATAGTAGTAATAATAGCAGCAGCAGCAACTGAGTTCTAACAATTGTAAGTTAGACCCCACAAGTATTCAAAGCCCCAATACACGCTGCCTTGACAAGCACTCTGAAAATGGCACCTCACACCTCAACTCGCCTGAAAGGGAGATGCAAAAGTTGGTTCATCACCACCACCCGTATGAAGGGTCATTTCCAGTGCACAATGAAGCAACCTGCGCTGACCTGTACTCTGCATCGATGCAGCTTCCGTACAAATTTATTTGTGAGCTGAACTGGAGCAGAGAAAGCCAGCTGTGCCATATTGCAAAGTGGATTTGTCATGTGGATTTATCCATACTTTGTCCATTAAGCCACCCTTGGGAATGAGCACTAGTTAGAACTCTCTCGTAGATGTGAAGGGTTTTTATACAGACGGGGGTTAAAACAAAAAAAAAAAAAAAAGAATGCAGCAATTCCACGAGACTGGAGGAAAAAAATAGAGGTATTATTAGCACATCGAAAGCCATCTGAAATATAAATTATTTGAAAGCACATCACTTTATATATCCTGTTAATTACATGGTTAATATTATGGAATCTGACAACTCCCCATAGACAGGAGGACTATTGATGAGTTCCATTTTATGTTAGAAATTTCTCTCTTCTTCTGCAGAATTACCTCTTTAACCTCTTTCAGTCCAATAAATTCACATTAAAATGTGACCAGGAGTGACAACCTTGGAAGAGAACTAACCTCTCCCTCTATCATGTCATTTTAGCCTCAGTCTCAAATTGGTACAGCACTCCCATAGCTATTAGCTCAGCTCTTCTCCTGCCTCCTAAGTAGATGAAGCAGTATGTCTAATTAATTTTAAATCCTTAAGTACAAAGGTAGCTATCAGCAAAACTACATTAAAATCAAACTACCAGTAAGGTAATTGTAAAATCATAATTTTCTGGGATGTTTTCACTAAATACCATCTTAGCTTTGTAGCTGAATGTTTTCCAAAGTCTAGCCTTAGAGCTATGTGAAAGTAAAATATTTCGTACATTACAGTATATCTTGCTCCACAGGGAAAATAAAAAAAAAAAAAGACAGATACTCTTTAATACAATGAAATGCAATTTAAAGGCAAGTCAATAAGCTACTAACCTCTTATCCTCAAATGAAGGCTACGTTATACATCATGGGTTAAAAGTTAAAAATGAAGAGAATGGTTCTTGCCACTCATAATTCAGGCTGTTGTCAAAAGCTTTCTGTTCATAGAAATGTGATTGGTTTTATTCATCTGGCAAAACCCAAGCAGTATTCTAAGCAGCTCAGACAGATAGCTTTTTTAGCTATACAGTTCAGAGCCAAATTTTCCTGAACAGCATAAGGACTTGATTTTGCTAATGTATACATGCTGCACTGCATGCGGTTCCAGAAATAACCAGCATCCACGAATGCAGGCTGGGGTCTAGGGAGGATACATGCTAACAGCCAGAATCCCCTATTTTGCTTTGTACTCAGAGAGACGAGACACAACTGGCACAAAAAGACTGCTACACTAAGAAGCTCTCTGACAGCACCATGCTCTGGGAGGAAGTGCTGCTGCTGCCCAGCTGCCCACCTGCTTCTCAACGATGAGAACATACTGAATATTGGGGGTGGGAGAGGACGAGCACACCGCCGCAGCACAGTAGCAATGGGTGAGATTCTCCACTGAGCTCCAGCCACCCTCATGAAACTCGTTTTTGCTGAGACCACAAAGCCAAGGGATGTGAGGGGATGCCAACCTCCTGCAGGCAGCCATCCTCTGCCCCCTACCAACTCCTGAGCCTGAGGAGAACAGAGATGAGGTGTAAAGCTCATAGCCTCCCTTTGCTCCCTCGTTTTTTCTGGTTGTCAGACAGGTGATACTTGCCAGCACCCTGAAGGGCATGAGGAGCCTGTTTTTCTTTCTTCCTCCCCTGATCAAACCCCTTCCTGTAGCCGTGCCCTTCCTGCATGGCCAGGGGCAGCAGGAGAGGAGCTGAGCTCACTTGCTGTGCCGAGCTGTCAGCATCTCCCTTAAGGAGGGCAGGCTGCCAGCCTCTGCAAGGCAGTTACGTGGTGGCCTGGCCTTAAGCAACCCTCATTTCCCACTGTCACATTCCCACTCTCTGTCACACGCAGTGAATCCAGTACACCGCATCCTCTTTTTCCCCTATGGCCACAAGAAAGTCCTGATTTGGTCCCAGCCCTTCACTGGAGCTTATGTAAAAGACTGCTAAGAGGGAGCAGAAAGCTGGATCAGCTCGAGACCTTGCTGCAACAGCCCCAGAGGTGGTTGCAGAGGAACTGATGAAGCCTTGGGTGTGAAACCTCATACTGTTTGTTCAGTGTTGTTAGGTGCCAGCGGCCCTGAGGAATGAGCAACTGCAGCAGGAAGACACAGAGATGTTCTTGCTGACAGGAACAGAACAGGACGCTTATTTGTCCTCATCTTCTTTCTGGAAGGAAATCATCTCCTACTGGTAATGATGA
Source organism: Heliornis fulica (assembly GCA_013399135.1). Classification (NCBI taxonomy): domain Eukaryota; kingdom Metazoa; phylum Chordata; class Aves; order Gruiformes; family Heliornithidae; genus Heliornis; species Heliornis fulica. The sequence continues at coordinate 920,630 of VXBZ01002178.1, read as the reverse complement.
AATCTGTGCATCGCGTTCACGTCTGCCCCAGGTTGAGGAGTATGACAGAAGTTGCCAATTAGAGACAAAGGCTATCTTCAAAACTTTGGACAGAAGCCACTGATTCTGACTGTAGTACCATATAGTGGTCCTTCTCATTCTTACAAGAAAGGCCTAGAACTGGGTAGAGCCATTTCACTAGCTGTATTTTAAATCTCTACAAACAAATTCAGTTAAATAACTGCACATATGTGTGTAATCCCAATGCCAACACCCTGCCGACTGTACAGCAGGCTACTCGGTTTACATCCTCGTGGATTTTGCTCGTTCACATATAGGCAAGCCCACAGTTACTGATATCCTCTTACAATTCTGACCTGCTGTCTACTGGGAATTATTATGTAGTTCACCACTAAAACAAAACCCAGCAAACTGAATAGGAGATGGTTCCTGCATGAGAGCATGAGGACATGCATGCCTTTACCCTTATGCGCTGCACATGCCTTTTCCCTGCCACATACCTGGCAGGTGCAATCCAGACCTCCATTTGTCACTCAGGCACCAGTAATGGGTTCTCCAGAAATACTCTAAATAGATTAGATTAGATGAGAATTATCTTCTGTCTTTTTAGACCATCTTGGCATCAACAACAAAATTGAGTATATTTTCCAGGCAAACAGGCTTTCTCTGAAAAACTAAGAGATAGGACAAATGTTCCTGTCTCCTCTGAAATAACGTTTACCAGTCCTCGCTAGAGAGAAGCAGCTGGCTTCAGTTAATCCGGTGGGATAACATTAAGATTAATAAATGTAATGACATTAAGATCTAAACCTTCTTCTAAAAGACTTGGGTACAGCGACAAGCCGTGCAGCTGGGTACAGAGTTAGGCACCAAGATACCAAAATGGGTCTCACAGTGTGGCCTCAGGTGCCAAAAGCCCCCCATATTGAGGATGGGGAGAGGTTGGCACCCAACAACCAGCTTTGCAACACCCAGAGGCTACACTGAGAGCCAAACACTATGCCTGCCAAAGGAAAATGTCAAAGAGAACTAGGGGTTTTCGATGTGATTAGACTCCACAGTGAAAGCAGGACTCACAGCCTGAGTCCTACCCATGTGCCCTCTTGGGCATTTAGGTCAGACAACGGGAACACGCCTCTCTGAAAAGAAAACTAAAGGACACAGGTGAGCACACTCTTCTGCTAACATCCTCAGGATTAAAACACCAGCATAAAAACCTGGGAAGCCCAGATCCAAATATCTCCCCAGCATGGGGTTCGTATCCACAGATTCACTCTCAAGGAACATGTACTAGTTATTAGGCCAAAGGCTTTTCTGGGTCACAAGCCCTTCAACACCCTTCCTGGAGCTCGACCTTAGTGTGAGTTTGGGAATAGAAGGATTATGGGACCAGGAGGAAAGTGACTGAAACATTCAGCTGTAAGAGGGGAGTCCTGCCTTCCCTGGGTGATAACATCGCAAAGCTGTATCGTGTGAGATGCCAGCAGTATCACGTGTGGCCATAGCGTACCTCAGACATTTCCAGGCCCTTATGCACTGGCCTCATCCCCAAACTGCCTCTTGGCACGTACACTAGGAAAGCTGGAGAGAAGTCTAAATGTGTTTCTGCCTGAAAACAGTGTCATCCTGGGTGCCCAATTGGGTTGTGTTGGGTTTCCGATTCATGGGTTTGCTATGCTAATTCTGCCTTCACTCTGCACATAAACTACTGTGTTGCACCTTGCCTAAGCGCTGCAGGGACTGAAGTAAGGATATTCAGGGATCATCAGGAAGGCTGGTGTATAACACCATCAGTTAAATTAATCTCCTGGCATAAACTTGCACTGCTTGGCTCAGTGAAAGAAAAAATAAAAAAAAGGGAAATCCAGTCTCCAAATAACTCAGAGGGATTTCTGGCTGATGTGGCAATTGTTAGGCATATTAAATGACAGATGTAATGAAAGTGAATTTTAGTGGTTCAGATAGATTGGCAGCTAGTATGTTAGTACCACAGGCAGCTTCCAACCTAGGTGTCTGCAGCGTGCTAACAAGCATCCTTTATGGATTGCTTGCGGTACTTTGACCTCCCAGAACTGCTTGCTTTTCTTTTCACTGAAAACCTAAGGTTCTTTTGTGCTCCCTTAAGTTTGTACTCCTCATAAGCACTAAAACTATGTCTCCTGCCTTAACGGACTGAATTTCTCAGTAATCACATGCCTTAACTTACAGACTTCAGGTTTAGATGCATCGCTGTTTGACGTACTGTATAATGAGCAATCTACTGGCTTTCTGTCATGCTTAGGGGACACAGCCTCACAAATAAGTCTGGCTCCACATCTCTCCATTTAAGCCTATGAGGTGCCCATGCCTACACACACACAAAAAAAGAGGTGTACATCCTCTGAGCTTTGGGCACATTTACATAGCACAGAGGGTCAGAGATCCCCAAACTAAGAGAAACCAAAGGAGGGTTTCACATATGCAGTCCTATAAGCTTTGGTCTAGGAGAAGCATAACTGTACCCCCATGATGCTGAGCCCACAAGAGTTAGTCTTTCCTCCTGAACCAAACATTGGACCAAGCTGACTGACACAGATGTTGTTCCCTATGAAGAGAGCTGAACTGCTTGCAGACCTACTGACGCGATGTTCAGCACAAGTGGTGCAAAATATCATAGTGTTACTTAAAAGTAAATACAACCCCAGTGTTAATAATAATATGTTTTTATCATCACCCAGTGTATTTTTGTAATGCCTTTCATTGCATGTGGCCCATATCAACTGTATGGTAGTTGAGTGTTGTCAGTAAAATTATGTAAAATTAATTTTGACACCCTTTCTCTGAAGTGTCTGTTCTGTTCTTCTGTGTCCTTGGAATGAAATGTTTTGATACCAGCAATTTTCTTCAGAGAAAATAGCTCCCCGAGCTCTTGTTGCTACCCCTTCAGCTGCAGTACTGCTGAATGCGACATATCCAGGCTCTACCTCATCCTCTGATTTCCGATTAACAGGTCCACAGTTATTTTCAAAGATCTTCTCATATGCCTTGCCATTATTAAGAGAAGATCAGTTTCTGTTCACTGGAGTAAAAATAAGACTGATGCTAACTTTCTGGTGTACTACACACTGAGAGAAAAGCATCAGGTGTACTCTTTACCTATCAGGAGAAGGCTGATATGTACTGAAGACTAGACCTGAACACTTCCTATACTTGGTTGCCTTACTTCTGCTTGATTGCTGAGAGCTGAATCTTTGCAACTAGATCATACTCATGAATGTGTCACAACTCACTATGTCATTATGCCAAAGATTCATTAAAGATCTACTCAAAGCTTCCTTCTTAATTTATACTTCTTCTGTGAGTTGCTTTAAGAAATCTCTTTTGCAAAAGGAAAGCCATCCATTGTTTGGACTTTAAAAGGAAATGTAGGTGTTTCATTGGCGGATGTAGTTTTCATTATACTTTCCATCTCCAACACAAACCCACTTCATAAATTGTGACAAGTCTGTTGGCAGCCTGCTGTATCAGACTGGAGGTACCTGACTTGATAAGCATGTTGCCCAGCCGAAGAAAAACATGAATTCCCTCCAACTTTGCTCAGAATTGCTATTTAGCTTAAAAGCAGTGTCCTGAATTGGCACAGAAAGCCGCTGTGAGAAAGTCCTAAGTAGATGCAAGGCTCAACAGGGTCTAGGTAGTATCTTATATGCTTTCTGGTTTATTGAAATCAAGCTTGCATCTTTGCTCTGAATATACTCCTTATTTAAACACAAGTGCAGTGATTTACAATCCAGTAGAGTGCCCAGCTTCATTTCTATGCAGCCTGAATCATGATGGTAAAGAAGGCTCATTTGCCAGAGAAAGTGAAGAAGGAGATGTTTTCATTTTTATCAGATCAGTCACCAAGTCTTACAGGTCAAGGCCCTTTCCCTCCCAAAAGAGCACAGAGGAGGGGTTAAAGGAAGCACTGATCCAGCCAGCCTTGTGATTCTCTGCTGCTGTTTCTCAATGGGGTTTGTTCCTTCTCCCCAAAAAAATAATAAAAAACCCTCGTGCATATATACACTTAGTATTTCCAAAAGGCAATTTGCATGTGGCCACACTGTTTTCTACCGTATGGAAATAATTCGTGCCAAGTCAGTTTGCCTACAGAGCAGAGAGCAACCTTTGCCCATTTTAGCACCTCCACTGTGGCCTGAAGTCCACTGGCTCTGAACATCCTCAGAGATGGCAGGGCAACACGCAAGCAGTGTGGGCTTATCAGGCTCTGATCCCTCCTTGCCCCCCGCCCTTAGGAAGGTCCTCAAGCAGTCACAACTCTTATCTAAACCTCTCCTACAACATTAAATATTTTGATGGAAACTGAGAGTGTTGCTCAGGATGCTGATGCCCTGAAGTGGTAAAAGCATTAATGTGACACACAGACAACCTCCACGCAAAGACAGTGGAGAACAGATTAGAACTTGGTAAGAATTAAGGTATAATTCACTAAAAATAAAAACAAAACCACAAAAACCCCACCACCTAAGTAGACAGAAAGAGCATCTTTATGGTTGTGGGGTTGTTTATTTTCAGGGTAGTACCATGGTCGGAATGAGTATGGGCACACTGGAAAGAGATCCTCAAGCTTTAGTCTCCCATACAACCCACTCCCACTGGACGCTCCTGGGATATCCTGACACAACAAGAGGAAGTCAGCAGTTTTGCCAGGAGTCCCAGGCAAGCCCGTCACGGTGGAAGCCTGACATCGAGAAGACCTGGAAAATGGCCAGTCTGTGCACAGTGTGTCCATCCTGTATGCCTGTGTTCAGGTGCATCAGATTTATTATGCACATGATTTATAGCCATGGCTTATTACCAGGTGCGGCAAGGCCAGCAGCATTTTCGGAACATGCTGGATTTACTGCACATACGCAGGACATCTGCGAGCGCGCACAATCAGCTTTTCTCCTGAGACTTCCCAGGAGGAAATATGGGAACTTCTAGATTCACTTTGGTCCTGTACTTGTCTGCAGGCAGAGAAAGACTTCTGGGATAAAGTAAACGCAGCTACTTTAGCATCCTCTCAGAGTGTATCCTGAGAAAATTTGTTTGTACTTTTCAATCCCTGAGAGGGAACTGCGGGCGGGTAAGGGCGAAGCAGAAGTATTTCAATAGAGCAAGCCTGTTTCTCTACCACACAGCAGATGCATTAGCACCTAATGAGTTATGATGACTTCAGCTTTCTCAGATGACTTTTCTTCCGCCAACTAAATTACAGTATAAGCACCACTGGAATTTTATTAGCTGTTTTTGCATGTGAATATGAGTTGAGGAAAAGAAAACACTCGAGTTACATATTTGTTCAAAAATTCAGAATTCCATGTTCTTTAAGGCTTTCAATGTGAGGGACATTTCCCAGTCATTTCTGAAAGTGGGAATTAGAATATATTTGACTGGCATCCAGATGTGGGATCCAACACTCGCTCTGGTCTAAAGCAGCACTGCTGGATTAACGGTCCATAGCAGTACTGTGATAGGTCTAATTTATTAGTTCCCATTGGTGCAACGTGTATTCTCATGAGATGCTGGACTGCCTTGAAGAATACCCAGTAGTTACCAGCATTTCAGTACGCTGAGCCCTGAGGAATCTCTCCTCATTCACCGCAGAAGAGCTCCCAGGCCAGAGAGAGACTGCCTGCATCTCCAGGTACATTCACATATTCCTGAGACCTTTCTTTGGGTACTATCCCACCTGATCCTACCCCTTCAACCTGCCCTTGTAGCAGTTGTTTTGGGTAATTCTGCAGGTTCCTGTATCACGTGCATGGAGGCGGCATTTCATTGTGTCAGGCTGGGGAGGTTGCTTTAGTGCACCCATTGCCTTTGATGTCATAGAACCAAACTCAGGCTTCAGTCCTCCTGCTTATAACTCTCTTATAACACCATCCTACACCAGGGAACCTGCAGAACATTCGACACATTGGGATTATGGTAGCTCTAAGCTACAACGAGTTACTGACTGAGACTTAGCTTACCCATCTACTGAGACCTTGGGGCATTTTTCTGCTGCTATGCACACCTCCGTTTGCACAACTGCACTTAATAGACGAGAGGTAGCTCCAATTGAGATGACATAGCAAACTGCATTTCCCAGTCAGGAGGCTATATTTGCCCCTTTTCTTACCAGAAGTTGTTACAAACAGGGTGACTTCAGTCCTCTCTTGACCCATTAGTGCAATTCACCCTCCAAGTTTCCAATAACACCTTCAGGGTATCCCTGTGCTGTCACTCATGCTTGGGAGGAGTCCTCTTAAACATGCACAAAATTGCTTCATTGTTCTTTTTCTGAGGCTCTTGAAAAGAAAGTGGTGGTTTTTCCCATCCTGCTGACACTCATGAGTTTGGCAGCACCATCAGTACAGCAGTTTGCTGCGACCACAGTTTATTTGGATGATTAAAAGACTCTGTCCTTTTCTTTCTGACCAGTTTTGCCTATATCCATAACTTTCTCCCCTCTCCCACTTTGTCTGCAAAGTTTTTGCTTCCACAACTGGCTCTTTGTTCTATGTTGGATCAGCACCCAGTGCTGAAAATCCATGTCCCTATCTAGAGGTGCAGAGCCCAATGATGGTAATGCATGAGAGTAACGACAGCAACAGGCAGAAGGGCAGAACAGCGTAGCTGCCACCCTCTCCTGGAGCCTGTGCAACTAGCAGGCTGTTTCCCCTCCTGGGAAAGCTTTCCCTGCAATTTAATTTCAAATCATCCATGCTCCAGAATTAACAGCAATTTTATTTGACTATTTTTCTTCATCTTTTTAACCCAAACGATAATTTATTCTTTTTTTTTTTTTAGCTATAGGTTACTTTGCTGTGTGTGAGTGTGTCACCGCACTCATTTTTCTAGTTACTCTGACAAACCTGACAACTTGCAGTTGTTACACATCTTGTTTCAATTACATCTCTAGATAAAAAGAATTCTTAAAGCCCGAAGGCTGCAGATGGCTTCCTGGTGAGGGGTTAACTCCAGCTTCGTCTTAAAGCCTTTTTGGACATCCCTGATCTCTCCAGTCTCCTTACACCCTCTCCATCTTCCCTTCTGATTTTGCCATCTCCCATACTCTAAGCCCCATCTCTCTCTGGCCAGGAGCACCACTGTCCATCCCCACCTCCTTCCCACCCAAAGGTGCCTGGGGCAGGAGCGAAGCATCTGCCACTTGAACCTCATCTCCACATATCATGCAGGCTGCTTACAGCAGGTCACAGCTGAACGAGCACAAATCAGTGGAGTGACAACTTGGACCATCGCTAATCCCTAATAAATTCTGGACTGTCCCAAAGACTTGGGGAGCTCTTGACAACTGGTGATGCTCTTCAGCATCTGGCAAACCACTTGTATCTAATTAGGTACCCTGAGATATTTACACTGTGCTTGATTGATCACCCCAATCTTGGTATCTATCCAAAAAGGGTATATAAAATCCTTTGATCTCACTGAGGCAGCAAAACATGTCTAACCATCAGTTATGTAAAGGTGGTTGTTATTAATTTGAATACTGCACAGAGAGGAAAGAACAGAAGTACCATATAATGAGATATATTAAGACTACAAAAGAATTAAGTGAAGCTGTTATGTTATGAATCATGATTTTATTGTTTAGCAGTCAGCTCTTGATGTAATTCAGATAATAATGAATGGGCTAATTCCTTCCACCTTTATTCAGGCAAAACTTCCACTGACTTCAAAGCGAAAGTCGTCTAAGTCAGGACTGCTGCATCTATCCCGTTATTTGCAAATAATTTTCTGAATATAAAGTATTCTTTTACAATGGACTATTGCAAATAAGCATTAACATTTACATAATATACACCTCTTGCATAAGTTCAAAAATTATTTTTTATTCTTATTGCAAATTGCCACGTTAAAAGTTCTCTCACAAACCCTAACATTTATTAAAGTATAGAAACGTACAGGATTTCTCAGCGTACCATTCTGAATATCTTTCCTTCTGCTCAATATTTTTCATTTCATCTTACCATAGTTTTTTTTTTTTCCTCAGGAGAATGTGTTATTTATTGATTATTAGCAAAGAGATGATTTATCACTGCAAATATTTCTCTTTATCTTAGAAAACAGAGTGCCAAAAAAGGGAAAATGCGCTAAGCCTTGTTACATTTTAACAGATGCCAGGAGTATTTGAGGAAACAAATGACTAAAAAGTCCTGCAACCCTGTTTCACTCACTCTATAGTTCTATTTATAAGTTAATGCCCTATATAACATTTCAGATTGGTACTTTTAAGTAATTCTTAAAGCAATGGCTCAAAACTCGAAAAATATTGTTAAGCATAATACTTTCTGGTTTGATCAAGGCAGGACTCTTCAGGTTTTTGACAAAACAGAATTTTTTCCTCCAAGTATAAAGTATGCACTTCCATCTGGAACTTATTTTGATATTGTGAATCTTAATGCCTCAGAAAAGCACACTGAACAATGGACGAGCACTACTAGATTGTTTTAAATTGAAATTAATTAATTATGAAACAGCTGCAATAGTCTAAATTACTTACTTCGCCTTTCAGTGAAAATGAATTTACAGGCATTTGCAAAGCACACAAAAATAAAGAGAGAGACAAGAAAGTCTGTAAGAAGGGAACTCATGTAGAATTGTCTGTGATCTGTATTTCAAGAAAGTAAATAATTAATAGCTCCGAGGAAGCATATTAGAGACTGCTCTTTCTGTTACACAGTCACATTGAGCAGTAAAATAACACTTTAAATCTCAACAACAAATACAGTACAGAAGTCAGTATGACTTTACCTTTCCAAATAATAGTTTTTTCAGCTGAAAACAGCGAATTTTTTTTCTGCGTTACAACTAGACTTTGACTTGAAAGAAGCTTCTCAGTCATTTAGTCAAGACAGATGAGCAATGAGTGTCAGAAAATCTACCAAGGCATCAAAAGATCTACAGTCAAGGCCATTAAAGAATAGCTAATCTGCTCTAGTTCTAATTCTCCACTAATGGGTTTCCTTAAATGTGCTTTACATCAGCTGTAATTAGTTCAAGATATTGGTACTTACATACTTCGAAGAACAACAATACCAACAAAAAGGTTGCATTTCTACCACCTCGTATGTAACAGTGCTCACGCAGCCGCGCACCCAAGCCAGTAAGTTCTCTGGCAGTGAGAAGCCTTGCGGTGCCATACAAAGACACTTTGCTCGGATCTACAAAAGCCAGTGCAGGTCCAGTGGTAATGGCATTTATCTATGCTCTCCTTTGTCAGGGGGTATCTCAATGCAATTTTACCTCAGATGTTGCAGAATCATTTCTGCTAAACAGCCAGGGATACATTAAGCTGCATATATTTGAAATACGTACATTTTTGCTACCAATGCTGTGGGTCTGGGGCAGATTTTCAGCAGTCTGAATCAACGACCTATGAGAAATGTATGTTCCTGTGGCCCTTCCGGACCCAGACATGCAAGGACACGTGGTGATGCTCGTTCAGATCAGTTTGGATCACCTGGGTTTTCTTGAGCCTTAAGTAAATGGGCTTGCACACAATCACCGTTTTTGCTACGCAATTCCTGACAGTCTTCAGGCCCAACCACAAACAAAGCACATTGTAACTTTAATTTACTCTTTAAACTGTGACATTTTAGTTAATTCAAGGTCATCATCCTGCAGAAAATGTTGCATCCTCCTTGCCAAACACCAATGAAAAAATGTACTCTCAGCTTTAATTGTTACTTTGTCCTTTATAAACAGTGGATGACATGACAGGTTCCTCCCTGACTACTTGAGAAACAAGGAAATGTGAAGAAGTGTCTTCTATTTGGTGCACATTAACATAATTATTTATTTCCAGAGCACCTCCGGCAACAAGCTCTCTTCATATTTTTATGGACTGAAGTTCAACAATGTACTGGTCTGCTGTTCCAACACGAAGGAGCACAAAAACATTATGTTATTCTCTCCTAAAATCAACAGACCTGAGAGATGAACCCTCCTGGTCATTCAAGAGTGGTCAATGACAGAAAGAATCAGCTCTCTTTGCGTGCTGCGCCAGGAGAGAGGCACCACTCGACAACACCTGAACAAAAGCTAAACCCCCATAGAGGAGGTTTTGGATACCTGCCAACACTCATACATCGGAACAGGCTCCCCAAAACCCTCACAGTGACCTAAAGAAAGAGCGCAAGGAAACGGGAAGCCTGACAGTAGAGACCACTGCCAGGGTGGCTTCTGTATCTGAACCCTGCAAATGCAAGTTTCACCAATGCATTTTCCTCCTGATCTGTTCATCTGTCGTGTTTGCATTTTTCATACCACCACAGGTCACCGTATCACCCTGTCACCTAGACTGCACCATCAGAGTGATACATGGACTAGGTAGGCCACCAAGTTTCTCCCTAAGAGATTACAAAAGTGACACATGCAGTAAGAAGCCATTGCAGCTCAAAGCAATCAAAACATACTCGGTGTAAGAAGATACCACCTTCATCCTCTATTTGTCCGCTCCTGCCATCAGACAAACCAGGCTGAGCCACAAAGGAGTCTTTCTTTGGTCTGAAACATGTGAAAACAACCACACAGAAAGACTGGGTTACATTAACATGTTGTGCGGCTTTGTCAGATACAACCCTCTTGTTTTTAGTTTTAAGTACTTACAGTTGTGGATCATCTTTATTGAGAAACAAAACATGGCAACAAAAAGCTTCTTAGCAAAGATTTCTGGTCCCTCCTGCATAATTTTAAGTGTTTCCTGACTGCTGAGACCACCACTGCTGCATTGAAACTAATTTATTTAAAAAAAAATACATAAAGGATCTCCGAGGGTAAGTTTAAATTGCATTTCTTCTGTCACGTTTCCCACAATACACCCGTACCCAGGTTCTAGGTACATGCATGCAGGTTAAAATCTCCCTAAGAGGATAAAATGCTGTCAACTTAGGTCACTAACACATACTTCGTGTTTGCTGAAGGGTTTGGGAAAGCCAAGACATCAAGCTGGAAGAGAGGTACACGAGTAGCTATGTTATGCACTTTTACCTTTGAAAAGGCATAGAAAACGTTTAGCACAGAGTGTTTTTAATTGCCATCATGTTCATTTAAAGGTTGCTGCAGCTCATTTTCTCTTTCTCCTGAATACAACTTCATAGTAATCCCACAAAATTAGTCAAATATAATATAGATTACTACCCGGATATTAAACTACAGGTGTCCATTTGTGCTCCCCTGGGGCCTTAGACAGCACCAGCAACCACAATCAGTGTCTTAACCACCAGTTTTACAAGACAGAAGACCAAGCAGCAAGTGGCTCCCTGGGCAACGATGAGAACACGGTGGGTTTGGCAAGTTCTGGGTCTGGTGGGCTCCCCAGGAACGACCAGCTGGCGAACCAGCCCCTGTCAGCAGCACCAAAATGCTAACTCCCCATCAGGGTAGGGTTTACAAAGGGACAGTTCTGTTCAAAACCAAGGAAGCTTGGTTGCAGCTTTCCCTTTTTCCTACTTTCCATTGACTCACAAAGAACTTGTGGTTTTCCACTGGACTCAGCCTTACAGCTAACCAGCCTGCGTACAGAGACATTTTACCTTGGTTTCCTAGAAAATACTGGGTTCTTTGGGTTTTTTTAATCTTATTTAGTGAGGACATCACCTCAAAGTTGCAACATGTTCAGCCTCTTAGATGAGACACTGTCTCAAGCAGAATTTAATCTCCCTATTTTCTAACTGCACATAATATCAGTTTGTCTTCATTTCTATTACTTTTTTAATCCTATTGTTAATAAAGTTATAACCAGAGTTTAAGGTATCTCTGAACATATGCTGCAAGTCATTGCTGGAACTTTTTTTATCCATGCTTTCTTTCCTAGTCATAAATGTGACGCAAACAGATGAATTTCTTATATGAGTTTAAAAACCTTGCAATCAAACAGTTGTTTTCTCTAATGAGAGTATTGTGGAGTTGAGTATGATGCTATTCCTAATATATGGATGACAAGACGTTCCCACAGCCAGTATTTCTTCGGTGTCTTTTTTGTTTCTTTGTTTAATGGCCCGTACTCTTCCATTATTTTTAAGAAATGTGGGGGATTTTTCTTTGAAATATTCACATAGAACTGGAAATGCCGTGTGCACCTCACACTCTCTACCGAATCTTTCTCCAATAGTCCAGTAAAGTCTCTGCCTTGACTGTTGATGAAAAAAAGAATACCCAGAGGAACACAAATCTACAAGTCCAAGCATTACGAGGAAAGCCCAAAGGACTGCCCTCCTCCTGCATCACACAATTGGTCTTGGGTGTGCACACAGTCCTCGGTGGGGGACAGATGAAAGCACACTCACTGCCCGACTGGTGCAGCAAAACTTCATTTATCAGACAAAAACAAAGAGGGGGGGGTGTGAGTAGAAATAATTACATAAATAATCTTTAGAAAAGTGACTGAGATGATGGGACAGATCTTCATCTGCTGGCAAAGCCTCTTGACTCAGCTACTCAGACCAAATGAGGAGGATGTGGTTCATCACATCCAGCAAATGAGTGCTCACATGGCATGACAGACAGTGTTTTTCAAACAGTATTATTTAGCTGCTGTTTACACAGTATTGCGGCCATTAAAAGCTTGCTCTTATTATTTATAATGTTTAGCACATACAACTTGTTCATAGCTGGAAAAAAACATAAAAAACAACCCAACCCTCAAACAAGAAAAGTAATTCCTGACCCAAAGGGCTTCCAAACTAAAAAACAGCCATCAGGAAGAGAGGTCATGCTGTGAAAGCAGTAGAAGGGAACAGCTGACAGTTATTACTCGTGTTATTGTTTGCTCGCAACTTATAATCATCACAGAAACAGCAAATTTTTAGATGGGATCTCAGTGAGGGGAAGGTGGCAACTGTTAGTTGACACGGTGTGGAAGGCAGAGTGGGAAACACCACAGAGAGAGAAATAAGGAGAAGACAAATAGGATTTCAGCATTACTGGCAGAAAGAATCCATGAGCTGAAGAGAAAGACACGAGGAACAAAGTCCAAGTCAGGGGCTGGAGTAGAGCTGTAAAGGAAACGGGAGATACAAGAAGCATCCTGTATCTGACAGTGCAACAACACTGGCTTGTTGCTGTGTATTATCCTAAAAAGGGTAAGTTGGCTCAGTCCTTAACCCTGCTGAGAGGGTGGTTGGAGTCTCCCCTCTCCCCCCCACCCCTGAGAACAGCTGCTTGCTTTCTGCTACCTGAAAATAAACATCTTGATTTTGTACTTTGACTGAAGAAGCATCTGTAGAATTAGCTCTCTAAAACTGTCTCCAGTAAACACTGTGCAACACAAGAGAAAAAAATCTTGACTTACAGAAATATAAAATGTAGTGACTAAAAGCTAGACAACCTGGGATCAAGAAGTTACAAAAGGTTCATTTATAAGACTGCTGGATGTCTGGCCACTTTTTGTTAATAGCAACTTCCAAACAAAACTCTCATTGACTTCAAATGGAGCAGGAACAGACCCAAAGATAGCAAATGAACTAGTAATTCAATACGTGGTCTGTGAAACACACTGGGCCACCTTACACTGTGGCATTTGATATCGATCTGAACTTGGAAGCTGTACAGCTATATGGTTTTTTACAGGACTATCCAACCCCTACAAAACTGATGCTAACTCAAAACATCCAGAAGCATCAGATAAGTACCGAATAAACCAATTACATACTTGGCTTCTTTTACCTAAACATACTACACTCAAAATTATTTTCTTGTTTGGTACAACACAGAATGTGCTTTAATAACTCCGCTAATTGTTTGTAATGAACAGGAAAAAAACCTCAGCCCAGGCACGTATTGTATGTAAGTATGTGAAGGGAGCCTTTACTAAGTGGTCTTCACCAGGGTCACAGCTGGGCCTAAACCTAAGCACAGAGTTATGGACCTGGATGGGTTTTTGACCTAGATTTGTTAAATCAGGCAAATAACATCAGGAATGAATTCCCATAATGCAGAACTACTCTGGGCCCTCCAATTATGTCCTCTGATCTCCTCATTTGCTGCTTTCCATCCTGTGTAGTTGTTTTCTGCTCTACAAAAGGCATATAAACCACTCCTCGATCAAGAAAATCATGAGGTCTTTCATCTCTCACTGTCTAGTGTAAACAAGTGCAAAGCTGTAAGGCACCAGAAAATCCACTTCCTCGAGCCTGGACAAGTAAAACTACATATATAGCCTAGAAATAAATGCATGGGAAAAGAAAAACAGGAGATGGAGCTGTGGTTCAAAGTCGCCAGAGCGGTTTGTCAAGGGTAACGGTATTAGCGATACGACACCTGGAGTTAGGTTGGGCTGGAACATCCCAAAATGTTCCAGATAAAGCTTACCAAGTAAGCACCAGTTTTGTTTATGCCACGGAGTGGGTATGTTTTCATAATTTTTTTTTAATTTGAGTTTGTACTCAGTTTTCACTATTTGAGTTATAGTAGTTTTCTGGGAAGCAGAAGAGTTATTGGTACCAATATAACCTGGGAAAACTGCTGTTTAGTAGAAAACAGATTAAAATATTCTCACATTACTGCTTAATAGTGAACTACTGTCTTACAGCCATGATGCAATATATTATTACATTTTCTACACTGCAGCAAAGTAAAAGACATCACGTGTATTAATTGGAGAGCAAATTCATTAATAGCATAAAAGTAACAATCAATGAGAATTGATTATCATGCTACTGTTCATCTGGAAAACCCTTTACAAACCCTTTTGAGATTTCAAGAACACAACAAATTAAAAAAAAAGGCATTTCAGAACAGCACATTAGTATTTAATTACTGCACTTTTAAGCAAAACGATCACCAAATACTGCAAAAAGTAGATTTTTCAGTCAAATTAAGTGTGCACACTGCCATTATGACTACATTCAAAAGAATAAAGGACAACATTCATTCTCACTGCAGAGAAAATTAAGTCTCTTAAGTGTTGCTCTTTGCCATGAAGTACTTCCTATCTGTGTGGTATATTTTATTTCCGTTCTTGGCAACAACTGTGCTCCTTTGAAGGCATTCTGACAAGCTTTTAAAGCTTAAAATTAACATTCCAGATTTCTTTCAGTCAGTTTA
This sequence comes from Heliornis fulica, assembly GCA_013399135.1. NCBI lineage: Eukaryota > Metazoa > Chordata > Aves > Gruiformes > Heliornithidae > Heliornis > Heliornis fulica. The sequence goes on along the minus strand of VXBZ01002178.1, from coordinate 905,555 downwards.
GGGCATTTTCCAAATCAGGTTTCTTGAGAAGCTCTGTAGACTGTCTGTCGACGAGAGACAAGTGGGCAGGGTGGCAGCATGACAAGGCACCCTGCTCGCAAATGGACACCAACCCAATGCTCTCTGTACAGCTGCTGCGGCACCGAGCCACCACTGGCCCTCAAGACAGATTCTGGAAGCTTTCACAAAGTGAAAGAAAGTCTTTTTATTGAATACTGTTCCTGCAACTTTTCAAAATTACTATTGCAAACCATTTGCCAAAACAGCTGCTTCACAAGGAAGTTCCAGCCCATGGTCTCAGGTACTCTATGCCAAAGCCGGTCATCAAAGTGCAGTGCTCTGGAAGGACGTAAACACGCAACAGCAAACACCTGCAAACCCTCTGCTCCCCCAATGAGCTCCGCTTAAAGTAGGCGTGATCCCCTCACCAGGAGCTGCTCTAGACATTTATGGGTTCACCCCTCCTGGGTGAGACCAACACAGGCCTGCCACTGTGTGTTGGCTTTAATTGTGCCACTGGAAACCCTTCTGCTGATCCTACCTCCACAACAGCAACTACGTATGAAAACAAATCAGTGAGATCTATGAAACCACAAGATTGCTTGTGATGCAAATACAAATGTTTTTAGGCAAGTAAATTAGGTGGAAAAGGGTTGATGTCTTCTAGGACCCGCACAGGAGCTTTATGGCAACCACGGTCATTTGAAAGAAGCTCCACAATAGTCGAAAAGCACTCTAAAAAGGTTATGAAAAAGAGCAATTGCCAGACACAGCCTAAAGCCCCAGTTATCCAGAGTTACATTGTTAGCTTTTCAAGTTCAATATCAACTCCAATAGCCAGCTTGCAGAAGAGACTAATGAACAGCACGCTTTTGCTAGAAAGGGAAATTCCTCCAAGTTCAAGGAGAAAGGGAAAAGTGTTCAAAAGTGTGAAAGTATTATTTCTCCTGCTCTTGTTTAATAGAGGGGAAAAAAAACAAACCAATCCCAACCCATGTAATGTGACTATAAACCCGCGCATACGGACCAAAAACTTAAAATCAGGCCAGAGATAAATTTTATGGCTCGGATATAAACTGAATATTGGTATTTATAATTGAAACAAGGACATAACCTTAATTCGTGTCACAGGCAGAAACGCTGTGATTAAAAACTTTTATGGGGTAGTAACTAATTTTGCATTATGCACGCCCTTTGAAGTTCCCGCGGCAATATAGAAGTTTTATGAGGTTTATGCTAACAATGCACACGCCACGCACCCACAACCACCCGCAAGCCGCTAACGCAGCGCAAGCCGGCCCCCATCACCCGGAGGTCTCCTGCGAGGAGCGGCTCAACTGCATGGGACTCGCTGGCCCGGCTGGTTTTGTTACACCTGCCACTGCCGGCGCTGCCGAACACGCTCCCTACCGACAGAAGGCGGAGATCACCTAATGTCTAAATAATTAATAAATTAATAAAGATGCGCGCTTCGCGCTGATTTCTGCCAAAAGTCATCTCAGCTCCCCCGCCACCCACCGCCACGGCTCGGCGCAGCGCCACGGTTCGGCGCACCCCAGTCCCGGCGGGGAGCGCACCCCGCTGGGGAATGA
>VXBZ01002178.1:803179-902635 GCA_013399135.1 Heliornis fulica | reverse complement strand
GCGCAGCGCCCGCGCAGCTCCCGCCCGGAGCGGGGGGTAGTTGGGGGAACTCGTACCCTTGAGAGGCTTGCCCGGCCGAAGTTGGGTTTGAGGATCCCCCACCCCGCCTTCCTCCTCCTCCTCCTCCACGCGTGCTCCTTGCCCCTCGGCCCTGTGTGCCGCCGGCCGGCCGGCAGGTCACGCGTGTGAACATCGTGCTGGGGACAACGCCGCGGAGACCTCGGGATGGCCTGACGGCGGGACGTGCCGTGACCCCGGCTCCCACCGCTCTGAAAGGCGGCAGCGTGGGGTGCCAGCGTGGGGCCTGTCTGCCCGCGGGCCGGCAGCCTCTCAGCAGCTCGGGCGCAGGATGGGGCTGGCCTTGGGTTAATGCTTTCTGCTCACCGATTCCCCCCTGAACGTGTGACGAGCTGCACACCCTGCGCACCGCAGCTCCTCCGGCCTCCGTCTGCCTAGACCTGCTCGGCAGATCGAAGGCCCCCGGATTCCATCGAGCTTTTAAAAACGAGTGGTCTCCGGTGGGAAATAAAAAGTTCGGGGTCACCAGCGCTTGCTGCCCAAAAGGGCACGAGGTGCCTGGCACTTCCCAATCCGGCTGGCTGGCCGGCTGTGGGAGGCAGCTGGCTCTCCTCGTTTTGAGTTGCTGAATCACATTAAGTCAGGTTAACACACGTTAAATACTTTCCGGAATATTGGGCTTTTTCAGCTAAGCAGTGACTAGCTTCCAGAGAAGTGCCATGTCATCGCATACAGGGAGGGAAAAAAAACCAATAACCCTGCAAAATCCGTGATGAAAAGCTGGGGCTGGGCTTCCGCACTGGGACATCCCAGCTCCTGGAGTCCAACCCAGCCCAGGCCGCAGCTGACTAGTGGCACCCCGACACGCATGTTGCCCCGGCAGCACGGGCTCAAGTGGTTCTTCGAGCTTCTGCACCGGTTTTGCGGCTGGACCTTATTCAGACCTGAAATAGTTTGGTGTCATTTAGGCTTGGTAATCCTGCGCAAGGTGCAGCCACACCTTTGGCTGCAGCTTAGATGCACTCCAAGAGAAAGGTTTGAAAACCCCTACGGTTTGTACACAGCTCTGAAAAGTCGTCACAAAAACCCCAAGCTAATCCAGAGCTGCTTCTGTTCCCTTGCACAGCCAAGGTGGTGCTGCCTCCTACTGCCAGAAGTCCCCCGACCCTGTGGATATGGTGCATCTTCAGCCTGGAGGAACCCACGGCCACCTCTGTCTCCTCACGTTCCCCAGCATGGGGAATCAGGAGGGCTTGCAGAACCTCCTGTCTAACCAGTACAAGTGAAGATGAAAATGAAAAATAAAAATAAAACCATAAAAACCAGGGCAGTTCCGATGCCAGGATTGGCCCAGGATTAATGGGCACGCAAACCTACGCAAAACCAGCCTTTTCTGCCAACTGTGTTAAAGCTCAGCGTGGTTGAAGGTTCAAAGGGCGAAGACAGTAACGTTCTCAGCAAATGTATTAACTTACATGTGAACGAGCGAAGGGCAGCATATTTACGCTGACCTTTTTAAGCCGTGGCCTGGGCTGCCTCTATCTCCTTGTTTTTAAGTGGGATTTTGCAACCCACATTGCAGTGCAGCCCTGATTCTGTCTCTGTGCCCTGGCTCACACTGCGATTTGCAGAAGCGCTTAAACCACCCTTGAAATGGGATGTAGGGCCAGGGAGGCTTAGCCTGTCTGCGTGGACTAAATCACGTGAGGTAGGCCCCCCTTTTCAACAGTGCTACAGTCGGACATCGGTCGGTCTGTAAAGCGCGAGGTGGATTGTGGTGCTCACAAGTGGCAACTCGCAAGCGCGTGGAAACCGGGAGGTGAGATTCTGTCGGATAAATTCATCATCCAAACCGAGATCAATAGAAAAAAAAGTAAACAAACAGCATGAACAGCACTGAGTGAATTAAATTTCAAGCAGTAATACTTAATGACAGCAACACAGGCAGTATGGTTTATGTTTTTAATATGTCTTAACACAGGGGATTTTTTTATTTTTTTTTTACATTTCTTGCATGCATTTTATTATCATGGTGCTCTTTTCTCTCCAATCATGGCCATGATTCTCTTTTCATGCGGAGCAGAGAGCATCAAGACTAATTGCATTGAAATTAATGTCAATTGAAAATCTCAACTGGTTTGGTAAGCTGCCAAGTGCTGGAAGCTTCCCCTTTTCTCCTCTGGCCTCGATGGCTTGTTTGAAACTCCTCGTACGTGACACCTCACTGACAGGTTACCCTTCGACTGCTGATTTTGCTTCCTCTGCGATGTGCCGGGCCTGGAAGCCTTGTGGCTTTGCTGCGTTCCTCTACTGACTCCTTGGCACAACGCCGTGGTCGGTCCCTGCGGACGGAGCATCCTCTGTGCCCCACAGCCTCACTCACTCAAAACCCATCCGCTTGCCAGCCATCAGACAGTAATTTCACCCTCTGCTTTCCTACTATAAATGTCCCGTCTATACCGAGCTGGGTATCATCACAGCCGTAATGCACAGTAAAGGAAGGCAGACTGTTTAAGTGGAACTCAGGCCCGTGCCTGAAGGAACTCCTTCCACGCCGCCTGTTGCAACCCACGGCTTCCCCGCAGTCACTGGTTCCCCCCTGTCATCCCTTGCTGTGTGACTTGTCAACATATTTTCAGCTCCTGTAGGGAGTGAAGCCTGCCTCTTTCGGAAAGCGTGGTGCTATATAAATATAAATACGCCATGTGCTATCTAATCCTGCTCATTGTACATATATTTTTAATGATTCATGTAGACGCTGCTTGCCCCCTCATTGTACTCTTTCTTCTGTTAACAGCTCTTCATTAAGAATAAGCAAGCAACTGTGCCCAGTCAAGCAGACTTTCGAAGAAAAGCCGTAGGCCTGGGAGTAGTATGTAATTCAAATCCATTACATGAAGAATGCATGTAACAAGGTAGATGAGCATCATCTTAAAAGTTGGCATTTCCTGCTCCTCAGACTCCCTGTCTTGAGTGTGGCACAGCAACTGCCCAAGGAAGAGGGAAGATCATTTTAATGCAACATAAAACAAGGGGGAGGCGAGAAATACTGTGTTCTTAGTCAACATCCTCTACAGAAAATACTGCCATACTATCTCTTTGGTATAACCTACCTTTAGAACATGTACCCAGCAAGAAATGAATTGCCAGCAAATTTCTAAGACCTTAGCTGAATGCTTTCAAAGAACAGGAGTTCTGGAGGTCACTAGCACTGTAAATTCCTAAACATCTGTTCAGTGTATCTCAAAAATATGATTTTCTGTGTCTTACCCCAATCTTGACACAACCCGCGCAGAGGTGTGATATACACGGCGTGGTCCAGCATTAGACCACGCACGTCGCACCTTGCGGTTTCGAGGACAAAATGGGGGCCGTTACATCTCGTCCCTTCTCACCGGTAAATCCATGCCTGCAGCCTGACCCGTCAGCTGTTCCTTCGGAGGATGGATTGCTAAGGGGAGGGCTGCCAAGCACAGGCATGCTCCTTCGGCACGCGATGCTAGTGCTTCCAGCACTCAATGCAAGGCAATCCTCCCAGGGCAGCTCCAGCAGCTGCTCTGAGCTCCAATATAGGCTGGGAAGGGACATATATGGTTCCTCAGTGGGTGTTTACATAAAGCCCAGACACGAATATCCTCTGAAGGATGAAAACAGCCAAGAAGCATTATTTAGTCTTGCTTCAACAACTCGTCACCGTGCTGAGCAGTCCCCACTTCAGCTGGGCACGGGCTCCACAGTGGCAAGGGATCCTGAATTAGAGTGGGTGCTGCTGAATCAGTTCCTCAGATGTGCTTTGTTTGCCTGGGGGACTCTGAAGTAGTTTATTGAATATACTTTATCATAGCTTTGCTACTTAAATTCAGTGTTCCGGTTTAATTAGATACTTACAGTGTTAAGTGTAAAGAGTTTTAAAGGTAGAATTTTTTTCATGAGTACACAGTTCACAGCAAGGCAAACCCACTGGTTTATCTGGTCCAGCCACCTAGATTATCTGGTACAGCCATGGACCATCCTGTTCTACCCTTTTGCCTGTGCTGAGCTCACTAACTCGCAGTTTGAGCAGCTGCACAGCCCATAGTTTAGTGCTCTTAGCATAATGAAATGTACATTCGTAAATAATTTTACTCTCTAAATAGCTTTACTTTCCCTCCGTATCGATACGTCTTCAACCTGACAATGTCTCATTAAGTCACTGCTAAGTTCCAGCACAATGGCCGTTGTTGCTTCAGCAGAGAGTGAAATGAACTCTGAATTGGATTTCCCTACTCATTTAAACGTGAAATCTGCTCTGAAATTCCCGAGGATGAAAGTTGTGTTTATGTCTGACCACTAATATATGCCTAACCTTAACTCTGACTCAGCACATTTAAGTGCTCCTCCATCCCTTGCTCTTATATCCTCCTTTATTGCATTATGATACGCTATATTCGTTAGGTAGTTCTCCTGTAGACACTACAGAAGATGCCAACAATATTGTGAATTATTTCCATCCTGCAAATATCACCACAGTCTATTTATACACTGTAGCTTCTGAGATTTGATAAGACCGGAGCGTAATATGGCATGGATACAGATGCTGTCAAAGTTAAGTTAACACAACATATTTCACTGCCCTCCCACTTAACATGCGTAATACACAAATGGTTGCAAACTATCACTCTTTTAAAGAAGCAAAATATACGGATTTAATTTTTAATGATTTAGCTTGGTAATTAATCCAAATTATTAGTTAACAGTAGCTAAAACAGAGAACTGTAATGGATTCTCTGGATAATGAAAATATTTATTATTTTAATAAGTTGCATGGCTGGAAGTCTAAGTCAAGTCTTAAGTCTACTGGCCACATATCGCTCTTGATTCACATGTAGGACCCCCACAGAGGTAGATGGGTAGATGTGTCCCCGAACGAAGAAATATAAATCGCTGCTTCCGAGTACTGATGACAACATCTATCATGTCAGCTGCAGAATTGATCCATCTTAAGTTATGAGCCAGGGCTGAAGGAATTATGCCAATTAGAGAGTCGCAGATTTTTTTTTTTCTCTCATTTTTTTCTTTCTTGTAATTTTTTCCTTACACAAAAGGCTTTGAGACCTTATATATATTCTGAAAGTCCTTTTGTTTCCTGAGACCCAAAGAAAGATTTAAAAAGAAAATGTAATTGCTGAGCAGAAGTGCTATGAGGGCCGTTTTGGGCTCAGGGGAGGGGAAGGTCAAGTTTTTAACCTGGAAACAAAAGGACTGAACCCAACACTATGAGTGGCCTTTCCCTGGGGTCTGGGTTGAACAAAGCCCTTTTGCTGGACGGTGGCTTTCTTGTCAATGGGGAGGGCATGACCCACATCGATGAGTGCAGCAGGTACACGCCATACTCCGGAGCGAGAGCCTAGCAAGGGGTCTGCAGGTTGGGGTCAGGCACAGAAGGCGTGGGGGGCAGTGAGGAGGGTGTCCCCAGTGACACCTCCCCATTGCCCATGCCTGCTGGTTGTCCCCGCTTCCCTCCCTGCCCCCATCATGTCAGGGGCCATCTTTCAAAGTGGCCAAGGGAGCAGCAGACGGAGCCCTGAGCAGGCGGCTCCTGGCAGCAGCAGACGATGACCCTTGGATATGAAAGAGAAAAGATTTTAACCTCTCCATCTTTCCTCCCAAGATTTCTGAATTTGCCAGGTTTGATTAAGCAATTACTACACGTTCCCTTTTATCTTATATTCCTGCCTTGCAAACAGCTTTAATAAACACCGTAATTATAGTTCTCAGTGACTGCACTGGTTTTAAGGCTGCATCCTTTCAGAGCATCTCTTGGAGCAGCAGCTCCCTGAAGAAAACCTCTGCGTGACCAAGGTTGCTGCCTGACTGCCTTCACTGAGCTGGAAGAGGCAAGCTGGAGACAAAGGCGGTCCCTGAGCGGCGTGGAGGCAGGCAGGGATTGCACTGTGCACGTCCCCCATCTCCAGCTGCTGCCAGCACTGCGTGGGCAAGCCCTGAGCAAAGCCAGCGCTGAGGCATCTGGGAAAGATAGTGATTATATATGCATATATATATATATATATATATATGTTTGGGGATAATTAAATTTACAAGCCAAAACAAGGAGTGAGGCAGGCGGTCCTTGCTTGTACATACATTGAGGCTTGCTAGTGCTTTCCAGGCATTCCCTGGTGCTGCTGTGAGCTGAATTAGGTACCAACAGCCAGGACCTGCCATGGGGCACAGAGTGGGGACAATATGGCAAACATCACACTCCCATGCTGTCATGTTGTTGCCCATTGTGGTTCCCAGGTCATCTCCTCTGGCATCTGAAAGGGACTTTACCCCTCTTGCTGTCCCAGACAGGTCACCCAAACTGGACGTGGAGGTTGCAACTACCAGCTGGGTTGAAAGCAAATCCCTGGCAGTTACTCTTCTCCAGACCCAAGCGACAGTGGTCAGTGTGGGAAGCAGGTCCTTTGCCTCCTGTGCCTCACCCTGACCCTTTGGAAAGGGCTGTTGGAGTCAAGGAAATAGTCCAGCAGCAGCATCTTGTAGGAAAGTGACATCCATCTGGACTTCCCAGGTGTGTTACTCTTAGAAAGGGGCGTCTGATGGTAAGGAACAAGAGATGGTGGTAATGATCTGCCTGGGTAGCAAGACGAGTATTCACAACTAGCAGGCATTAAACAAAAAAAGGAAAGATTTTAGGGTGCAACCCTTTCATCAGTTGGTAACACCATGGGTGAAAGTCAGCCGGCCTATCACTGCCATGCTGAAGTGTTTCCTCTACCTTCTCCCAACAGCTGCAGTTGCTGGATGGTCCCTGGTCTGGTGGGATTGCTGTTTGGGTCCAGAGCAGTCCATCTGACCTTCCCTTGCTTTTTTGATACTCGATGAACTGTGCATGCAGCAAAGCCCCAGTAAACATCTCTCAGCTGAAACCCTTGTTTCTGGGCTCTCAGGAGCATTATTGAGGGAGGTGTTTTGTTTCAGGAGGAGAAAAAGGAGGCATTTTGGAGAGGCAGTAAGGTGTTTAAAGCAATATTTCTTAGTGGGCTTTTTATGTACAAAAGATTGTGTATCCAACTTAAAGGGCACAGACCTTAGAGAAATTCAAAGGATCTTTTGAAAAGAGGTTAAATATATTTAAAATTTATGAGTGTGCACCCATGCAAATTGGAAAAGGAAATTAAACTATATCTGCAGAAAAGGAAAAATAAATCTACTTACATATGATGTAATTTAGAAAGTCAACTGTACCTTTGAATGATGTCTGGACGAAAGGATAAGGTAATGCTGAGGAAGGCTTAATATCTGGGCTTGAAAAGCCACATGGGGCAAGAGGAAAAAAAAGGTTTTACAGTGTAGCTGTATACTCATTATGGAGAGTTTCCAGTGGAATGAAAACTATATCTAGCTGACTTTCGGCTAAGAGGGAATGATACACAACTAGAGAGAACAAGTACAGCTTTTTTCCAGTCTCACTGGTGTCATCTGCAGCCAGACCCGCGCTCCACATCGCTAACGTGAAAACCTACACGCCAATATAATTTGCTGGGGTCTGGTTAGTCCTTGTGGGTCTCTCTTTCCTATGCTGTGCAAAAGAAACTTCCAGTCAAAATGACTGAGAACAAGGGGAATAAAATGATGGGGGAGAGATGTAAAGCAGAAGGGAACCATTTGTGCAGGTGTTTCAGGGAGGTGTCATGCAAGAAGAGTATTGCCCAATATTTTCCTTTAAACTGAAGCTGGAAGCTGCCTGTCTTTTCAAGCCCGGTGTGGCACAGGGCATCACAGTCCCCGTGCCATGCTAAAAGAACCAATGCTTTCGGCTCAGTTCCTCGTGAGGAGGTACTCGTCGAGCAGTGCTGAACAATTGGGTCCCTGGATAATCATTTTATTGGAGAGGCCAAGAAGGGAACGGCCATGGAATTAATATTGCTGTGCTGTGCTGTTCTGATTCTGAGGGCGAGAGAGGACTTTGCTTTATAATGCTGACACCGCAAATCCCTTAATGAGCACTAAATTCACTTAACAAAACTCTAACTCCCTCAGATTTCTGATGTAGCTTAGCATGTCGACTTTACCTTAGAGTTTTCTGTGTTTTGCTGGTCTCGGCCATCATCCTGATCATCCATAAAGCCAGTATTCCTTTTTTATTCACTCTACCTGTTTATTCCTTAGTATATTTACCCTTTTATTAAGACCTTCCACTTGGTTAAGACTTGTTCAAGTATAAGCTCAACAGGAAGCATTTTCCTTTATACTGTAATAACTCTATATTGTTGCCTAGAGGGTGACAGAAAGTAACGTAAGATTCATAAAAATATAACTGTCTGAGCCAAGTAGATAGAATTATGGTAAGCATTAACCAAAGCGTATTTCTCTGTCCTATAGGGTGAAATCAGAACATCTTAATGTTTTCTTTCTTGGGTCACATAATTCTTCAAAAGAACACCAAGAGAAATGCCAGACTGCTGCTGCTTGATCATTACGTTCCGTACCAGCCTTTTGAACAGGTTTGCAAATAAAATTACTTTATTTCATTATGTGTCATTTTACATTTTGCCCATGCATCACCCCACCGAGACCATTTGGTTTCAGACACTTTTTTAAAAAAGCTGTAAGCAATCGGAATGTTAAACTCATTTAAACTGTAATTCAGGATGCTTCTAGCAGCCCCTTTTCAAGTTTAACCGTTAAACCAGCACATCATTGGAAAAAAAAATGTGTCTTATTCTTGCTTGTTTTCCTTTTATTCAAGTCATATTAAAAACAAACAAACAAAACCAGCCAACCAAACAAACAAAAAAACCCCACCAAACCTCAAAAAGGCACGCCACCAGAGAAATTTTAAACCCATTGGAATTGGCAGGGTGGTTTCTGCACGCATCCCTGGTTTGTTTTCTTTAAGTTGGATACAGGAAACACAGACTTGCTAACTCTTCTTTCTGAGTTAAGGTTGGGAGTGAAATAGCTCATAGATCTCTCACTCTCCTCCAGCAAGGAGGTGGTTGAGCTCCATCCTCCAAAACACCTCCCTCCTTGCTCCTGAAAGAGGGAGTCTGCATTTTGGATCTGCAATCCCATAAAGCCATGCTCCCTGTGTCACCAGCTGGACCAGCTCCATCAGCATCATCAAGGAGCTTCTTGATGCTGTCCTACCACACTGCAGAACACATACCCACCTACAGCAGCTGTCTCCAGTGAAGAGGAAGCAAAATCACAGTAGTGGCAGCAGGATAAATGCCACCAGCAAAGTCATGAAGGTGACATTTGTTAGTGGTAGCGGGGTGAGAAGAAAGCCTTGCATGTGACAGACTGAAAGAATAAAGGGTGAGATGGTCAATTACAGTATTTTCATTATTTCATTTCAATATTTAGTTAAATTAGTCTTAAGTAAGATGGCACCAGCTGCAGTTGTGTGGAGTAGACAGGATGGAGTCAGAAACTCCAGGCCATTTTTTGCATCTCTAGACTGGAGGACTCTGATATTTTTCTTTGTTCTAGCTGCCTGGTAATAATTTAATATTTTTATTTCTATATTTACTTTAATTCTTAAAAAGCCAAGAGGTGTAGAGATGTTGACAGACTGGAAAAGGAAGCTATTATTAATTAAAATTATTTTAAGTCTAAGATTAAAATAGTGCTCCTGCATATAAATGTGCTTCAATGAGCTGGACCTACTGTAATGTTAAATCCGCATATATTAGGAAATGTAGCAGACACACTGGCTGGGGACTAGAAGGTACCACCATTTTAGATGGCAGATTTTGTTTTCCCTGTGTCCTTCCTATGCGTGTGCATGCAGCTTAGATGCCACCAGGTAACTGTCCATCTCTAGTACAATTTTATTTATTTTTATTCCTCTTAAAAGAGACTGATCCAAAGTCCATGAAAATCTGTGGAAATTTCCCAACCAGCTTGAGTGCAAGTTGGACCAGGCCCAGAAAGAAACAGAGTATGGAAATTTGGGAAACAGCGGTTATCTCTGTTGTTTGCTGGTAGAGCTGGAAGGGAAATCTTGCAAAATACCGGGCAGCCTGCTGTTCATTATGTCTAACAAACGGACGCAGTCACCACCAAAGAGCCTCTGAGCAAATCCTGCATCATCTGAAAAAAATCAAGCCAGGAGGGGAAAAATGCTTCCTGAAGTTTCCATGGTTTGGTGTCACTCCTCCATGCCCTCAGTGAATGGGGGCAAGCTTGCAGTGTTCCAATTAATCTGCAACACCGACTGCTGTCAGTCCCAGGTGTTAAAATCTACATGCTTCCGCCTGCTTGGTGACCTGTGGCAACACCTGCAATGACAGAAGCAAAGACTCTGCATATGACAGCCAAGGAGGGAGGTTTTCACTTGGATCTTTACAGGCCTCGCTGCGGAAGCAGCCCAAAAAACATGTTCCACTCCAGAGCCAGAGTGGAGGGTTGTGTTGGGTCCATGCTGTGCTGAGATGGGTGTCAGCAGAGTAACCACTTTGGCTAAGCCCGGGGCCAGGATGTGCTGATCCACAGTGCATTCTGCCATGACTTGTGTCAGCTGCACAAGACCCTCAAGAGACAACCTAGCACTTCAGAAGAAGCAGTCTCCGTAACTTCTCCATCCTATCGTCTTCTTGCCTACAATAAAAGATTATCGGTACTGCGATGAGGTTACTGTTCCTTTCCTCCATAAATCAATGTTGTGCTCTGATGTCAGGCTTGTCCATGGGAGGGGAAACTGGGGGCAGGGAGCACTACTAGGAGTAGGTTCTGGATCCTTGATCTTACCCAGCAGTTCAGACACCCAGTCCAGAGGCAAATGCCAGACATCTGTAGAGACTTGATGCTCACAGAGCTACTGCAATGCAAGCTTCTTAAAGAGGAAACAGAGAAGAAAAATCTGTCCTTGTTCCTGGTGTGACATCCCTCCACCCCACACCCTCAACGAACTTCTGAGTTCAATTGAGTTATACCAATATATTCCTTCACAAAGAAGAGCTGATAAAAACATCACAGAAATGCATATATACATTAGAGATACATATGTTTTATATGTAACCATTACATTACTTTTCTGACTATCTGACCCTGGTCTTCCCATCCCAACCACCCATAGAGCAAGGTCGGTGTGCTGTCCCGGGAGGAGAGGTGTAAGACAGAAGTGCAATTCCTCACATTCGTAACCATGAAGTCGTGACGTGGAGTAGGCACTGAGGACTTTGCTGCTCCCGTCCTTCCTTTCTCTGGAGGAGATGTGGGACAAGATACTTGGTGGGAACTATAACAGCCTCTGTGGGACTGGCAATCATTCTGTAAGCAGGGACATATATCCCCAAAACTGTTTATTTGCTTGACTGTGGAGGAAGAGGATTTGCCCCAAATGCCTTCTTATTATGTTCTCTCCTAACTGTTTTATTATGCCTAATTTGTCATCCTTAGAGGATGCCTTTTATCATGTGCAAATTCTTTTTAAATTATTGTACTGACACAGAAATAATAGATGCCTGATTTACATTGTAATCTTCGGTAAGAGGGATATTTGTATTTTGGAAAGTGGTATGATTTTAGTTGCTTCTCAGTGGGCAGGTTTTGGGTTGGGTTTTTTTGTTTGTTTGTTTGTTTGTTTTGGCTTATGATGCTTCATTGCAGCATACAGAAGGGAAGGGAAGTTAAAACTTTCGCTAGAGACACTTCATGATGAGATCCCAAATCCGAGTCCCTGCCTAGGACACTGCAGTCATCTGTATAGACAGAGAAACATTAAAAAGCTCTTAAGTAAATAATGGCTGCGATGATAACAGAGTGGGAAAAGGAGTAAATTTTCAATTCACTAGGGTTAATAGTGGTAGGCTCTATTTTCTAAACAAAGATTACTACCCATTCTCTGGAGCGTGCATACACTTAATACATAACCGCAGCATTAAAGCTGAGATAAGGAGAGAGATAAAATGCACAGCAGGAAGCTCTGTACAGTGCAGCATTTACAGATGAGCTCCCACCCCACTGTTTAAACCCTCTGCTTTGGCATTACCCTGTTCAAGCCAAGAAAGTGAACCAGCCACCTCAGCCCGCTTCATGTCATGGAGCTCCAGCTCCAAGGAAGTTATCGCCTCTTCTGGAACAAACCCAGCTAATGGCAGCTCAGGAACACATATATTTGGGGTATTTTAGCTGTCACAGTCCTTGCCATGTAGCAGTTTTTAATCTCATGGCAACATTTCAAACATATCTTTTCCAGATGAGGTTGCCTGGTTGAATTTGGGAAGGAAGGCATCACACCCCACCACATGCTGAGGTCAACGTGCAGAGCGAGGACCCTAATTTTTCTTTACTATCTTCAACGTCTCTCTCTGCACTGGGTTATCCTGTCACTGTAGTGAAGAAGAAAATGGCTGGGGGAAATGAAATCCATTTAAAGACACCTTTTTTTTTTTTTTTTTCACAGAATCAACCTCTTTTGCCTGGCAGTAAATACATCCTCTCCCTACAAATGTAAACAGCAATACTGAAGAGCAAGCCCCAAAATCGAGCCAAAGAGTAACCAAAGATCAAATGAAATGGAAAATGGCTAAGTTTCATTGATATTAAACACTGACCCTGCTGTTCCTTCTGCAAGTGAGAACAGTTTGGGATAGGACAGGGACAGGAATCCCATCTCTATTTCTCCAGCAGGAGATGCATTAAATGCAAAACCAGCAGCACTTCCATTTTCCAAAAAAAACCCAACTCTTTTTTTGTCTTTTGTATAGTTATTTATTGTCCCTCCTTTACAGGCTAGCCTTCAGAATCATGGCAAAAATGATTTTACTGGCTATCTGACTGTCATTCTCTTTAACACAGTCTGTGGTTCGCTAGTTGATGAGAGCTTAAGTGGAATTTAATTGGTAACATATTGTCAGCTGAATTAAAGGCCATATGATACAGATTTAAACCTTGGTAATTTTTGCATAAAGAACAATCTGTCAACAAATCACAGCAAGAAAAACAGCCATAAATCAGTTTGTCAGGTTTATTAGTAATTGCAGAAGTTTTGTTGTCTCGTTTGACTAGAGCATCTCTTTCCCAGCTGCCAGAAGATGTTTCTCTAGGTGTGGGTGACTTTGTAGGTACACAGATTTTACGCTTCCAGTGTGCAGGGATGTACATAAACCTACACAGGGAGGTAGGCAATTGCAGAGCCCTGGAGAAAATGACCTAGGCAGCTCCTCCAACTCTTTCTTCCTAATCAGATCAAAACATAGCACCACACCTAGATGCACAATAGTGTCACATCCATATGCATTTAACCATATAAGCTGAGTCTACGTTCAGAGGAGGACATTGCCTTTGTATTTCTTTATGCCACCGTATTCTGCTGGCTACTTCTGAAACATTCATTTTTATCTTCCAAGTTTCATAATAAAACTTCCCTGCCTCAAAGCTGGGGGCCAGGTTTTTTTTTTCCCCTACCTGAAATGATGCAGTTCTGCAGCCATTTTTTCCAGCTCTGACAATATCCATCCCTGTAGAGCGTTCCCTAGCACGGACTGTAGCGCGAATGATCAAGTTGGCTGCGTGACCAGAAGCAGGGTTAGCTCTGGATTGCGCTGGATCAAGCACAGGGAAGGATGGGTTGCCTGCAAGACCTCAAGCAGAGGGACTGTCTCCTCCGCCCTGGAGACTCCAGAAACATATCAACATCTCCTGGGAGAATCCTTCGCAGGGGTAAACAGAAAGGGGGCCTGTGAATCACCTAGAAGAATCCCCTTGGGTTTGTGAATAATTTATTTAAAAGGACGCCTTTATGTATTGTGATCACCCTTGGGTGACAGCAACTGACAGAGCACGTCTATCACTCACGATAAAAATTGCAGGATGATCTGCCCTGCTGTTCACAGGCATGATATAAGGTACAGTAGTTATTACAGCAGCATAATGTTCCAGAGCAGTAACAAATATACTATGCAGAGATGGGCACATAATTAAAACGACGCTCGCTGGCTTGCTAGCACCGTTTGCCAAAGAATAAGTTGCATGCGAGTGGATTTGCATACAAATGAGATACTGTCAGAACAAGAATAGGACTTTGATAAGACCACATACTCATGTCATTAAGTCACTTCAGTAGCTAAGGAATATTTAGTTAGCATTAAACGAGGATAAAAGTTGATCATTTCCCCTTCCCCCAAGATTAAAACAAAAGCCAGCAAGGTGCATCCAGTCAAAAATATCAGCGTGTTTTTGAATTGATACCACTGTTAATGCCACCTTTTAAAAGTTTTTATGATGTATCGTGGAATTAAAATTGTACTTTTTAACGGAGAAATGAGACCTATTTGTTGTTAAGAGCTATTTTCACTGAGACCTCATGTCACCTAGCAGTTTGGTAAGCGCATCTGTAGTAGGGTGTCTGATATTTTAAAAAATAAATAGAACTTTTAAACGGAGACCTTTTAATTTATGGTTATGTTTATTTTTATGCTTTAGTATAACTAAATCATCATAGATTAAACACCTACTAAACCTTCCAGTGAATCAAGAGCCTTTAATTCCTTTTTTTTTCTTTCTTTTTTTTTTTCTTTCTTTTTTTTTTTCCTGCTGTAATTGGACACCTCTTGGAAATGTCTGAACCCTGGACTTGATCCAGCCATGCTGAAATCAATGAGAATTTTTCCATTGACTTCAGTGAAAACAGGTCCTTTGGGAAAAGTCCGAACTGAGATGTATCGCTCTACTTAACTGGTAAAAAAAAAAACCTTTGGAAGACCATCTTCTGGCAGTCTTGAGGTCTGTACATCCTATGTGTATTAGAAGTAAACAGGCTTAAAGGGATTTTGATGGTTTTACCTGTAAATAATCCAAGGAAAAGTTAAACACTGCAGCAAGTTTTCAAAGGAGAAGTCAAGAATTAGAATAGTCTTTTTCTGGTGGTGGGAGACCAGATAACCCTGGACGGCAGGAAGCAGTCTCGCAAATTTGTTAGTTTCTTTTCTAACTTGAAAAATGGCGCAGGAGTCACTCAGAGGAGGGTAAAAATTAATATTAATGATTTCATTTTGACAGGAATGAACTCATTACCATGCACATTTCCAACGTTTTTCAACAGTTAATTTTAGCTGCTGAAAAAGACCTCTCTTGCTAACTGAAAATATGGTAATTTCACATTAAAAACTGTGTATTAAGAAGTCTTTCTTTGCCAAAGTTACAAGCGCTTGACAGGGTTTTATAAACCACACTGAGCACCTCACAAACTTTCAATCACGCATTATGAGAGGACTAAAAAATCCAAAATTAAAATCAGTTTTTGCAATGTGTAATTAATTTTTTTTAGTTATTGTTATTATGACAAATCCATAAAGACATATGGAAGAAATACACTGGCCCATAAGATTTTTTAGATTTATTTTNATTTTGAAGGATTTGAAACAGCACCATTAACAACGTAGCCACAAGTGGCAAAATATATGTGGCTCATTGGTAGAGTGGTCGGTAGACCAGGAGACTCAACCTCAGGATCATGAGCTCAGGCCCCATGTGGTTGGGGGCCAAAAATAACTGTCTTGGTCCAGCTGCAGGAAATGTCTTAGCACCTCTCATTGCTCCCTGCAATGGGGTGACACTTGTCAGGCTNCTAACTGAAAATATGGTAATTTCACATTAAAAACTGTGTATTAAGAAGTCTTTCTTTGCCAAAGTTACAAGCGCTTGACAGGGTTTTATAAACCACACTGAGCACCTCACAAACTTTCAATCACGCATTATGAGAGGACTAAAAAATCCAAAATTAAAATCAGTTTTTGCAATGTGTAATTATTTTTTTTTAGTTATTGTTATTATGACAAATCCATAAAGACATATGGAAGAAATACACTGGCCCATAAGATTTTTTAGATTTATTTTTTTTAAGAAAGAAAACACAACATTAGTCTATAGTAACTGTCACTTCCAGTGATAAAAGGTAAGCTGTTTTATTTACAGAGGGAAGAATTAGCAGTTATGAAGAATAAAGAGTAGATGAGCTGATGTAAGATGAAGTCACATTCAGATGAATGCATTAATTTAACCCCTGGCACATGGAGTCTTGGGCGCTACTTTTATGGTTTGCCAGAAAACCTGTATTTGGGTGCTGGTGGGCTCAGGAGGGGCCCTGAAAAGCTTGTGGTGATGAAAGGTATTTCTGTCTTTCTTGTGTTCATGATAGACAGACTCACACCCCCACCCCCACCCCCACCCCCGTGATTTTGAAGGATTTGAAACAGCACCATTAACAACGTAGCCACAAGTGGCAAAATATATGTGGCTCATTGGTAGAGTGGTCGGTAGACCAGGAGACTCAACCTCAGGATCATGAGCTCAGGCCCCATGTGGTTGGGGGCCAAAAATAACTGTCTTGGTCCAGCTGCAGGAAATGTCTTAGCACCTCTCATTGCTCCCTGCAATGGGGTGACACTTGTCAGGCTTACCTGGGAAGATCACGGAACAGATTCTCCTAGAATCAGCGCTGAGGCATATGGAGGGCAGGGAGGTGATTCAAGAGAGCCAGCATTGCTTTACTAGGTGCAAGTCCTACCTGACCATTCCAGTGGCTTTCCACAATGGAGTGACTGCATCCATAGACAAAGCTACAGATGTCATCTATCTGGAATTCTGAAAGGCCTTTGGCACAGTCCCCCAGAGCATCCTTCTCTCTAAGCTGGAGATATGTGGATTTGATGAGTGGAATGTTCGGTGGGTAAGGAATTGGCTGATTGCATCCAGAGGGTGGTGGTCAATGTCTCAAAGTCCAGTTGGAAGACAGGGACGAGCGACGCTCCTCAGGAGTCTGTGCTGGGAACAGTGCTGTTTAATATCTTTATTAACAATATTCACAGTGAGATTGAGTGCAACCTCAGAAGGTTTTCAGATGACACCAAGCTGAGTGGTGAAGTTAATGTGCCAGAGGGACAAGATACCATGCAGAGGGACCTGGACAAGCTGGAGAAGTGGGCCCACGTGAACCTCATGATGTTCAACAAAGCCAAGGGCAGGGTCCTGCACATGGGTCAGGATAATCCTCATTATCAATACAAGATAGGAGATGATGTGCTCGAAAGCAGCCCTGAGGAAAATTACTTGGTAGTAATTGTGGATGAGAAGCTGGACCAATATGCACCTGCAGCCCCAGAAGGCCAACCACATCCTGGGCTGCAGCAAAAGAAGTGTGGTCAGTAGATCCAGAGAGGTGACTCTGCCCCTCTGCTCTGGTGAGAACTCACCTGGATTACTGTGTCCAGCTCTGGATCCCTTAGCACAAGGACATGGACCTGCTGGAGCACATCCTGCAGAGAGCCACAAAAATTATAAGGGCTGGAGTGCCTCCTATGAAAACAGGCTGAGAGAGTTGGGCTTGTTCATCCTGGAGAAGAGAAGGCTCTGGGGAGACCTTATAGTGGACTTCCAGTACTTGAAAGGTGCCCATAAGGAAACTGAAGAATTGCTCACGAAGGCACGTAGCAATAAGATGAGGAGTAGTAGTTTTAAACCAGAAAAGGAGAGATTTAAGTTGGATATTAGGAAAAAAAATCTTAGATATGAGGGTGGTAGATCCCTGGAACAGGTTGCCCAGAGAGTTTGTGGAGGCCCCATCCATGGAGATTTTCAAGGTCATGCTTGATGGGGCTCTGAGCAACCTGATCTAGTTAAAGGTGTCCCTGCTTACTGCAGGGGGTGTGGACTAGATGTCCTTTAAAGGTCCCTTCCAACCTAACACATTCTGTGATTCTGTGATGATTCTATGAAAATCAAGGCATTTGCAACACTTTCAGAAGGCACAGCATGAAGCATTCCCCAGCTCACTCTGTTGTCGCAAGGGCAGTTAGGAGGGATGCAGCAACTCACCAGGTGATGGGGTTTGCTCCTCTGCTCCCAGTAACTCCTCCTCCCCAGCCCTGCTGTTGATCCTCCTGACACTTTGCCTTCCCAAAACCTGTGCTCTGTAAGTATCTGCTTGCAGAGCCCGGGGCAAGCGGTGCAGGAGCCCCCTCGGCACCGCCTGTGAGCTGTGTACTGATAAAACAAGGCAAATAACTCCCTCCTGAAGTTGTCAAACGTGTGAAATACACAGCCCTCAAAACAAAGGAGATTGCCTCTGTTTCCTTTCCATTCTAATCATCTTCAAGGCTATTTGTAACAATAGTAGGCATAACACTGACAAGTGCAAATGTGATTTCCAAGTTGGAGTTCCTTTCAGAAAATGGATTAGTTCAATTTTCCAGATGTCAGACAGGTGTGCAGTTAAGTATATGCTGGAATTCAGTTTGGGTGATTAACACTCATAATGACTATTTGGCTATGACAATCAGATCCTTATTTTCAAAACCAACCATTTATTGTTCTAGTACATTTACTTCACTTATAGCCACCAGCCAAATCCAGGATCAGCTAGGAGGAAATTAAGAACCAATTTATTATGCCTGCACTGTTTATACGACATTCATCATCACTAGAATAAAGTGACTGCGAAAAGGAAGAGTAAAGAGGTTTGATGCCAATGCAGAAAGAAATGAAGATCTGTCATTCAATTCCAGGTGGTATTGTTGGGAAATGCATTTGAAATTTCCCTGTATCACTTGCATCCCTTGGCCCTTTGCTCTGCAGAAGTCATTCCCTTCCAGAGCAATCCCCCAGCTACAAAAAAAAAAATCTCACCCAAAAAAAACCCTCAGCATCTGCAATCAGTGGCTTGGGCTTGGAGTTACACAGGTCAGTATCTTTGAAAGGTTACCCTCATAAAGAAAAATAACAGTAGGAAAACATGTTGCTGTACTGGCTTCTCTGACAGGGCAAGCCTTGCTCATGCTGGCTTCTGACATGACATTTTGAATGGGCTGACACTGGGCAGAGGAATTTCAGAAATTACAGGTCAGGACCAAATGTAGGGAGGGCTGATCACGGCACAAAAGCATTTTCCACAATCCCACATCGGGATTCAACCTGAGGGTTTTGATTCTAGATGCCTCTGCATACCTACATAGTACTGGATAGGGTGCCGTGATTTGCCCCAGCCTAGAGCCAGACACCACACAGCCACTCCTCTCTAAACATGGCAGGGGTGAAGGGATATTAAAAAAAAAACAAACCCAAAACAACAAAGAAAGGCAAACCTCATAGCTTGGGTCAAACCTTATAGGTCAGCTTACTGGGACAGTAGAGAGATAATGAAGACTTTATAATAAAGTATATGAAACTGGTGATACAGGATACCGAACTGCACAGTTCAGGCTGTACAGCTCACAGCCATCCCAGAAATGGATTCTCTTCAAATCTGCACATCCTGAACTGCACTGGTGACCCTTTACACTGAGCATGACATAACTGGCACAGGATACTCTCTTTGGCCAGTTTGGGGTACCTGTCCTGGCCGTGTCCACTCCCAGCTTCCTGGGTGCCCTTCTCGTTAGCAGGGCAGCGTGAACAACTGAGAAGTCCCTGACTGCCCAGAAAACAACTGGAAACACGGGGGTGTTACCAGCGCTGCTCTCATCCTGACTCTCAAACACATCATTCCACTGGCTGCTGGAAAGAAAACTAATTCTACCCTCACAGAAACGAGGACACAGAATTATGAAGTCATAACACTTAAAGAAACTAGCTAATTATGCAATGTGAAAAAGCAGTTCTGCATAGAGTTGATGCAGCAGTAGATTTGGTTTCAAAGGAGCTGCTGGTGCACTTGAAGTCATGTAAATGCTATGGCATACGTGGCGAGTCTGGAGCTGTAGTTTATCTGGCTGATATTGATATTGATCCCAAAAGTATTGTACACCGATTGTTGGTTAATCAGGTGCTGTTAATACATCAATAAACTGCTTTGATCCTGATTTGGTTTTCCCTGCAGCAGACGTGATCTTTCTTTGGCCATTGTGGCTAGGCAACAAGGTTGTGACCAGCGGAGAGAGGAAGTGTACAATGGTTGCTGGTGAGAATTTCCAGTGCAATAAAATGTGCCTCCATCCCAACAGTGAAGTGAGGGTACAAAACTTAAATCTCATAAGTGGACACAAGAAGGAACCAGGAGATAACAGATGTCAATTTGGCTTGGCAAGCATTGCAAGTATTTTTCTAGGCTCATTAAGAGTTCTGATATCCTGCTCAGTCTGTCATCCCCACACAGTTTTAAATTTGCTTCCAGTTCCAGGCAAGCAAGACTTCCTTGGGCACTTTCTTGCATGATTCTTTCTTTCACAAACACACCTACACAACATCTTGCTGGTTGTCAAGCTTCAACAGCCTTTTCTGAGCTTTCATAGCACTGCTCCATTTCGCGGAGGCCAAAATACCTTAACTTGACCCAGTCCCTTGGGAGGTTCTTCTAAAATTGTCTTCCTGACATTTTAAAAGGATCTTTGTATAAAGACCAAGTAAAGATTGTTGAATGGGGTTGTTTCACTTTGTGATTTTTGTGTCCAGATGTTACAGTATTTTACTTTTTTCAGTGAACAGAATTAAGTCTGGAAAAATACCAGATGAAGTTAAAAGAAGGGAGGGGAGTAAAATTTCCTTTTCCATTTGAAGGTAGACATTAGAAAATAACCTCTTCAGCTATTTTTCACTCATTTCTATTAATTTTGAGGGTAGTGTCAGATGAAACATGGACTAGTTCTTTTCTGGGTCAGGCTCCGTGAGAGTGAATTAGTGTAGGTGGAACCAATAATAACTCCAAGGAACACTGTGAAAGCAACATCATGTAAAGGTCTCTCAGCACCTTTGAAGATGTGTTATGGGTCAGATCTCCGTCACTATCATTGCTTGCTCAAGCAGAACTGGGCCTAGACAGCCCTCTCCTCTCACAGCACAGGTCATCTTCACCTCAGCTCAAAGTACTGCCCGGTCACACAAACACACTTCTGCCCCAGATCTCAGTGGTAGACAGAATTGACTCAGAGGTACCACAAAGACCCCAAACCTAAGAAACACAAGGTTGGCAGGGAAAGGGGATTCCCTCTATCAAACATGGGCTATCACTGGAAAAGGTGTGTGAAGGTCTTGGGGATCTTGAGGGAGCCTGAAAGCATGCCCACTTCTCCCAGCAATGTGGAGTGTTGCAGTAAAATGAAGCAGCTGTCCCTACCTTTCCTTGCATGGTACCCAATAAGCACCACACCTACAGTATCAGCAGGAGGATTACCATACATATTCAGCTGTTTTCCAAACCAGATGCTATAATGGATCAAGCTTGCCCCTAGTGAAGCACAGGGAGACCTAGTATGTGCGAAGGGAAAGTGAAATTACGAAATAAATTTGGTTAGATTTGAATATCACAGTGATGAATGTAAACTAGATGGGAGAAGCCCATGGGGCTTTTCACACATTTGAAGGTGTGAACCCACTTAAAAGATGTGCTGGAACACATCCCCAAAATTTACTTATCTCTTTAGGGAAGGAAAACAATGCTAAATACTAAGGGGGTTTAATGAAATCACACAATTAAGAGAGGAGTATATTCTTAAGATCACTGTGCAAGTTGAGCCAATTATAATCCTAAAGGAGAATAGTGAAGCCAGTGTTAATTAACCAGAGAAGGGAGTCAGAAGGTCAAATTTATGCCTCAAAGAGCTACAGTAGAATTCTGTGGACAAAAAATGAAAAAACAATGTCCTTAGTTTTACTAAGTATGTTCTGAAGTAATCAGGATTTGACCATTCACATTCTTTTGTTTTAAAAAGAAGCTCAACATTGGGATAACTTTTTCCCACTAAAGTCAAGTTTTTTACTGACTTTCCTGGAATAATAAATTCTCATAAATTCTTTCGGAAGTGAAGTGCTGGCAAATAATTAATGTGAACAGAAAGGGACTATGGAAGCGTAACTGTTCTGTGCTATGCTTTCCTACTGTTTGGTAAGCAGCTTCCAAAGATATAGAAAATGTGTTAGAGTGTCCCAGTTGAAAGTTAAAAACTATGCCATAAACTAAGGAAGTTAATACAAATTTTATTTAAAACTGGTGCATGCATGTATGTGGGTATGTATATCTATATATATATATATATAAATATTAGTTGAATGGTAACATATAGGACAGACTGAAATGTATAAATATGCACACATATGATTCTCCTTCTAAAGGCAGTGAGCAATAGCATGATTCTATTTTGTAGGACAATTGTTCAAAATCGGGCACTTTTTTCCAGTGCTACCTATGATTTGGAATAGTTTGATTTTCAAAACATTTATTTTTCCTTTTTGCATCCGTTACTTTTAAGCAATAGTAAATAAAAGAATAATCATTGAGCTATGATCAAGTGAACATGCCAATATTGGTGTTGCCATTCAGAGTTGTTTTGCATTAGAAAGTGTGACAGCTTTTCTCTTTTTTTTCCACCGGGGAAGCTGCTTTTGCAAGATCACACACTCATTCAGAAACACAGTTCAGACGCATTGGCTGCTGACCCAACTCTCCACTCACTTTAAAAAAGAAAAAAACAGTGTTTTCATGTTTGTTTCTGTAGCTTGTATATAGGTCTTTATCCCTTTGCTCCCTTCATCCTAGTGGTTTATTCAACCTGACAAAGCTTCAGGGCTTTTTTTTCTTCTTTTATTCAGTGCAGCTGAGAAAACTCTCTCACAATGTGTCAATTTTAATATTTGCTTACTCCACCAATGCACAAACGAGTATATCAAGGTCTCCCTTTGGGGAGCAGCGACTGCAGTTGTTGATGTTCTACCATACACCACTTCTAACAACATCTGTGTAGCTGGACTCAGGGGCTGATAAACCTACCCTGATATACCCTACTGATATACCTGCTCCCTCGTTTGTCTCTGTCACCCTCCCCATAGTCTTCATCTCTCAGGCAAGACTTGATGCTGTTGTCTCAGCGAGCTGGGGCTCGTTGTTTTGGTCTCCTAGGAAGGCTCAGGGATAGGAAATGTTTGCAATGTTTGGGACACTTTCTGAAATCCTTTTCCACCAGTCTCCAAAGAACACTCTGAAAGGCAAGTCTCAAAATTGAATTACAAATAAATAAACTAAGATGTTCGGTTCATTTGTTTTTATTACTGGTTACTTCTACTAATTTGACCAGAGTTGAAATTGGCCATCATTTTCTCTCCATTCATGAAGACTGATGTTCAGAAGTACCGAACACACCATTTCCCACATCTGGAGTGGCGGTAGACATGGGACCTTTCCACCTCAGAGCATACAGACTAGTCCAGCTTAAAATGCATTCCCAAAAACTGAAGGAATTGAAACTTTCCAATGAGCACCCAAAAATTCTCACAAACATAGATAGGGACAACAAGACTTAGTGCCCATGGGGAGAGTACGTTCCCCCTTGTCACCCTCCTTGATACTGTGATGTGAAAAGCATCCTAGAAATGCAAAGTGCCATTGTCACAGCTGTTCTCAGAGCCAGTAGGGTCACCTGCTTTCTGCTTTGAGGCAGAGCACAGAGCTACAATTATTTTCATTATTTATATTTTTATCCGTGGCTCCTACAAATGCTGTTGTCACATCTTATTCTACACAAAGAACAGACATGAAGATTTTGTTATTAAAATTTGTCTTCATAAATTGACAGTGTAATCAGATGACAATTCAGTACTTAGTAATACCTTTATGTGGTCCTTACTGCTGATTATTGACAGAGTTGAAAATTAAGGAAATTAATAAAGGTTTTATTTTTGTGAAATATTTTTTAATAACTTGTGAAAGTATTTCTGTAACAGAAACCTACATGAGCTATAGTTTTAAGAGATTCTTCAGTGGAGAGACAATTTGGGGGTTTTACTACTTTTTTTTTCTTCTTTATCTCATCATATCAAAATAAAAAATTTTACCAATGTCATCTCATAGCACAAGTTCTGGTGCTTTTTAAGAACACAGATTTTCAGGCCAAGATGCAACTGTTACATTGACAAAAATAATTCCAAAGACACATCCAAATCGATTATGAGGTCTTCCAGGGAGCTGGTAGCCCCCATAATGCCATCACCACCCGCAGAGACACTTGGGGTTCTTCTAAAACATTTCACTTGTCATTGAGGGGCAAATGGGTTACAAGGGATACTGCAGCCAAGGGGAAGGCAATCACACACACATGTAGCTGTGCACTGTGCCTGTGCATCTATATACACTTACGTACTTTGTGGATGTGGAAATACATTTATATAAACACGTGCATTATCCTTGCCTGTAAGCCTGTGTTTTTCTTTGAAGGATTTGGTATGAAACTACTAGAAGACAAAGGTTTAATTTTGTCATTGGAAACACTATGTCATGCCTAAAATAAGCATTCATGAGCTTTTAGGGTGTTTGTAGATTTTTCTGTTGTGGAAACTTGGCTTATGTAGAAGCAATTAATTTTGCTCAATTGGATTTTATAAAAATGCTTTTCTTGATTGCAACAGTGTGAGACATTTGATGTCATTTAACTGTGGATTTCTGAGGGGCTTTTCACTGTCTGAGATGGAGTTGCCTATTCTCGAGCAAGCAAACTATTACACAACGTTATGTTTTGTGCTACTGTGCAATAAAATGCTATAATTGATATAGGTCTTTACCACACTGACTATCATACAGTACAATATAAAATAAATTACCAGAAAAGAACAGCATTTTTCTAATCCTATATGCTTATGTAAAGCATTCTGGATTGTTGCATTTCAGGGAAGTGACAATTACTCTCTCCATATTCACTTGATTCATGAATAGTGCGATTTTCAAGCATTTGTATTTGGTTAAAAGTGCTCAGAGAAAAATCCCCATAACAAATAGTCAAGTGGCTATAAACCAGATCCTTCCATGCTGACAGACTAATTAATCTGATCAGTCTTGAACACCAGGGTTTGTCATGTGAGCAGTCAGCATTCAGCAGCAGCCAGCTATGGCGGTCACCTATAAATGCTCCCTGTTGCCTTAGGGCTTAATGCTCTTCTCGCCAAAGCCAAATGCAAAGTTTTGACTGATCCCTCTCTTTAGAAAACCAAGTAACTGCCAATTTCCCATAAAACAAACCAAACAAAAATATTTTAAGATCCTATAAGCTGAATATCTGCTCCTCAAAAGCTGAATCATGGGGTTCCTAAGGATGACTCCACATGATTTTTGCCTGGAAGGACCCTGCCCACCCAAGAGTGGTTCAAGAACTGGAAGAGTAGCGTGACCTCTTCTCGATTTCCTTGGCACACACAGAAGGAACTGTGCAGAGCCTTGCAGCTTCCCGTGGCCATTCTCAGCTCTGTCATGAATGCAAATAGGTAGCTGGGAAACCGACTCTTATGTGCAAAGGTGTTATGTGAGGGTGATTGAAGATGCTGTAGTGTATTACCTGGTTGGATTTTTTAGAAAATCTGCATGAAAGTACATTCAAAACAGTTTTTAAAAACCCCAAACCGTGCATCCAAAAAAGCTGCAGATAAAACAGTAAGTACTGTAAATACAGAGAATCTGGGATTTTTAGGAATTTTAAAATTTCTCCAGTTCATGATCAATCTTTCTCAAAACATGTCCTGCAGGTCACAGCAACAGGCAGGTAATTTTTTGCCAAAGCATAGTGTACTAAAGCAAAGGAAGCTTATATAAAACTCCTATCATCCTGAGAACGCAGCAAATCTCTAGCAGTATGCTACCAGGAATAATATGAAAAACATAAAATTAAGTTATAATTTTTTACACTTATTTATTTACTTTCACAAAAATCTCATTAAATTCCACATCACATCAGGAGCAGCAAATTCTGCTACAGAAAAGCAACAACCTAGAGCATCAGATATTCTCTGGTGGATCTTTCAGACCCAAACCTGCTTAGCTTTTAAGATTAGACAAGATCAAGCCTACTTAGACAAGGAAGGCCATCTGTTTTCGAGGATCCAGCTGCTATCCCTTCAAACACAACTCACTGCAGATTCCTGTAATTTATTAATCCCAGGATAAACCTGTAAGTCTGCAATATCATTATTTTACTTCTTTATACCATTAGCTCGAACATTTTATCAACCACTGTGCAGGTAACACTCAAAAAAGAGCTAAGGAGATTTGTCAACCCTCATAATTAATATCTCCCTTCTTTTAAAGTCATCAAGACTCTAGTTTAGCCCAGACTTAAGCACTTTCTGTGTGTGGGCAGTTCACAAGAGAAGATTAAAGACCGTGTTTATGATCCTTTCAATACCTGGGAGCTGTGTTCAAGATGTCACCGCTGCAAATTTTATTTTTTAAATTGGTCCATACACACGCACACGCACACACACACACACACACACACACACACACACACACACACAGATGTACAAGCATGGACACACACGATGCTCTTTTGGTGGGAGTTTTTATTTTGGAAAGGGGAAAGTTAAAGATTCCACCCAAACCAGGTGAAACTGTTGGGTCTTTTTTAAACAAAACAAGTCTGGAGTTACCTCAGCCCCTATAAATTTATGTGCTGTATTTAAAAGTGAAAAAGGTTTTTACTTCAGTCAAATAACTCCGAATTGGTTAAATAACTGGATGGATGTTAATAAAACTTCCCTTTCAACTGCAAAAATGGTCGTTTCTTGTCCCATGTGGAGCACAATAAATCAATGCAAAAGCTGCTTTTCCCAGAAAGTTACCAGCAACTGAAAATAAGGGTTTAGAACATAAGTGCCATGTTAGTTGTGTCTTTGGAGTGTCACTGCTATGATGATGGTGTAGTCCACCTGTTAAAAGTATATTGAACGAGATAAAATAAATGCCCCTTTTTTTATATGCAACAGTATGTAGTAAAAACAGCAGGAGGAAAGGTTGGGCCAGGGGGTCCCATTTTCAGGCTTTTCACTACTGGCTCTTCTCAGATGTCTTTTTGAAGAAAAGGAAAGTTTAATAGCCTGTTGCCTAAGATAACTTCTGTCTAATTCCTTCAGCCTCCCTGACCTGCATGTGGGTGAAGCACTCAATTTCATCTAGCCGCTCTTACTGTCACACTCCTGGCAAACCTCTCTCTGCTAATCCATCCTCCTCCAACCCCATTTTAACATGGACAGAAACTCATGACATATTGAGCATCTTCAGTCTGAGAAATCCAGGGAACTCTCAGCATCTAGAAACGTGGTGACATGGTTGGATCTTTAATGAGCTGTGGGAGGTAGTTTCACCTTTGCAGGGGCCTGGACAACATGCTTTTAGCTCATCTAAGGTGCTGCCAACAAGTGCTCGGTTCTCTGAAGTAACGGTTTATCATGCAGCATTGCAAACTGTAAGGGTTAAAGATCTAATATTGTTGTTAGGACCCATTATGGACTCTAGCCACTTGTTTGGGAACTTTTTGAATTCTATATTTAAATTATTCCTGAAACTGTAGGTGCTAGAATTCTCTCTCCCATTCTTTCACACTTTCTTTCTTTGAATAGCACATAGGATTTTACAAGAGTACATGGTTCTGGGAGCTAATGTTTTGGATGAACTCAAAATACTGAAGAACTGATGGTGAGAAAAGTGAAAATCTATACTGATAGTTAAGTATCCTTCCGAACCAGCATCAAAATCGTTTCATTTGTGGTTAGGTCACATCGCTTCATATCCAGCATAATACATGGCAACATGCAGGAATTGCCAAGGGTTATGGTATGAATCCTTGTTAGAAGCAGCAAAACAGCCTCCATGCTTTTATACATCATTTACTGACATCAAATGTTCTTAAAGACTTTCAGGCAAACTCAGTATGGTTCACAGGAACACTTCTGTTCTGATGGCGCATCTTACAAATTATACTTTATAACCTTGTTATTCTAATAATTATGGATCCTAACATATTGATTAACGGGTTATCAAAACGGACTAAAAAAGAAAGGAAACCCTAAAGACATTTGAACTAAAATCAGATTTATTCAATATGAAATATTGACTTTAAGAACTCCAGAAACTGGCCATGATTGATGTGGCCTCGTCCGCTGTTGCCAAAGTGGTTGGACATGTGGACAACATGACCTGGAGATGTCTGTACCACCTCTGAACATTAACTAGATAGTCACATATGACTATCCATTGATATAGTGACATGAGAGCATGGAGAAACACAGCCACAGGCTCCCTATCAGTGGGCTGCAAAGTCTTGGGCAGGTTTGGTAAGACCCATAGAGGACTAAATACGAGTCCAATTTAGGGAGAAAATAGCTGCAGCGGGACATCTGAAGATGACTGCACCACTATAAGCTGACTTGGTGGACCAAAGTTTCAGAATGATGGTGCAGTAAGGCCGTAACATGCTCTAGGATGAGCACCAACAATGACCATGCCTTTCATCTGGGAGGTCAGCACAAAATTCTGTGTCCAGACAGTAGCCCAGCGTGGAGAGCAGAGAGGCTGCAAGCTCCATCCTGTTTCAGCAGTGCTGGCCTAAGCAGAGTATGGATAAATGTGGTTCACGATTTTTCTGTAGCACTGCACTGAAATCCATCAGGACATATCACCTTCATGTGTGGCCTTCTAAGCTACTGATCTGACCTTCCCTTCTAGTTAATGGAACTAAAGGTATAGACCTAACAAAGTGCAGTGATTTGTCTCGTCCAATGCAGGCATTTAAGCCAAGGGTATTAGCCTTTTCCTCACCAGGTCTTTCTCCCTGCAGTGAAGGGAGCCTGGCACAGACCCCAAGGAACCATTTCTGGTGAAGAAGACCTGTGCTTGCTTGTCCTGTATGCAGGCAGTGTCACATACTGGGGCAGAGTCCCAGCAACACTCTGACTCAAAAATACATACAATGCCTCGGATTCTTTTAACACGAAACTTGAAAAAAATAACTAGTAAAGCTGCAGATTTGAATCAAGTAGATCAAGGCTGCGGTGCTTTGGTCACAGGCCATGACAAGTTACTCCCACAATTACTGGTGGTTACTGGTGATTACTGGTGGTTACTCAGGGACTGCATATGTAAGAGCAGCGCAGACATTTCCTGGCTTCCCACTGCTTGATTTCACCACCCTCCCTGTTCATTTAGTACCACAACTTCCCTTTAAAACCCATCTGAAATGTAAATGATGCCAGAATTGGTGTCTCTTACAGACATCTTATGGAGATGATCTCCAGATCCTCATCACAGAGGATAGGTTGTGAGGATTACAAGAGAGCCTTGTGGCTGTAAGGGAACTACACTTTTCCTGGTCCTGTTTCAAAAACTGCTTGATAATGCCACTGTGGGAAGACAGTTATCTATCAGTAACTGCATCTAAACTTTCTCTCCAAAATGGTGCCAAAGTCTGCAGTTTTATTGAGGTCATCTTCAATGGGTGCAAAAGCAAGAGTTTTTCCAGTCCCCACTAGGGCACCTTAGTAGTACCTTTATATTTACCAATGTAGTATCCTATACATATGCCTTAGGAGGTTGAGGGCAATGTAGCTCTGTTAGCTTTTCACAGCAGTGTTGATTTACTCCACATAGGCATCTGATTCAAAAGTCAAAAGAGCAGATGTACAATCAAGCTATCTTGTTCCCAGGTAGATGATTTCTGCTACCACTTGATAAAAGTACTAAAAAATCACTAGGAAAGCTTCTTTGTTTTATCTTTCAGTGATTATTTTGCCTGGTAATTGCAAGCATCCTGCGTTAAGCCTGACAAGAATTATCTTACGCTTTGGCAACTACTGGTGCTTTCCTTCATGTTCACCCCTGATAAAGGTAGTCTGACTTTGATATCGCTTAAAGCAATCATAGTCTTTGTTCTTCAGAAATGATAAAGCATTTCTAATTCTGAGTTTTATAATACTACAATATGGAGAGACAGATTTTATCTTAATAACATCTATATTATGATAAAGAACCAGCTACATGACAGGAAAGCGAACATTTCAGTTCATCTACAATTCTCCATCACATCAAAAGACACTACATGTGAGAATGATATGCTAAAACTTCCCATTATGCAGTTTGGAAACACATATATTTGTTCCAAAGGAATCAGTA
This sequence comes from Heliornis fulica, assembly GCA_013399135.1. NCBI lineage: Eukaryota > Metazoa > Chordata > Aves > Gruiformes > Heliornithidae > Heliornis > Heliornis fulica. The sequence continues at coordinate 872,772 of VXBZ01002178.1, read as the reverse complement.
TTGTTAAGAGTAACCTCAATGACTGATCTAGGTAATGTTTCACAGCCCAAACTGATACTTTAATTACAGTGTAATAAGATACTGATCTTATTTCTGCACATCTTTGAAGATATTTCTGTGAGCAAGATGCTGAATGTAAAGAGTTTTTCTTGATACAATAATTGCAAATAATAACACAAATGCTATCCCTCCCAGCTATGTCGTGACACCTAAAGTGTTGTTAGTATTTAATGGAACTATCAATGGAATACGATAAAGTCAAGAAGAATCCCATTTCCAGAAAAAGACAATAATTCCTGTGAAGGAACTGAGAATGGTGCTGAACCACTCCTCACCCGAAAGAGAGAATTAGCCCCTTATTCTATATAGGAACAACATAATAAACAAAGTCTTCCGCACCTTCCAGTAATAGGAGATGTGAAAATACAGAGAATAAACCACAGGCATGCGAGTTTTCAGTTAATTTCATTCGTGTAGGTGAAATATATGCTCATACGTATTTATGATGGGCCCGATTCTGCCTACCTTGCTGGTATTGAGAAGCATCTTACCCTGCAGTAGTCCTACTGAAATCAAGCAGCGATAATGCTCTTCTGCCTGAGGATGGGTGGCAGATTCCACCTATATATAGCACACCTATATTTATCTCCATTTTAAGTGGTTAATTTAGCTCGGTATCACTGAATTAAATATAAATTATCTGCTAGCACAAAAGCAGCTTGGGAGCAATTACAGCCCCCTATCTCCCCCCACCCCAAATACACTAAATATCAATGTGTAATATGCAAATCCTAAGGTTTTTTACACCAACCAAGTCGAATTCTTAATACCAGACAAGAAGAAACTCATAGCTTAACATACACTAGTAGATGTAATAAATAATGAACAGCACTAACAGCTTAACATCATAAGGAAACAGATGGAAAACTTCCCTCCAGAGATCATTGCATCTAGTATTAGAGAATGAGTTTCTGGACGTGCACAGGGTGAACAGTTCAAGTCTGAATTACAATGAGGTTGGTAACACTTTTTTATTATAAATGTAGGAATTTCATGTCTTCCTTTTAGAAAGTACTGCTATTATAGCATTCATCTGTTTCACTGAAGACATGAAAAGCAAAAGGCAAAATCTTAAGCTGCTAAAGCGTGCATAGCACAATCAAATCAAGATCTCACTCTGGGAGTACCTTGGCTGGGTTTGCAGAATACAGCAGGGCTACAATGCCATCATCTGTCCGGGAAATGAAACAGAACCCAGCAGTGCTCATCTACACGACAGGAAAATGCTAGTAAGGCAGTAACTATTGTATTTGTAGAGCAATTACTGTTACGTGTTTAGAGATCTAGAATGAAACAATGACCAATCTGTCTCTCTGATAACATTTCCTCTTCCACATCCAACGACTTGGTTGTATGGTCAAAGTGCCTTTCAGACGATGAATACAAGAAATGGAGGCTTCTCTGAAAAGTGAGGCACATCTGGTTTGTTTGAATAAACCACGCTGGAGAAGCCAACCAATTGTCAGATTTTGAACACATTTGTTTGCTGCTGCTTTTTTTTTAATTTTTTTTTTTTTAGTATGTGGTGTCCAAAAAACAGACACACACTATACCACTGGAAGCAGCCCAGTTAAAGACATCATGCTTGAATCCTTCAGCTGCATGCCCCTTGGTGGGCATTTGACCCCATGGCATGACTTCTCCAACTTCCTAATAACAATGTGGGCACATGTCTTTAGTGCGTGGGCTACAACAGATCCTGCCTCTCTCATCCACCATCAGCACAGATTCCAAGTATGATGCGAAACTCCCCCTATAGACTATGGTAGCAGCACCTATTTGTCATGTATGCAACTGGACTTCACACAGAGCTTTGTGCAAATACTAACAAATGAAGCTTCCCAAGAAGAAGGAATTTCTGTCTGCTTCCTTTCTCCATCCTCTTCCCACACACCTCACCAATTTTCCTGGCAACAAAAGAAGCACAAAACTTAAATGCTCTGTCCAGGGTCTCAAAATCCATTTCAGCAGGGCATGCCCAAGCCAGCCAAGCTCCTGTCAGCTGTGTCAGCTGTTAGATAACGTTGCCTCCAACATCAGATGGATGCAGAGACCACTGCTTTCTATTGTGGCTGAAGATATATAAACATAATTGAAACTTGTATTGATTTTGTAGCCAAAACTTCTAGATGACTAAAACTCCAGGGCAACAGTAGGGTCAGCCAGAACACCTTTGGTAAGAGGGAGAGGAGCGGAAGCTGATATTCTCCTGACAAACCCGCTAAGCTTATAAATGTCTAGCGCTCATTACGTTATACAGAATGCTGGCCAATAATTTCAGGTTGCTGTTCCAAGACACAAATTGCTTCCAAATGCAGGACTAGGCAGAAATAAATGGAAGAGGTCCAGCATCAAAATGTAGGAGACACCAAAGAGACATTTCAATAATAAGACTACTCAATAATTTTGTACTGATACTAAACAAATAACTCTCCTCCATGGCACAGTCCATTGCAAACTGGTGATGTACTCACAGAGACTGACTATAAAAAATGAAGCAAGAAGTGCAATAACTTTCCAAAACACTATTAAAAAAAAAAAAAACAAAACCAAAAAACCCAAAACAAAACCCAAAACATAACCCAAACATCTTCTGGGATACTCAGAGTGCTACTAATCTCTCCCCCCTGGGCATGCCCGAATATGTCTGAAGAGACGCAAGGTTGCAGGGCTGTGGAACAAGTAAGCCACTTGCAGAGTTCAGTGTTTGCCCCCTTACCCATCACGGCAGGCAGTGTTGACAATGATGAACTGAGGGTATGGGAACAGGGCAGGAGGCTGCTAAGGACAGCAAATCTTCTGTGATTCCCTGCAGACCACCATCTCTCCAAGTGCATCACGAGTAGACACATCATGACTAGGAGATAGAAAGAACCTAGAATTTTGCAACTATAGCTGAAAGCAAGAACCCAACAAAAGAAGTTGCCCAAATTTCCAGCCCCTCTCATTGGCAAAAGAAGGACTAGCAAGACCTACTCGTTCAGGCCTTTGTCCCTGCTCTCCATCTTACTAAAGGAGTGGTCTGGCCAAGTATAGCTCCACCTGGGTATAAAACACTCAGTCCACCTTGGTGGCTGAGAAGCTTGGAGACACACCAGTTGTTTCTAAGGTAATGAGCTTGTTCTGCAAGTTTCATTTAAACTAAATGCAGTCAGTGAGCTTTGTATTAAACCCTGGCACAAACTACAGGAACATGTTGAAGATCTTGAGTAATGAAGTCTTCTTTAGGTCCTGTCTTGCCTTTGACCTTCATCAGGTTAAATTAAGCATCATTTCTGTGCTCATCACCTGAGACCCTAGAGTGATTCCAGGTCACCACCTTTACAGCATGCAGGGTTTCTGGTGCAACTGCTAACTTTGGATCATGCAAAGTATATTCCCTGGTATAACTAGTTTTGTCTCCCAATCAAATCTCGTGTAGCATTGCTGTTGACAACCAGGATGATAACCAGATAAGCTAGCCTGAGGAAAAACTTGTGGAATGTGGTGAGAAGGGTGGTAGCATTTGCCTCCATTTGGCATTCTCTCTGACCCCTCTCATCACTGTTACACATCATTTCCTCCTTCTCTGTGTAAAAATAAAAAAAGAGAGATGTTTTCTCAGACGCTTTTACTTTCTCCTTTTCTTTACAGTTATTTTACTTTTGTTCCTCCTATGAATTCAGAGGCTAGCTGATTTTTTTAAGTGCAGATTTGGGGACTCCACAAGAGATCCACAAAAAAAGAGTGATGCTCAGGAACTTGCCCAGAAACCTTATTTGGAACAAGAAAAGTTTGTCTCAGTGCAGTTGAGGCTTTTCTGGGAAACCACATATTTTGCGTCTGAGGTTTGCTCGTGATCTTTCCGTTTTCCTTAGGCTGTGAGACATTACCTGACGGTGGGTGGATTTGTCATTTATTAACTTAAACCTCTTAAAAAGTGGTGTACTTTCTATATCACTTCGGGAAACGACCAGAGAGAATGCTGGGGAATGCTTTGAAAACTGAAATGAAAGACTACATCTGTTAAGGGAGGGGTCTTGATCCTAAGCAGAGCCTTGTATCACTTGACTTACTTAAGAAAGTGAGGTTTAACTCACTAACCAGGTGGATTTACACCCTCTGGCATGCATTAGAGCAGTCAGACACGTGCATGCTGTTGGGCTGTGGCAAGGGCAGAAGTCAGAGCTTGTTCTCATGTGAGTGGTTTCTCTGTGCATGAGCACCAGGGCTGACTCCTTTATTATTTTGTAAAAAGATGATGATAAATGTGAAATGTTAACAGAAAGAAAAGGAGAAGTCAGCAGTGCTAGCATACATTTTTCTTTAAAGAAGACAAAATTTGAAGAAATTAAGTGAGACACTAATCTAGTAGACTTCAGCGCAAAGACAGAGAGTGGAATGGTTGGGGTTGTGCTGCGTCACCATCGCCTTGCTCTTTCAGAGCCAGTTTTGGGCATACTGGTGTATTTGCAGGAATTCAATGTCAGCAGAGGGAACTCTCACCTTTCCTGCTCTTTCCTAGTTAAAAAAAAAAAAAAAGGTTTAATTCCCATCGCTTCTGTGTTTAACTTACTTGAACACTGACAAATTGAGCACAATTGAAAAGAGTTTTGCACTACTTGAGACCCAAGACACAGCAAGTATTTGGGCAAGGGTGACCTAATTCATTTGGAATGATGGGTATTTATCCAGGAGCAGGATTCTGACACACTTTCCTCTCGGAGCAACACGGGCATAATTTGTTGTGCTCATGTTGACTTTGCAGACTCAAATCAATTAAAAGTATTTAGCAGTCATTAAGTCACAAATATTCGTTACTCCTATCAATAAAAGTAAATGCCTACAGAGCTCTCAATTTTCAAAGCTCTTTACTATTATCATTGTTAGTATTAAATATTTATATTACAATTCAGTCCAGAGGGAATAATCAGGATCGGCTCCCTGTAGCACTACCCTCTCTACAAGTGCATGAGATGTAAATATTAGTTCATATACACATTAACCAGTCACGTTACTTCCAAGCTTGCCTTCCAGACCACCATTGCTCCTTCCACACAGCCGATGAACACTGCTAAGAAACACCCAACCGGAGAGGGATAAGGACTGCAGCCCTCCAGGCACGCCCTCTGCTGCTGTCACACCACCCATCTCCTCTCACTCTCTCCAGCACCCCGTTGGCAGGCACCCCAAATGTCACTGCTTTCCAGTCACGCCTCTGCCATTACAGTCTGCCGCACTCCCGCAACACCCCACCCTCCACATCTCACTGGGGGCTCTGCAACCATATGCCGCGATTGAATTATTAGTCCAAATTTCCCAAGGGAGCGCGGCGTATCCATCTGATGCCCCTGCATTTGAGCCTCTGAGTCACAGGTAGTGGAGCAACGTGTGAAAAACAAAAACAAGTTAAAAAAATCATCGCGTGTTCTGTGGGCAAAGCACCTCCCACGGTGCAGGCAGAACAAGTTGCTCTCATACAATTTACCCCACCGTGTCTATAGAATAAATTATGCTCCAGAAATTTGCTCTCAATGGCCTCTTTCAGATAGTAGCAATGAGTAAGATAAAACCTGCCACTTTATGTCAAGTCACACTTGTCGAGTACAGATTTAGTAATAGTAATACTTAGCTTTTATGTAGCACTTTACATTTTCCAGTTGCTGCACAGAGATTAATTAATCAGTTAGACACATATAAGCCAGGCCTGAAGCACATGTTGGAGGATTGACAGATGCCTGCGCTGCCGTGAAAGCACAAAGTGCCTGACCTGCGCTCACACTCAGGTGTGTTTGGGTGGAGCGGGACTCCTGCACGAGCCCTGCGGTCCACCCACATTTAAGCGGGACTTGGGGGGCTCTGAGGCTCTCCTCTCCACCCACTGAAAGAAATGCATGCAAGCAAATACCACCCATTCTGCCACACACCCTGCAAACTGTTTCTTGTGATTAGAGAAGTTACTGCCTCCCAGGCTGGGAAACGGATGTACAGCTTTGCCTCCCGCGCGTTGTACCCTGTTGAGATCTCCCTTTGCTGAGGCTTAAACATCCTCCCTCACACACCCTCCCAACCCTTGCCAGGCTTGTTCCAAAATCTGTCCCTGTGGAGGGTGGGGAGGAAGGTCATGTTTCTCCTGACAGCTGGGGAGAAGGTCCCTGCTGCAGAGTCGCGCTATCGACTGACAGCCGCCTGTCCAACCTGGCTGCTGTTACTGCTGCCGGTGGAGTGCTTCAGACATACTTTCTGTATTAAGCCAAGCCTGGATAATTGGGAGTTGGAACCAACTCAAACATGAGCCAGCAGATGAGGGATCATGTTGTTCACTGAATTGCTCATTGACAGTGAAGAAAAGGATTTGCAGTGGAGTGCTGCTGCCCTCCAGACAGGAGCGGTGGCCAGCGGAGCAGCTCACAGTTCCATGAGAGAATCGGGTTTTCATCTCAAACTGGTTTAGTGCAACACTTCTTGCCCCAGACTATGCCCAAGGTGGTGCAAAGGCAGCCTGGTGACTTGTGCTGAGGGTGTGCCCAGCACTGTAACTTAGCTTGTGATAAACTGAAAAACAAAGCCAAAAAACCCAACCAAACCATAAGAAACCGACTGCATTTTTATACTTAGGGATTTTTTTTTTGTCATCCACCTTCCTGGAATCTTCTAGGCAGGCATTAATATGCACATGCAGGATTACTCCTACCCTTATGCCTGTCATCTACTTGCTATGTGACGAAAAATCTTACGCTGAGCATGTGTAGGATGCTCAGATGTGCTGAAACTGAAGCGTTCACGGAACTGCAACACGGGCCTTGAAAGCGACAGTTGAATTAAACGTCAAAAGAGTTTTAAAATTAAAAAATGCAGGGCTCCTTTTAGTCATCTTCTGGTTTCTGAGTCCTTAAGTCACAATTTCAGGATATTTATACTCAGCCAAAAGGACTAGCAGTCCAACTGTTATTTGAAGTGAAAGATGAGATTCTTTCATAATCAAGACTCCGACAACTGAAATTTTTTTTAAGTCTCAATTAGACAGCAATTCGGAGAAAGAGCTGGAAACACTGCTATGAGCCATTAAATTTTCCATGTTTTGACACTGTGAATGTTTACATTTGTATTTACATCAACTCTCCTGCATTTAATTACAGAGGCACTTCCCATCTTGCATTTACTCCATTGAAAGTGAGAGAGGTTGTGGACCTGCCCCAGGTTCTTAGTGGTATCCAGTGCTATTGCTCATGGAAATGGGTGATTTTGCACTGAAACCAATGTTTAGGTACCTTAAACTGTGCTGTAAGGAGACTTTCTGGTGCTCCAGGAGTATCTTCTTATCTCCACCTCCTTGGACTGTCACGGCAGACACGTATCTCCTCCTCTTTGCTAGGGCTCAGACACACCTGACACACAACTCAGATATCTGAGCCACAGAGCTGGCAAATGGCTTTTGTCTTGGTGTTTCTGAATTCTCCCTTGTCTTTGGAGCAAAGAGATGAGCGCATGCTGCAGCATCATTAAAAATAAAAAGTGCCAAAAAGCCTCCAAAAGAATAATACTCGGTTATAAGCATGATGTCTTGCTGCACCCTCATGTTGGCTTAACCCCTGCAAGATGTGATACGATGCTGACACCTGACGCCTGCCTGTGACCTCACTGATGGCAGCTGCCTGCACTTCCCAGGGTGGGAAATATTGGGGACCACATTCCAGCTCAGCCCCTGTGGCTCTCAGGATCGGTTCTGAGGCACTGCTTTGCTCTGTGAAAGTGAGTGGTTCTTGAAGCCCCAGGAGGTTACACAGCAATGTGAGTCCCCAGTGCTCAACCTGCATACGCTGGCTGGCCCTCAGCTCCTCAAGCTTAGAGGAGGCACAAAGAGCAGGATCCAGGACACTCGGTGTTGGCAGATGCTAAAGCATTGCCAAAACTGTCAGATAGCTGCTTTTGATTCTTACCACCTAACTGATTCCTTGTTATATCTGGGTATTCAGAGGAGAAGCAATCGCTTTTTTGGAGCTTGCTTTAATCATGACTGTTGTTGTGCATGGAGGGTTCAAGCATGCATTCAGGCCGGTGATGTGACATTTTTCCAGAGTCAGAGCTCCAAATCAAAACCTCTTAGGTCATATATTCAGGAAGGACCATGTCGTGACTGATTTTCATGTTAAAAAAAAAAAAGCACGCAGCAAAAACCCATTTTAAAAATATCACTGTGTTTCAAGTATGTCTAGCAGGAGTAAATGTTTCTTGCCTTTCTCCCCGCCATGATGAATGCCCCCCCAAGACTGTCAGTTAGATTTTGTAAAGTCCTTATTATCACACTTCAGTACATATCAGGATGAATGAAGAGAGCTGTGCAAACACTGCAGATATCTTTTCTTTATTACAGCTGCAGCCACTCCCCAGAGACATTATTAATGTCCACGGCTCTCATAGAGAGACGGCGTACGCTGGCATCTGATTGCTATTCAGATCAGCAGCCTCCCTCCGTCTGTCTGTGAACCAACACATTAGTAGGTACATAAAGGGCTCTCGCTGTGGGCTGAACAAGTTCCTAGGGCCTCCGTCGTGAAAAGATAATAGCAGTGTGATTGCCAAAATTTTGTGGAAATTGTGCTAAGCCAAAGCAAAACAAAACCCAAGGTAGGGGATGTATTTTTCCCGGGCAATTTATTATTTACCACTGCTCAGCATCCCCCTTTGTTCTTGCATATGGCAGTTATTCTCCATTTATAGCTCACTTGGGTGTATAATTCAGAAGGAAGATATATGATTTTTTTAAGAATGTTGGGGTAAGTCTCATTCCCTGGACCAGGCCCAAGCTTGACAAGGGGTAGCTACGTGAGAAATTAAGGTTTAAAAAAAAAACATTCCAGAAAGTCTACCTTAGCTGCTGCCTTGATGTTTCCACAGAGAGAAACCTGACACATAGAGTCAACAGACAGAAGTATTTCATGGATCAGTGGAGGCTCCTGTCCTGCGGAGAAAAAAGCGGAAGCTGCCCACCAGTTTTGAATTACACATTGGATTGTGGCAGGAGCAATTAAGCAGCCACAAAAGGCAGCACTCATGAACAGGACCTGGGTGAGAGTTGTGGGCCTGGCTTCTTGCGGCCATGGAGTCCTGTGTGCTGGAGGACAAGCACCAGCCACTCCAGACTGATGCCATCTGTTTGATTCCATAATAAATGAATCTGTGATAAGTCAGACCCCATAATAGCCTACTCCCAAACCTATGTTTGTGGCGTGAAGCAAGCAGTGTGCCCTTTAAGTGTTCAGACAGGAAAATTGATAAATACCTGGCCTCTTACAGAATCAGAGGATTCTTTAGGTCAGAAGGGACCCTTGAAAGGCAACTAGTCCAAGCCTCCTGCAGTAAGCAGGGACACCATTAACTAGATCAAGTTGCTCAGAGCCCCATCAAACCTGACCTTCAATATCTCCAGGGAGGGGGCCTCCACCACCTCTCTGGGCAACGTGTTCCAGGGATCTACCACCCTCATAGCGAAAAATTTATTCCTAATGTCTAATCTAAACCTACCCTGCTCTAGTTTAAAACCATTGCTCTGCATCCTGTCACTACATGCACTCTCAAACAGCCCCTCCCCAGCTTTCCTGTAGGCCCCTTCAGGTACTGGCAGGGCACTATAAGGTCTCCCCAAAGACTTCTCTTCTCCAGGCTGAACAAGCCCGGCTCTGTCAGCCTGAATACACCTCTATTTTTGTCACAGATGGGCATGGGAGAAGAAAGAAAAAACATGTTTAGTGATGAAGACCTGAGCAAAGAGATTAAGGCAGGAAAACTAGTGTTTGCACAAGAGGATCAGAGACAGCTGATTGAGGAAACCCAAGAAGGAGGTAAATGCTTTGTTTTCTTGTTCCAGATCATATCACAGGTAGTCACAAGTCCCTCACAAAAGCAAACCTCCAAAATAAGCTACTTCTTGCTGATGTTGCATGACATAAGCAGTGCCTGGCTTTGCATGCGGATCCCATGGGTGTTCTTGAGGTGCTCTCGGAAACATAAAACATGACCAAAACCACCAGCTATTGAGAGAGATACACAGAAAATTGATTTTTCAGGGAAATCTGTATGTATACATGAGTCATGCAGAACTGTGATGCATGTGAGTGCACAGCTGGAGTCCTCACAGGGTGTGGGAGAAGGCCATATCCATACCTTTGCAAGAATGCATTCCAGAATTAAACCAGGCACCGAAACTGGAGCAGACAGGAGGAAATACTCTATCCTCTCTATTGACTAATGCCATTTATGCATCGTTGAATATTTCTTTATAACAGATCCTCAGTTTCCACATAGATCAAGAATGAGAAAACCTGTAGGATCTTCTCTTTTCTAGAGCCCCAATGATAAGCACTAACCACAAATATCTGCCTGGACCTGCTTTGTCTCATCCATATGCACAGGAGGAAGCCGATCTCTGAAATTTGTTGGCATAACAATATCTTTGCCCAGCTTTGTGTATGCCAGCATCAGGCCTTGCATGGTATAAAAGGCTCCCTAGTTTAACGCGAGCACTGCCTTTCCCCTTGCGGGTTATTTCCATGCCCTGGGAAGCAGTGTCAGCTACAGCACTGGTGGAAGTTACCTGTCAAGGCCCCTGCTTTATGAACATGTCACCATCTGGGGCTGCCACCTCCTGCCCTTGGCCTCTGAGCACCACTCAGCCATGGATTTTCCATCTTTCTTGCCTTCCTCGTGAAGGAGGATGGGGAAGTACACTGCTGCACGAATATCCTTCAAGTAGTGCTAGATGGTACACAGCAAGAGGCACCATTTCCTCCCATTACAATGAAACTGAAGGTTGCAATGAGCTGTGGTAATGACCTGTTTCTCCATAACATTGCAGACAGTCAGAACAGAGATGTAGACAGCAGCTGCTTCAGAGGAGGGACTCTTGACTCATGTAGAAGATTGAAGGTAGGCATCTGCTTTTCAGTGAAGGCAGGTTTTTTCCATGAATTAACGTCCTGCCCCATTCTGCACCAGTATTAAACCACCTCTTTTCCCCCTCAGGATATGGAAATATGGTCCCCATGGGAATCACACAAAGACTTTCAGGAAATCTGAAAAACCTGTTTTGTCTGCCTCGTGACAAAGATACACTGCCTGCGAATGCTACCAAGGAGTGGCTAGAAGTATTGGAGAGGTATTTTTTCTTTTGAATATCCACATCGTGAAGTTACATTACATTTGCTTTTAAAGGCCTTGTGAGTCTTCTTCCATTCTGGTGCGCAGCACAGATGAACAAAAGTGACCTCATACCTGAGATTGACAGGTTTTGACAGAATTCTTCTTGTCTTAAGTAAAGAGTTACCCATGTTCCCAAACAGCAGTAAGCAACACATAGATTGAGGTGTCATTTGTTCATAATATAAATTGCATGGAAAAAAAATATCGCTGAGCCCTCTTGGAAAACACTCTTTGTTCAGAGAATAAGGTATTTTCATGGAAAAGTTTTATTTGTTAGTCACTTTGGTACAATTACTTGACCATGTACAGTGTGGTTGAGTTGCACTGGAAATTGATACTTTCCATAATGGTGTCTCATTATAGTGATTCATCGGAGAGGTGCTGATGTGATAATTAGTGTTTTATAGGCGAATGGGCCACACATTCTTTAAGCAGTCCTCTTCCCTAACAATGATTTATTTAAGTGGTGGTTTTCTAATAGTCGTGTAAATAAATACATGCTAATGGAACATAGCGACAGTGCTTCCGTTGACAGGTTTCTGTGTCTTACCATAAAGTAGCTGAAGAACTATATCTGCATATACAAATCCATAATGGTTAGGGGCTTTTATGTGCTTTTGCAAGAGCAGTTTTGACTGAATGCACAAAAAGATGCAAATTTCTCATCTCTTTCCATTTTTACCTCCCAGGCTGGCTTCAAAGCTTACTTTTTAACTTAGATATTTGGAGAGGCTGATGTTGGATGAATGAGCACTACGACTCATCTGTTGATGGCCTACTGCTGTTTCAGAGGCTGGCTTCCCCCTCCCACTCCATTAGCACTTTGCCTTCTGAAGCGTGCTAGATGCGCTGAGCAGTGTCCAGCCAAACCAGTTCCGCATGGTCAATAAAAGCAGGAATTTTAACGCTGACCATGGTGGGTGATGGGGCAAAAGATGTGACACATCTGCTGCTTCTGCTCCAGTCGTTTAGGTCACCAGCCTCAAGTACTTTGTCGTTGCTGCTTTGCTGGAAGTTACTGCCTCTGGAATTTACCAGCTGGCAACCCCATGTGAAAATGAGCCAGAAATGGTAGGTCTCTTCTACGTCAGGTTTTGAGGCCTGACAGGGGTTAGGGAAAGGGGACAGAGAGCTGGAAAGTCCAAGGGTGGCAGAATCTGTACATCTTCTTAGGGCAGAACTGCTGCAGGCAGGAAAAAAGCAACACTAAAAAAAAAAGAAAAAAAAAGGTCAGCTGAATGAGAATCATGGCAGGTTTTACATCCCAGCCCTGGATCAGAGCTCCCCTTGCCCCTGATCCATGCAAGACCTGCCTGAGGGCTCATGAGACAGGGTGCAGTGAATGAAGCTGGCACAGCTCTTCCACTCTGTCATCCTCTGATCACCATGAGACAGCCAAAATAAGGGCACACAAGCAGTCCTCATTCAATCAGCTCCAGAAAAAATGCAAATAAGCTCAACATCAACAACAACAAAACCCCCAGAATTTTTCTGATGCAATTACGGTGCCTACAAACACAACTTGAGCTTCAGACACAGAGTTAATATTGCTTCTGGAAACTCCTGAGACGTGCATAATTTTAGAGAGCAAAATCCCAGCCCCACATAAGTAATTAGCAAAACTCCTACACATTTCTGCGAGCAGAATTTTGCTCACCACGAGCAGTTTTTGTTTAAATCCAGTATTCTATTGTGAATATATAAAATTGAGATATATTATTATAGCAGTAATAAAAATATATACAAGTACATTCATATACATAGGAAAAGGAAATAAAGGAAGGATATTTGCTAATAGAATACATAACAGTTTACATCTGCTAGTATAGTTACAGGGAATTAGACCAGATGTTGAAAGTCTGTCATCTTTTATTTTGAAAGATATTCTTTCGGTGTATATAATCTGGTGTGTCAATTAAAATATGTTCAAGAGTAAATTTCTTCCTCAGCATTGTAAACGTACTGCGACAGGGTGGCAGAGTCATCTTGTCTGAATCACTTCAGACTTTCTACATTCTCTCAGCCAGACTTTAGTCCCTGCAAACATGAAGGGGACCAGTTCATTGGAGGGCATGATGTGGCTTTCAAAGGCTGGCAGGCAGGGTGAGATGTCCTTCCCCTCAGTTTGTCACAAACCTGTGTTCTCCCCAGGGAGAGAAAACTGTTTCTTCTTGAGTTGAGGATGGTAGCGGGTTCTTTTCATTGCCATATTTGAAAGCCAAAGTTTTTTTGTAATTCTGCCCTCTGACTAGAAGGGGGAACAGGGAGCAGTCCAAGAGACTGCCTATTTTAAGATAGGTTAGATGTTAAGGACCCACACCTTGGGTCACTGCAAGATGACATGTCTTGGAGGGTTTCAAGCAGCAGGACTCCATGCAGCCCCATGACTCATTGGTTTCTCCCTCCCAGAGTGAATTCCTTGAACACTCGATGCTCCAACTGATACTGCCTTGTAAAAGTCACCAAAACAAGACAACACCTTGTTGTAATTGTGCAGTATGAGTAACACACAGAAAAATCTTGCAGAGATTTGAAGTGCTGATCCAAACGCAGATTATTGTCATGCAGAACTCAAGGTAGAAGCAGTTGTGTGCAGACACACCTGCAAAGCTGGCAGCACAGCAAGGTCCCTACTTGCAGATGGTCCCTCAGCCTCAGTCATTTCCCAGATGCCAACTACAACTTTATGCCTTTCAGTAGCACTTGCCATTATTTTCTTCATCACTAAGCAGGGGAGCAAGCTGGGAGCAAGCAGCTTGTGAGACCTAAGCCTGGAAGTGTCACCACCATGAACACCAGTTTCAGCAAAACTGTGGATTTCTTCAAACCCACCCACAGTTACTCCAGCAGAGCTGGCTGCCCTTCTTGCATAGTCACCTACCACATCCCTGTGACCCACTACAGCGGTCTGCTCTGTGGGGGCTGCTCCCAGAGATGCCTGTCTCCACTCTACTTCAGCTGGTGGTAATGAGGCCTGAAAACCTCTCCCAACAGCCCCTGCCATGGCAAGTTAGGGCTTGGGTTATGTCTAACCCAAAACATCTTTGCTGAAACACTGGTCTAGTTGCCTCCTCTGTGAGAGTCATGAAGGGCAGATTAGCTGTCTCTCCTGAAGTTAAACCATACCCATTTCTTTCAGGCTCGGCTAAAATGTTCTGTTTTCCTGGCTTTGCCTTTTCATGTGATCTCTTCAGAGTTGTCTTGAGTTGGGTCTCACCTTTCTTCAAGTGCAGGACCCCAAACCTAACTTACCCTTCCAACTGAGACTATGCCAATGCTGAATAGAGATGAAATGTACAGTAGGAGTATGGGGTTTATCTCTTTCACAAAAACCACAGAATTGTAGGAGTTGGAAGGGACCTCAAGAGATCATCAAGTCCAATCCCCCTGGCAAAACAGGTTCCCTAGAGCAGGTCACACAGTTCGGCATCCAGACGTGTCTTGAATATCTCCAGAGAAGGAGACTCCACAACCCCCAGGCAGCCTGTTCCAGTGTTCCGTCACTCTCATCATGAAGAAGTTCTTCTTCACATTGGTGCGGAACCTCCTGTGGTCCAACTTGTAACCATTGCCCCTTGTCCTGTCCCAACAGGCCACTGAAAAGAGGTTGGTCATCTCCCTTTGTCTCCCACACTTCAAATATTTATAAACATTGATGAGATCCCCTCTCAGTCTTCTCTTCTCAAGACTGAACAGCCCCAGCTCACTCAGCCTTTCCTCATAGGGGAGATGCTCCAGGCCCTTAATCATCCTTGTGGCATCCACTGGACTCTCTCCAGGAGATCTCTGCCTTTTTTGTACCGAGGAGCCCAGAACTGGATCAGGACTCCAGGTGAGGCCTGACCAGAGCAGAGTAGAGGGGGAGGATCACCTCCTTCCCAGGAGAATCACCTCCTTCCCTCCTTAATGCACCCCAGGATCCCATTGGCTTTCTTGGCCACTAGGGCACACTGGTGGCTCATGGCTAATCTGAACCCCCAGGTCCTTCTCTGCAGAGCTCCTCTCCAGCAGGTCATCCCCCAGCCTGTACCGATACCTGCGGTTGTTCCTTCCCAGGTGCAAGACAACTTGCTTTTATTGGACCTTATAGGGTTCCTCACTGCCCAGGTCTCCAGCCTGACCAGGCGTGTCTGCCACTCCTCCCAGCTTTGTATCATCAGCTGCTTGCTGAGGGTGGACACTATTCCCTCATCAAGGTCATCGATGAAGATGTTAAAGAAGACTGGACCCAACAGTGAACCCTGGGGAACACCACTAGTCATAGGTCTCCAGCTGGACTCTGCTCCATTGATCACCATCCTCTGGGCCCGACCTATCAGCCAGTTCTTGACCCACCTCACTATCCACTCATCTATTCCACACTTTCTCAGCTTTGTTATCAGGATGTCATGGGAGGCAGCATCAAAAGCCTTGCTGAAGTCACAGTTTCGACACAGTAGACTTACATGCAGTCTCTGATCCACTACAGTTTCTGGATTTTCTGATTGGCAGATTTATTTATTTACAGACTTGGTCCCTCTCTGGCTTTTATCATTTCTACTTTGGACTTTTCCCTGTTACATTGTGGATTTTTTACTTTTCTTTTTTTTTTTTTTTAAAGCTGTATCTCAAATTTCTCAAGCCGCTTGAAGCCTGCCCCCAGCACCACAGAGGGTGGTCGCCCCTTGCTGCTGTCTGTAAATGCAACAGGCCCATTCTCAAGTCCATCATCTGCACCGTTGCCTTCGCTGCCAAAGTCACTGAGCAATCATAGTGCCACAGCAGCCTCCTGCCGAGCCCTTCTTGATCAAAACTTCCATTTTGATAATGAGCTAATCTCCGGTACTCTCCAAGTAGCGTTTTCCAGCCCATTTTGTGACCACCATGCAGTAGATCTGTCTAGACCACACACTTGCTGTGCTTGCCTGGGAGCACTCTGTGGGAGACACTGTGACCAGACATGCATTTGCTTCTGTCAGTGGGATCTGTCACCCTGTCACATACAGAAATAAGACCAGTTTGACAAATCCATGTTGGCAGCTGCTCCTTCCCTGCTCCCTTCCAGGTGTCTGATTATTTGCTTCGGTGTGTTTTGCAGGAATTGGTGTCGCACTGATGGGTGTATGGTTCTACAGAGGCTCCTGCCCCCTGACCTCAACAAAAAAAAAAATTGGCCCTCGATGTTGCCTTTTCTGGCCCTTCAGAAGATGGGGCAAGAGCTCAGCATTTGCAAATTCTTACAGAAAAATTCCCAATGGCTCTGAAATTTCAGGCCCCTCCCCTGGATCTTTGAGCACCTTGTGATTTAGATCATGAAGTCTAGACAAATTTGAAAGCACCATATTTATTTAGAAAGTATGTATTAACCTGGTGCTTTGAACTTGGTTGGAGGGCTTGTTTGTTTTCAGTGCTATATTAGTTACATAAATCTCCTTTTTTAATGTCCCCGCATGAAAACTTTGCTGTCGACTAAGACTGTATACAAAGACTGAGTCACTTCCTTTGAGATGCACTACATTAAAACATGGGATGAGTGTCTGAGATCTCCATTTTGTTGTGAAGAGCTAAAATAAAGAAATCTTCCAAGAACAGCTGGCAGAAAATATTTGTAATGAGAGCTGCCAACTACTAGAGGAAAGTGGCTTATTTATACAGGGGCACCACTGAGACAGACTGAAGAGACAGACTGCGGTGGATTTAGAAAATTAAAGTCACCCGAATGGACAAGGCTGTAAAAACTATATAATATAAAAAATGAATCTTGTAACCCAGCAGCACCTGCATCTGGCAATCTCATTTGTGCCTTCTGCAGGAGATAAACCTTCTTGCTCTATCAAATAAACCCCATAATTACATTGCTTAAGTAGGATATTAAGTGGCATCATATTAAGCCATTACTTGACCCTTGTCATCATCAGCCCTGCCAGGCAGTGAGGAGAGCTGTTGCTCCCCGCTGATTTCTCTGGGTATCTCTTTAAACATACTGTGGTAATTAGAAACATCTAAATAAAGCCCTGCCTGGGATTACAAGGGCTGAATGGAAAAAACCTTTCTTTCAGGTGGCTGCAATGCCCCAACCTGCTGCTGGTGTGTACGCGCATGCAGCCCTGCCAACATCCCTCGTCTGATATGATCCAAAGCTCTATGGGATAAGAGAGCTAAGAGGTTCATAGGCGGCATCCTTTTCCTCCTCTGACTGATAGAGCCTCTGCCGCTGGCAAACAGGATCTTTCCACAGGGCTTGAAAGACAAATCTGCTAATTCCCCCTGCTTTACTCCTTTGTGCCTTTCTCTGAAGGGAAACCTGCAGGTTTCAGATGCCAGTTTCATTCTAGGCATCCTTCCTAATTACCTGAACTGCCATCATTAAATGCAGCACATATATTGATCACTCTCATGAACGTTGCCTTTCTAATATTCAGCGACTGTGAATCAAACTGTGTCACAGATGTGGATTTCAATGACAAGGTATATCTGAGTGCACCCTGCAGATCTTCCTTCCTTATAGTAACCATAGCTGAATAAGAAAAATAAAATCACTCAAGTTCCTGTCCTTTAGGTATCATCTAAGGCAATATGATTAGTTCATGAGCACTACTGAACACCTAGTCCTGGGAAAATGTTTAGCTTTGGGTGGGAGAAACCCCTTGCTGGCCATGAAAGGTGCTTGGGAACATGCTTCCAGACTGGATTGCCTCCCAGATTTAGGAAACAGACGGCCTAGAAAGGTTTACGATCATTTTTCAAAGCACCAGTTTAGCATTTGTCTTTCACTTCATTGTGTTTCAGCTGAACATTTCTTTGCTTTCCACAGAAAAACAACCACAAAAGGATTTCCAGCTCTGTGCTGTCTTCCTTGCTCCTCTCTCACTCACAAGATTTACCCCTCCAATGTCTGGCTCAGATGCTGGTGTGCTTTCCAGGAACAGTAAAAACTGTTCACAAGCAAGCTCACAACAAAGCAGTACTTCATGTCACCTTCGAGTAATTATAGCGGTGGTCCCAGTCTGTAATGACCTTTTTTACACAGGAAGAAGTCACCGATATCAACGATCTTTGGCAAAAGGGAGGTTTAAAGATTTTTAAGGTAAGTAAGGAGAAATAGAAGTGGTGCACTTTGATTACAAAAGATGCCTTGTATTTTCTAGCCAAGTGCCAAAGCATAATGGGTTGAGACATGCCAGTAAAGCAAATGATTTTGACAGAACTGTTTGAGACAGTCAGATGAAAAGGGTTTGTCCGAGTGATGTTTTGGTCTTAATGTGTTGCCTGTTAACAACATATTCCCTTGTTCCCCTCTTTCATGACTTGCCTTCTAGGTTAGAAGGATGCAGTCCTAGCCACAAGATGGTCCAAACCATAGGAATCACTCCAAAATTTGGCCACTATTTTATCCTGTGAGAAAGAAGTGTCCCGCACCGCTAGAACTTCTCAGTGCCTGGCCATGTTATTTATCCACATAATTGCCTAAATAGGTGCACACACTTACACATTCCTGGCCACCCTGGGGTGGTGGTGGTGAGATGTGAACATCAGGTTAACTGGTAATCCTCCAGCCTTTTTAAACCTGAATAGCTACTCCAAAACAAACATGCTGCAGTAGTTTTTCTGGAATAGCTCACCAGGTGGCTTTGCTTTCATGAAAAAGATTATTTCTCCTGAATAATCACAGCCCTCTGGAAATACAGTGGCTTTTCTTCAAATAACATGCCCTAGTGGGAGCTACTCCCAAGCAGCTGCTGGGAGATGATGTATTCTGCAGCAGTTATTATAGCAAATTTGCTCAGGTAGAGAAGGTCAGTAGAGCTGTTGTCTAGAAATGCTCTTGAACCAACTTACCTGGAGGTTAAGGAGTGATTTTCTTTGGTATGGAGTAGAAGATTTTACCTAAGCACTTTCTGTAGGTGCACAATTGATGCTGAAGAAAAAATAAATAAAGAGAGAAGTCTATTTTTGTCTCTTGTCATCTGCGCCTCAATCACGGTATAGAATTACTCTAGTCCAGCAATTGCCTGCCCAGAGAAGGGCCCATATTCATTCCACCTCCAGGGTTTCCATTAACACAGCAGTTACACTGTCATTTGGGCCGAAAGCCCGAGTCAAAGCACTGCTTCATTTGATCTGCATCTGTCCTAAAGTAATATCCCTCTGCTCTCTCCATCCTGTTTCCCTCTGAGGCAGCGGACTGCTGGTTTTTATGTGAGGAATGACTGCCTCCATTTGACAGCACAATACTTTGAAGTGATCACGCTAAGCAGGCAGCGCCGCTGCTCCGCATTACCATCTGCAGCACATTACGGTGATCTCCCTACCTTCCTCTTCCATTTCATATGAGGACCTGGAAAGGAAAGACACCCTTGTGTGCATGGTAATCATTCAAATATGCTACTTTTCGGTGATTTTTTTTCAAGGTAATGGAAAGCAATTTTGCTGAAAGAGGAGAATGCTCAAAAAACACAGATCCCACTCTTTCCTTGTGCCTGGTGCAGTAGAATTTACAGGCAGCTCCTGTATTTCTGGATGATTGAAAACTTGGCCTAATACTGGAGATCCCAGTTCAAAACCAGCCCTTTTTTACCGCCAAATTTTACTCCCGGATTATCAGGTTACTATTTCATATAACCTGTCCCTAAGGGAACTTATGGATTTGATATTCAAATGGATGCTTTGACTTCCAGCAGCAATTGCACACATTTTCCCCAGGCCATGTGTCTTTTAAGCTGAGAAAAGGCCGCAAGGCTTGGTCAAGGAACCTGTAACACAATGAGGTTGCCAACCTCTGCCGACCTAAGAAAGCCAAAAATTTGATCCTTATGTGTTTGTTGTTTTTTTTTTCACTTTGGCACCATGAACAGAACTGTGAGCACATCCTTGTAAATCTCTCTAATTAGCATGTCTTGATTCGCAAAGGCCATACTTTGACAAGGAAAACATCAGATACCCTCAGCATCTTTAAAATCTAAGACTCCTATGATGAAAAACTGTTATCTCTGCAGATTAATTTGTTAAGACAGATGAGGGAGTTATTATGTGGGGAATATTTATTCTGAACGTCCTTAGTTTTTTCTCTAAGGGAGAAATGATGCCTGGCTCTCAAGTCCTAAAATTAGGTGTATTTATCTATTGCTAATGATAACAGTGACCTCTTGTGGAAATTTCTAAAACATTTTCTAACTCAAGTTACTTTATCCTGGTTGTAGTTTTGGATCTGCTTTTGGCATTGCTAATACATTTGTTATTGTGCATAAAAGAATAATAGGTTTAAGGCAGCTCCCTCTCCTTTGCCCAGTTTTTTGACTAGGCCCATAATTTCACTGAACCAGATCTTTAAGAAAGGAAAATTCTACAACTATGTTATTTTAGAAGAGAGTTGTTGCTTTAAAAAAGAGAAATGGATTTGCCTTAGGTTTACTAATCAAGCATCCTATCATATCCAGAAGTCATAAACATATTTTGGTATTTCCAATTAAAGCCATTACATCTGTTTGAGCACAAAGAGCTTGTTTGTGCTTCCATAATTAAAAATGCCACTAACCATGATGTTGGTTTCTAATGAGTCAGTAATAAGTGCACCTGGGTTACCAAATTTGTCTTTGGACTTCAAAGTCTTTTCAGACCAGTCATTACTTCAGATACAAAAGATGTTTCTTTTTCACTGTGAGGGTGGTGAAGCACTGGCACAGGCTGCCCAGAGAAGTTGTGGCGTCTCCTTCTCTGGAGACATTCAAGACCAATCTGGACACGTTCCTGAGTGGTTTAATCTAGGTGATCCTGTTCAGGCAGAGGGGGTGGACTAGAGGATCTTTTGCAGTCCCTTCCAACTCCTAAAGCTCTGTGATTCTCTGACTAGTGTGACAGCATGTTTTGTACTATACCTCTCTTTTTTTCCAGGTAGTATTTTGCTATTTTGGACTTGGGCTAAAATAAATGCCAAATTAAATGCCATGGGTTCTCAAAGTCATAGAACCATAGAATGGTTTGTGTTGGAAGGGACCTAAAAGCTCACTTAATTCCAACTTCCCTGACACAGGCAGGGACACCCTCCACCACACCAGATTGCCCAAAGCCCCATCCAACCTGGCCTTGGACACTGCCAGGGAGGGGGCAGCCACAGCTTCTCTTGGCAGCCTGTGCCAGAGCCTCACCCCCCTCACAGGGAAGAAATTCTTCCTGATATCTAACCCAAAACTGCCCTCCTTCAGCTTAAGGCCATTGCCCCTTGTCCTGTCACTGCACTCCCTGATAAACAGCCCCTCTCCAGCTTTCCCGTAGGTCCCTTTAGGTACTATCAGACTGCTGTAAGGTCTCTCAGGAGCCTTCTCTTCTCTTCTCTTCTCTTCTCTTCTCTTCTCTTCTCTTCTCTTCTCTTCTCTTCTAACAATCCCTACTCTCTCAGCCTGCCTTCACAGGAGAGGTGCTCCAGCCCTCTTATCATCTTCATGGGCCAAGTCATAGACAGATATTTGGTCTGCAGATAGAGATGAGACTGAGGTTTGTACTGGAGAAGCTGAGTCTCACCTACACTTTCCTACAGGGGCTGGTAGCTTTTGCAGAAAGACAGGAGGAATAAACACAGAGCACCAACATCTAATTGTCACTGGATGGCTTGCCAGACCTCTTTAGCCTTGAAAAAAGTATACCAACAGCTGGGAAAAAACATTTTTTTTTTAGCCTTATAAATAGAATTAATAGAAGAAGAAAAAGGAAGGGATAGTGAAGAGACAATTTAGATAAGGTCATAATTTTCAATAAAGCTGCTGATGCTCTCCAGAGGTTAAATGTGATTTAGATAAGAAGACTTAAAACACAGAATAAAGGTCATGGATCTTTATTCACTAAGCTACAGAGATATCAAATTGCATTACTCATACAGGAGTGAATGCACACTGTTTGGTTTTCAGGTTTGTTTGGGGATTTTTTGTGGTGGATGGATTTTATTTGATGTATCTATCCAATTAGGATTGTTACTTTCCAAAAAATATTGTAATGCCAATATTTAAGAGGAGAGAAAACTATTCAGGCACCTAAAAACTAACTGGAGCTAAATGAAAAATGGAATAAAATCAATAGAGACTAACCAGACTGCTGCACCTCCTTAGACTAAGAAATTAGTCTCATTTGATTTTGACACAGTGCAACATGGGATCCTAGCAGTAAATTTCAAGGAGATGGTAATGAACGGACATATCATAAGGCTTATGGGGTGCACTAATGTCAAGTGGAAAGGAACTGTGTGGCTGGAGATGGTAAAAAATACCTAGTGGGTTTTCCTCAAGGATCAGTCTTGGGAAAGTCATTTCTGCTTAATAACTCCTGAGGTTTACATAAGCATGGGAGTCTCTTACAAAGCTAAAAGGCAGCAGTACAGAGGAAGACAAGTATGTTGTGCCTGAAGACCCACAGGAGTGAACTGAAGGGAAATGAAACTCAGTCATGCAAAATCTATTTGGGAACTAGCTATGAAAAGTCATCTGCAGGGTAGGAACTGAGACCTGGGAAAGGAGAGAAAGAGAGACTGCATCATGACCCACGAATGGCACTGGTGTCCATTAAAAGGCAGATTCAATCTTGAGGGACATATGTCCCATACAGGTGAGGAAATACTGGAATATATTACAGTGTGCATTTCTAGGCACAGGAAGACATAGGAATTCAAAAGAGGATCAAATGCAGAGACACAGGCTACTTTGGCCATCAGGGGAGAGGAGGAAGCTGTCCTGCTTCTGCCAGCAAAAGGAGGGCTGTAGAAGGTTACAGTTATTCTACACAATTACAGTTGGGCTGGAGGACATGGAAGTGAAAGCAAAGCAAAGCAAACACCAGCCACTGAGCCTAGAAGCTTTTGCAGACTTCGTTTGGACTAGTCTGTAGTAGTTGAAGGATCAAAGATACCATTATTGAGGATAAGTTTTTTATGCAGGTGGAGGAGGACCCCCACAAGGAGAGAGGAATGCTACTATACCTTGTACTAGTAAAGAAAGAAGGTAGTTGAGGATGTGAAGCCTTGGCTGTAGTGGTCATGGGAAGCAGCTCCATGGAGAAGGCCCTAGGAGTCCTGGTGCACAACAGCGGACAACAAGCTCTCCATGAGCCAAAAGTGTGCCCTCATGGCCAAGAAGGCCAATGGTGTCCTGGGAAGCATTAAGAAGAGTGTGGCCAGCAGGTCGAGGGAGGTTGTTATCCTCCCTCTCTACTCTTCCCTCGTGCACTGTGTCCACTTCTGGGCTCCCCAGTTCAAGACAAGACAGGGACCTACTGGAGAGAGTCCAGTGGAGGGCAGCAAAGATGCTGAGGGGACCGAAGCATCTCGTAGAGGAAAGGCTGAGGAAGATGGGTTTGTTAAGCCTGGAGAAGACTGAGGGGATCTAATCAATACTTATAAATATCTAGAGGGTGTATGTCTGGAAGAAGGGGCCAGACTGCTTTCAGTGGTACCAGTGACAGGACAAGAGGCAAATGTGCAAACTGGAACACAGAAGTTCCTTCTGAACATGAGGAAAAACTGTTTCACTGTGAGGGTGACAGCACTGGGACAGGCAGCCCAGAGAGATGTGGAGTCTCCTCTGGAGACATTCAAGACCCGCCTGGATGCAAACCTGTGCAGCCTGCTGTAGGTGATCCTGCTCTGGCAGGGGGGGGTTGGACTAGATGGTTTCCAGAGGTCCTTCCAAACCCTGCCCTTCTGTGATTCTCTGAATCTGTAAAGTCCCATGATAACGTGAGTAGCCTGAAGGGATTGGACACAGAATGTCATGAAGTGAGAGTGAGAATAAATACCCCTTCCATATACATCATAAGCAATGATTTACAGTTATGTAAGAAAAAGCAATCTGTTTCATGCACAGCAAATAAAAAGGAGCACGCGCTTGGCTGAAATGAGCAGTCATCTGAAATGTGAACCAGTGTTTGTTGATTGAGTTTTGGCACATGCTGTTGATTTCAGTTATTAGGACTGGCTGAATTATGCCAATGCTGTACAGTAATCCCATAGTCGGGGGTCTCAGAGCAGAGGACAGGAGATACAGCAAGCTTTGCAAAATTACTCTGTAGTTGCTTTCTTGACTGGGGGGGGAGCCACTTATTAACAGAAACAAAATCACCTCCTCCCCCCCCCCCCCCCCCCCCCCCCCCCCCCCCCAAAAAAAGACTGATGTCATCCTTTAAACAGAAAAGAAAACGTGCAATAGTTCATCTTCCTGACCTTGATTGTTCTCTGTAACTTTTTTTGAGGAACTTGTGAAATTTAATTGACTGGAAATAGATTTTTCTGTTCCTTTACCTATACAGTTACTTCACAGTGGAAATAATGCATAGATAGAAATATTCTCTGGAGACATTCAAGATCAATCTGGACACATTCCTGTGTGGTTTAATCTAGGTGATCCTGCTCTAGCAGGGGGATTGGACTAGATGATCTTTCGAGGTCCCTTCCAACTTCTAATGTTCTGTGATTCTGTGATATACCCAGTAAAGCAAATAGCTGATAAACAGTCTAGCTACAACACACTCATATTTGTTTTTGTACACATTGTACCGAGCACCATGAAACTGGGGCACGCAGTACTTAAAGCATTATACTACACCAGGAGACCATATTCCATTACCATTTCACATGGGGGAGGAAGGGAAAAAAATGACTGGTCACTTTGCTTGTTTTCCTTTCTCTGTAATTACTTCTTAATATTCATCACTTAATATAATTAAAAAATTTCCACAAGTCTTAAAACCTCTGTCTCATGTTTCAGAAACGGCCGCGTGGCAGCGTTGTAGCCAAGGAATTGGCTTTTCACCCAGCCAGTGTCACTGTCCCCACAGCTTTTGATTGAGGCCTCTTGTCATTAATCCAAATGTCCGGGCAGAAAAGGCCTTGACTCTGTGTAATCACTGCTACACAATAATGAAAACATCCCTGTATAACCAGTGCTGTTTCCAGCATAAGTCCAAACCACAGCCTCATACCAGCTACTATGAAGAAAATTAACTCTATCCCAACCAAACCCAGCACATTAGCTTTCAGTTGTTTAATTACCTTTCTTTGAAGTGATTCACAGTAATTTACAGTAGTACAATTGTCCTCCTGGATAATGTCCGAGACATGAATTCTCCTTGAGAAAAGAGGCTGAGGCACAGCATCCCTGTGATTCCCAGGCTAAATTGCTCCACCAGCGTCAGGGCTGGTTACATAAGGGCACAGCACCCCCAGACAAGAGTTGTTTATCAGAGGAGCATCACCATGTCTGACTGCTGGGCAAAAGGGAAAGTGAAAAACTGCCAGAGTCTGGGCGAGGGGGCAGAAGGGACGCAATGGCAGGATCGCCAGGCTCCTGCCTGGGAGCTTACAAAGATAAAAGCAAATCTGAGTCTCTCACAAGTCCAGAGGCCAAATATTGCTCTGATCACACTGACAGAACTCCTACCTCATCCTCTTTCCCAAAGACAACGTGTTCACTGAGAGAAAACAGTGGTACAATGTGTAATTGCTGCGGGGAACACCCACTGGTGCTCGGGGAGTCAGTCCAGGCTCATAAGAGGTTGCTGTGGGAGCAAATGAGAGTAACAACCCAGCAGAATCAGGGCAGAGGAAGTTAAGAAGGGTCTGTCTGACCAAAGAAGGCTTGTTCATAGGTACTGAGGCCAAAACAAGGTGATGCTGCCAGCACTTACAAGATCTATGCTGCTCTCCATTGTTCTCTTGTTTAACTTCAATATTACAGTGCAGTCTGGGCTAACAAGAAGACACGGGCAACATGGCGCTGGAGGGGAGCTCCGAGCACCTCGCCAAGCGGCCTGAGTTCAAGACAAAAATGCCAAAAGCCCAGACTCTCTGCAGGGCTGCCTGCTACAACCGGCGCTGGGTCGGAGTGACAGCCAGGCCCTTGCTGTGTACTGTTCGGATTAGTCATGCTCTGAGGGAACAAGATCACACGGCAGATTTACTGCTAAAACAAGTAGTTCCCAGGGCTTTCAGAACCATCCCAGCCTCATTTCCTCAATATCTATTTCTTCTGCTTGACTGATAATATCTAGAAATGCAGATTTTTTTTCAGGAGAACTGGAATCGGAAATAAGAGCATCCCTCCCTCTTGCCAGGCCAAAATTTTTTCATTGAAGTTACGAGAACCGAGACTTCCGTAGCACTGAGAAATCTTGCTGAAATCAGAAAGCTGCTTAAAATTTTATGGTGAGGAGGGTTGTCCTTCCACCCACGAGACCTTACAGAGTCCCACTGTTGCTGTCATTGCTGGCAGCAACACTCAGAGCCCTCCAGAAAGATGTGAGGGAATATTTCATGTTTCACACACTCTGGGTATATTTTAACCACAATAGTGAGTAGTGATTGCAACATGACACAGACTCTGTCAGCAGCTGGTTGTGGTTCTGCCCCGGCAGCCTGCAGCACAGGGCAGGATAATGCATTTACCTCCCAGTAGCCATAGGCAGAGGAAGCTGGTTTCAGTCATTTGGCACTGGGTGCTTACTGGTGTGGCTGAAAGCAGAGGCACAGCCTTGAACCCAGGCATGGTTTCCCATCTAAAGGTCTAGCAGGAAAAATGAAGCATTAGAAGGAGCCTTGCTGACTCCTTCCAGAAGGGTTTGGGGACCGAGTTTCTCTGCGGGTGGCCGAGCAGGATGCATGAATGTGGGCAGGTTTGCAGGGTTGTTCCCAAGCTGTTCTAGGAACTCATGGGGGACTCCTGGCTCCGATGAGAAAAGAGATGAATTGTTTTCTCTGGTACAAATATTACACTAAACCTTCCAGAGGGACACAGACGTCTGGGCAATAACTGTCTGCATAAATATCCCTAGGAATAACACCTGCAGCCCCGCAGTCCTCAAAGGCATAAAGTTATTGGCAGGAACAGAGTTGATGATGCTCAGTGCATATGCAGGGCTCTTTCCCTCGGTGCCTGGGAGTGGTTAAAGGGTAAGGTGAGCCCTTGGGTGGGCTGGGTGCAGTGCAGGCAGCAGTCTGGTTGCCATGCAAGACCAAGAGCTAAACGGAGGTGAGACAAGGTAAGTTACAAGTCAGCCTGGTATTCCCATCAGATGATATGCAACGAGGGCAACTGAGTAACCAGTTGTAACCAAAATAAAGGTTTACTGTGTTGGTGGCAATGACAGCTACACCTGGCTCAGCTCTGCACACCTCTGTGATCTCCTGTGCTGTTCAGGAGGGGCTGGAGTGAGTGGAGCACTGCAGTCTGTCAAGGTGGGGTGGCAGTGAGATGGCTCAGAAAAAAACCACTCAAGTTCTGGTTTTGTTTCAGATTTCCCGTCCTCCTCTCCTTGCCCTTCAACTCATTTGCCTGCCAGCAGAGGAAGGTGAGAGACAGAAAAGGTGTAGGGAAAGAAGAGCAGGGAAACTCAGCAAAGGACTGCTAGATTTAGAAGATTTCAGAAGGGAAGCATTTCAATGAATCATGGAACCACAGAATCATTTAGGTTATAAAGGACCTTTAAGATCATCAAGTCCAACCACTAAGCCATGTCCCTAAGCACTAAGTCTACCTGTGTTTTAAACACCTCCAGGGATGGTGACTCAGCCATTTCCATGGGCAGCCTGTTCCAATGATTGACAATCCTTATGGTGAAGAAATTTTTCCTGATTATCCTTGGTGCTGTCTCTAGGAACATCAAGGATAAGAGGGCTGTTAGGAGCAGTCAGCGTGGATTTACCAATGGGAATTCATGTCTGACTGACCTAACAGACTTTTTACAAGGATGTAACCAGGTGGATGGATGATGGTAGGGCAGTGGATGTGGTTTTTCTGGATCTCAGTAAGGCATTTGACACTGTCTTCCACAGCATCCTGGTGGGCAAACTGAGGAAGGATGGCCTGGAGGGTGGAGTAGTGAGGTGGATTGAGAGCTGGTTGAAGGGAAGAAGCCAGCAAGTTGTCATTAATGGGACAGAGTCTGGCTGGAGGCCTGTAGCTAGTGGAGTACCCCAGGGGTCCATACTGGGACCAGTACTGTTCAAAGTATTCATTGATGACCTGGACGAGGGAACAGAGTGCACAGTCAGCAAGTTTGCTGATGACACAAAGCTGGGAGGGGTGACTGACACACCAGAAGCTTGTGCTGCCATACAACAGGATTTAGACAGACTGGAGAGCTGGACAGGGAGAAGTCCTTTCCCTGGGAAGCCTGGTCCAGTGCTCTGCCACCCTCACAGTGAGAAAGTTTTTCCTTACATTCACATGGAGCTTTCTATGTTCCAGCTTGGACCCATTGCCCCTTGTCCTATCACTGGCCATCAATGAGAAGAGCCTGGCTCTGTCCTCCTGACACTCACCCTTTACATATTTAAAAACAATAATGAGGTCACCTCTCAGTCTCCTCTACTCCAGTCGTCCGGTGGCCTTTGGTGGAGTGCACTCTGGGCTCTTTGGTCATCATCAGCCCTGAAATGCACAAGCAGAGGCTCATATCCCATCCTCATTCAATGGGAAACACGACAAATAGGCAAACCCCCTCAGATACTTCTCTGTGATTCCATCCAAAATTTACTGCCACTTCTCCAATCCCCCACTCCTTCCCCTTCTGCACACTTAGCAAACCAAGAGCCTTAAACTCCGCTTTTGGGAGACCAAGCCAGAGCACTGTAGAGCCCTGTACACGTGCTTGCCTAGGGGATGGCTGCAGGGATTCCCTGTGCCACTCACCAGATGGAGCCAAACTGCTTCCCCCAGCCGGGCTCACGCCCTCCACCCCGCCCCTTCCCCGGTCCCTCAGTGTGAAACTTCTCATTACCTAAAAACCCCATCAAGGCTGAGTCTACACAAGCAAATGAAGAAGAGCTGTGAAATGCTCTCTGCTCCTGCCAGGTAATGTCACCAACCCCCTTACCCCTCTGCCAGGTAACATTACTACCTCCTTGAGTTAGCACAACAACCGTTCCCAACGGGTAGTTGGTTTGTGTGAAGCTGCTGCACGTTTTGGGCGGGAAAGAGGGTTCAACGCTGTGGACACATGCAGCTGCTCCGTGCCAGGTGCTGCTCGGCCAGAGAACAATCTCACGCGTAGTTAACGAACAGAGGCAGAGCCAAAAATGCCTCCACTTGCCCCACATTCCTTCTTTCACCTCAAATGAATGTAGGCAAAGCGACAAAGTGTCCTCAGCCAGTCATTCTGCACGTCCTTTCCCCTCCCGGTGTGTCTTCCTTTGCTGTTCCTTGCTCTCTGCCTGAGAGGGTGCATGTCAGACGTGAGCCGCGTGCTCCTGTTCCAGGACCAGCTCCAATCCCATACGTGCTGCAAGCAAACCCACCACCGACCCGGGGACAGATGACTCAGGCGAGAACTCAGAAATATTTAACTCCTCCATGCCAAGAGATTTTTCCAGCGCTAAGAGGAGAAGGAACAGAGCACAGAGCAAAAGGCAAACCGCCATCAGCAGCTGGCTCTGGGGAAGAGCAACAAGGGGACAAGATACTCTCACTAAAATAAAAGAAAATAAAAATAAAATAATAAAAAAAGAAGTACACCCAAGCTGTCTTATAACTAGAAGGACATCAACTCACCAATGCCTTGGTACACATCCTCTGAGAGGAATTACCTGTTATTACCCACAAAGGTAAAATCAAGGAGCCTCCTTGCTGTAGAATGAGCACGTAATGACAATAGTTGAAGAGGTCCAGCCCACCCTGACACTTACGCAGCTTCGCCCATTGCTGCAAAGCAAACAAGGAAACACGCTTGAAAGCACCATCGGGTAAGGAGGCACTGTGGCAAGCGAGGAGCTCACGATTCAGATGCGCAGCTTCGGAGTGGTGCGGTCCTGTGACCATCCGCACCGCTAGCAAAGCACTCCCACATGAGGAGAGAGGGAGGCACTTTTATTTATATAGTTCTTTCATTTCGGAAGGTGTGATAGATTTGTGTTTTCTCAAGCAAAAAAAAACCCAAACAAAAAAAATATACCAGTAATAATAGAAGTTCTGAGACCAGACAAAACTAAAACCAAAGAAGAGGAGAAATTAAGAGATTTCTGTGCACAATTAATTTGAGGAATTTGGTGCTATACCCTGGCACCAAGGGCACAATATTGCAGAAGAATGAATTAATAGACAGTTTTTATGGAGGCTGTGACTACACCACCTTCCTTGAAGAAGGCCAGAGCCACCCATCCAGTTCTATGTATCACAAGTTTGGAAAAGAAAAAGCTTTCCAGAACATATAGAAACCTTAAATGAGGAATCTGGGATAAGTATTTTGCCAAGTCCTTCTCTTTCTTTTTCAAACATTTCTGGTACTTTAAGTGTCTGGCACTCATCAGTGTTGAGAATGGACATTAGGCCACTTGGAGTGTTATCCACTTCCCATAGAGGATTTACTTTGCTGCTGGGATTGAATGTGCTTAACCCTGAGCTTTGTAATTACATCCAGGGTGGGGGCAGGGGGAGCAGAGAGCTGATGCCTTACTGTCAAGTAAGGGAGAACAAAAACTTATTCTACAAAGTATCTTCATCTCTTCCAATCATTTTTTCCACCCTCAGACTCACATTTTGGGGTGCATTTTAAGCAAACCACCCCAGAGCACAGTACTTGGGGTTCAGGTGCTCCCTCACGTGTCCGTCTGCACTCCCCTTCCCGCAGAAACCGAAGAAACAATGAGCCACCCAGGGGAGTGGGGAGGAGGCTGGAATTCAACACACACAGCACACATACTCAGTGAATTTGTGCTCTGGGAACGTATCTTCTGCTTTCTTTGAATAACTCTCATCAGACTCCAATTGCAATTAAGCTTTGGGTCTACATGCCTTGGGCCTTACTTCCAAAGGACCTCACAGACTTACTGAAGTAGAAGCTGAGCTGAGTGTTCCTCGTGGAGAAGTAATTGTTGATATACCTGTAGATACCAGCATCCTTTCCAGATGCTCCAGCACAGCATTTGCTGAAAGTACAGGCATGGCTCCAGGCAGCTGCCTGAAGATCTCAGGGACAGAATCGCTCTTTAGCAAAACCCTGATACAACTTGGGCTCTTGGGGCATTTGTTTGAGTTGCAGAAACCATCTTTACCTCGGCAGCCTTATAACACACCTTGATACAGGACCTGCTCTCTGTAACATAGAACATCACTAAATGTGATGGTTCAACTGGAGGACATTCTGGAGGGAGGTTCAGATCACCATGCAGCCTCACAGGGAATGTGTCTGACCACCACTACACATTAATAGAGAGGGGATGAGGAAAGAGCATTGGTGCTGGGCAAGTGCTGTTGCTAGGTGGATCCTGCCAATGGAGGATCTTGCCTCCTGCCTAAGCCAAATAATTTCAGATGTAAAAAAAAATGAGGATGGCACAGAGCACTTAAGCATTTTCTAACACCGTGATTGTTTAGCTACAGCAAGTCCATCTGCTAGAAACTATCGTCTGTTAACCAACAAGGGCAGACAGCCAGAACTGAGAGATGCCTCAGCCACCAAGTAGGAAACATGAAGTATGCTCCAGGGCAGGGCTGAGCCTAGACTCAATGTTGGGTATCTTTCCTCTTATGATGAGGGACACATTACATACTCCTCCCACCTTAAGCTTTAAAAGTGTCTTTCCCTACCAGATGTGCTGACAGGACATGAGGATCCCTGCTCCCAGAACCTACTCTCCAACTGCAGCTTTGGCCAAAAAAATGGCAACTGGAACCACCATCCAGCAAAACATGTCTTGCTTACCTTTTATCTCCTTTCTCCCTAAAAACATGAGATTGGTGAGGAAAGAACAAGGGCTCATGACAAGAAGGAGCATGGGTATGAGAGGAATATCCCCAACCACAATGAGTGGTGGGTCTCCCACAGGCTCCGTGAGCTCATCTGAAGATGTGAGGCTTTCACACCACAGTGAAGATGAATGGGCTGATGTGCCAGAGCAGCTGTGGGGAGGTGCTTTCCTTTGGCTCTTGTCATCGTTAAAGAAAATTACACTCTTTGGCATTTTTGCAGTATGACATCCCCAAGCTACCACCCTCCAGCCTGCATGAACACCCAGTGCTTCACTTGAGAAGTTTCAGCTGTCTCTGGAATATACTGGATAGAGATTAGGGGTCCCTGAGTTTTCTCTAAGCCGGTGTATGGTAACGTTAGATGGCCCAGTCCCCAGGACCAGCTCCTGGACTGGTTTCAGAGTTCAAGAAACAGGTCCTCCCAGGGTCTGGGCTCCAATTTGGTTGTTGCACAAAAAAAAAAAAAAACAAACCAAAAAAACCCCACCAAACAGCAGATGTTTGTGAGAATCAAAGGTAAGCAACATATAAAAGTGAAGATGTTTCTTCCATAGAGCACAAAGTCCCAAATTTAGCAGGCAAGGATGAACCCCACATAGGGCAGAACAGAGCTATGAAAGTTGCCAGCAAGTGATACTCATCTCCTTTGAGAAACAACTTGTTCCTACCCAGACAATTAAGAACATGCCCGACTTTTAGCTGCAAGTGCAGTATATGGGTTTGTTAAAGGGACTAAGGGAAGTGCTGGCAAGGATTCACTTTTTTTTTTCCTCCACCCCATAGATACAGTCTCAGATGTTTTGGTCCAGATTACTCATTTTTCTTATTCTGTGGCTCAACAGCCAACAGATTCCAGCAAGACTTCAGCCTTCCAGTGCTGCTGGGCAAAATGAAGCAGCATTAGCTCAGGATCCCAGTTTGATGAAGCAGAAAGTAATGCAAAGAGGACAACAGACCACCAAGATGTCCATGCTCTAGGACCAGCGGTCTAAGGCTCAGGGGAAAGTGCACAATCCGATACACTGTCCTTCCAGGGCTCAACATGAGCTGGCAAAGGATATGCAGAGTGAGGAAAAAATCCCATCAGTAATTACTAACCTCATGCAGTTGTTTTACTTCTCCTGCTCTCAAAGTCCTGAGGCACAGAAGGATCTGGATAATAAAGAGTGGATCAGTCATCTTCACCTCCTTCCTTTGGCGAGAGGAGTGATGTTTAAAGAACGCTGTTGTCTGGCGTATCACAACAGCTCCAGCAGCATTTCAGTGCATGCTCCAACTCTCACTTGCAGCTTCTTTTAAAAGAGCAGTCCCATACCTGATGTTTGTTTGCTCACTCAGTGAACACAGGCACAAAGGCAGCATGAATAAGGCGAATGTCAATCTAAACCCCCAAAAAAGAAGAAAAAACCCCAAGACTAATATTTACAAAAACCACCTTTGGAGTGGTTTTACTCAGCTGGCAGCAAGTTGAGCTGAGGGATGGAATAAGCTCTCCACCATCCAACTTGGCTTTGCCCTTCCACAACTGCATTTTGCTCCCACTGCAGGAGCCTGGCTGGTGTCCCACCACCCCTGGCACACAGCACCTCGTTGTGGAACACCACCTCCACCTTGCAGCACCCCGAGCGTATGCTTCATTTCACCGGGCTTAGTCAACACGGCATGTTTTCTGTCCTTACTGGTAACCATAGTTTTTAGGATTTACTCTGCAGGGCCAGTCAGGTCACACTGAGGGCTAGAAGCCTACTCAACCCAAGAAACTACAAAACGAAAAGCCAACCATCAACCCCTCTTTGCTTTGTTTCCCCACTTCTCACATACCAGGGCCAAAGCCTTTGCCATGCAACTTATGAACCCCCAACACCTAACCACTGCTTCTGGGATGGCATTTGTTTCTTAAAACCAATTCTCATCCCTTGGGGAAAACAAACCACCATCCCTCTCCGCACAGGAGCACATCAGCAGCTTTTGTTTCTGTTCCAGCCATGGCTCGAGCTCTTAGAGCGAGTAAATTTCCCCATAAAGTCACGCTCTTATAAATTCAATCTGTTTTATTCCAAATATCACATAAATTAAATACATTTCCCATGAATATTGCAAATATACATGAAATGAACATTGCAATTTTAAAAAAAAGTTTTGGCTTTGCTTATGCAACAAGAAGTGCCAAATGTGGTTAGAACATGAACTTCTCCTGTATTTACTAGATACAAAAAGGTGCAGATTAATAATTTATATTTATACATATGTACACACTCAATTTCATAACTAGCTTTAAAACAGTAAAAAAATGGTTTCAAGTTTATCTACATTAAACATACTCATTTAAATCTGGTCAGAAGCCCCAGATAAGAGTTGATACAATCATTTCACAACTGCAAAATTAAGGCGCTACCAAAATACCAGTTCCACTAGTGTAAAATGTAATAGGAATAGAGAGTGTACAGCTTTCTATTTATCAATTTAAAAGTGGACTGGAGAACGGGGAAAAAGGAGCAGTAAGAAACATGACAAGATCTACAGGTTAGAAGTACAAAGAGATCTCGATGACTATCAAATGAACATATTAAAATACAGTAGATAAAAGGCCTCAGTGGCAAACAATTAGTATGCTTCTGAAAGACAAAAAAAGGTTAAAATATATATATATATATATAATTTTGTAGCTTGAAGCTTTACAGGTGAACAACAGGTGTAGAGGTAGAGGGATTTTTTTTTTTTTTGGGCCTCTTTACGATGTATAAAGAAGGGCCACATTCACCACAGTGAAAAGACTCATCATATATCCCAGCATCCTTGCTTGGACAGCAAGCAAGAAAAGTGTAATGAGCTAGAAAGGCAACAAATCCTGTCTATCTCCTCCAGGAGCTCATTAGCTCCAATGCTTCCACATGTACCTTGGCGACAAGTTACACCTAAGCGTAGATCAGCCGTAACATGGACATTTCCTCCAGAGAGAAATGAGATAGCTAGCTTTTCCCATGAGGTACTACTGGATGCTGTAGAGATTATATGGCAGAGATAATTTGGTAACTATGAAATCGGTACTTTCCCTTAGAAAGCAAGTACCACAGGGCAGTGGTGATTTAAATTTTTATTTATTTATTATTTATTAAAGCTTTGCTATTTGATCAGCATTTAATGTTTTGGAAGAAGTGTCAGCTTTGGGCTGCTAATAGAATTATTTGCATCCATGCACAGACAATTCCTATGGTGTTATCAATTATCCAAAACATCAGTCACTGAAATATTCACAAACCGCTTTAAACCTTGACTAAAAAAAAATCCCTCTACAGTTCAGCTTTCTCTCCAACAACTATCATTCCATTAATTATGCAGGCCTTCATGAACACAGTAATGTCACTTTCCATGTAAAATGCATCTCTACACATTACAGAACAGCAGTAAACAACCTCTCTTGTTCCATAGGGTTTCCTCTCAGAAGTACCTCAAAAGTAGATACCTTGAAAAATCACTTTAGCGAAGAAGAATATTCACATTAGTTACTGAGGCAAAGCCAAGAAGACACTATCTAGCACCTTGATTATTTATTTTTTTTTTCCTTAAACGCATTCCTATACATAAAATTGAGCACACGTAAGATCAGGGACCAGCAATATACAAATACCATCGGCATCCCCTCAACAGCTAAACTAGCAGTACTCAAAACTAGGCCGGACACACGAAGGAGCGAGATGAGCAAGTCTAGAAGAAACAACACAGCATGGAAAGGGGCAGGAAGAACAGGAAGCTGAACAGAAAGGATCGCGAGATCGAATACAGTCCATCTTCTGGTCTGAGAATTAAGTTTGTGAAACCACCCTTTGGTAGCTCAGCTGACAGCATGCTGAAGACCTACTGACTTCTGACATTTCCTCCCGCATACACAGAACAACTCTTAATACTTCAGTGACTCTGTTGACTCCAAATCCTGGAGGAAACACGTTCGACTTAAAAAATTTTGAGTGTTTTGGTGACGGTAGCAGAACTTGCAGAAGGCTACTGTAGAGGTTATGACATCATTGGTTGTAAGTTATGCACTTCACAATTCAGAGAATATACTTACAAACTATTTAAATAGTAAAGGCGTGTTCAAGGTAGAGGCAGTTACAGTACATTCAGGGTATGTTACAGAAACCATTCGTGGTAGCCATTTGATGAAAGGAAAAAACCTCTGTATTTGTTTCCCAGACCACACAGGTTACAACTACAATACCCAAAGAGAGAAGGTAATAAATCTCAATCACTGCGTTTTCACACAGTCTTCTTCCAGAATTCATGTGCAAAGTGGAAAAAAAAAAGTTTAAATACATCTTCATTGACAAATAAGGACAAAAGAACTAAAAAAAGAAACCAGGCACTTTGACCATTTAGGCAAACAGCCATTTCTTCTCACCAGACTTCTGCACATGAACAAGTCTTTACATTGGTCTTGCTGTGCTTGCAGCATGTGGAGATTCAAGTCAACTTTTTTTTTTTCTTTCTCCTGTTGGTGCATCAGTTCTACTTATAGCAAACTACGCCAATTGACTTGGTAACACTGTTATTTCATTGGCAGTTGAGCAAATGTTGATCATCTGACTGACAAGTGATCAATTTACTAAGTATCAAAGTTAGATATTAACAAAACAATACATAAAAAAAAGATAATCAGACACAAACGAAGGTTAACACCTGACTTAAGCTTGCATTGAGACTTGCCTTTATAGGTTCGGTTTGTGCCTCCTTTCACGGCGTGACTGCGGACTGATTTCCATCACATACAACAACTGGTACTAAACTACAATACTTTCGGTTTGAAACACGTTCGGTAGAGATCACCCCAACGTAACGGAAGGTTAGCATGGCACTGCAGGTGGGAGGGAGACGGAAACCTCCCCTCGCTTCATCCCTGCCCGTCCCACTCGCAGAGCAAGCCTTCAGAGGAACCACAGCATGCCTCCCTCAGACTCGGGGCGAAACCGTTACTTCACAGCAGCGTTTACCATACTTTAGGGAGTCGGTTTCATTTGAATTTAGTGGTAAGACCAGCCAGGATTCCTCTTTCTTCTCCAATAAACCAAAGTACACCTTTGCAAATGTTTTTGTACATACTCCACTACAACACATAAATCACAACATGAGGGATTACCCAAGGCTACTGAATAGTGTACTTATTCAGCAGCTATTATTCTTTCCGACAAACATCCTTGGTGCCTTGACAAAGGGCTCAATTATTTATTTTCCCCCTCGCAGACGGCTGTTTGCTGAAGAGAGATGCGGGTGTATGACAGACTGCCTGATTCAGTAACAGAGCGGACGGCTGGTTGTAGTCTTCATGCATACTTCTGCCAGGCAGCGTAACTCTTCTTCTGTTCACTACCTTCAAGAAAGTCTAGGAAACACCTCTTCAATCCACTGTCCAGTTTCCTCTTCCTACCAAGTGGAAATCCAAATCACATGCAGGCCAATGGTGCTACTCTAGTACTTAACTCTCTTGCAGGCTAGAAACAGCAACTCTATCGTAGTACTTTGAAGCAATTATCCACATCTATCAGCTACACTCTATAACCATAGCACAGCTTTGTAGAGGCTCAGATTTCACCAGGACAACAGGAGAGAGTGCAAGGTTTGGTGAATACCCAGGATAACAATCCGATGCAATCAATGGATGGTGGGCACAGTCAGAAAGGGCTGTTCCTTTTTGAAGAAATCTTTAAAAAAAAAAAGAACCACCCCAAAAAACAACCCCTCCCTCTTTGCCCTCCCCCAGAACAACCTGTCATGAGATGTTTTCCGTGCCCACTCACAGCTGAAGTCCATGTTATCTGGGTCTTTTGCGAGTCACAAATATCAATACGCGTCGGATGGCGATAAGACGATCTTTAAGGGAGGTCATGGCCAGTATGGCCAGCTGAGCTCTGTTCTCCAGAGGCAACACTGCCAAGAGCCACCAGTACCAGGCAGGACCACTAGGGTTGCTCTGCAAAAGGATGGAAAGACAAGCAATCACATTATTCACCAGTGCTGCCCCTTGAAGAACACCACTTTCTTTCCTCCCCACCTTCTACATGCTAAGAAGATCACCCCAAAACAGTTTAACAATTTCAGGTACTCCCCTTGTCCATACACAACATGAGGACCTATCTCTTCACATACCAACTTAATGCCAATAAACTGTTTTCCACTGATTGCTTCTATGCTTCATGCTAACAGACCAAAATTGAGTAAATCTGAGTTTAGAGTGTACAAAACCCCATCAAAAACCAGTTCAGAAAAAAAGTATTGTGTAAAATTTCTGCATGGAATAACGCTGGTAGGCAGGAATGTTTTATTACCTGTGGCTCCGGTTCTTTTCCTGGCATGGAGCCAAAATGATTGAGAATTTGCACTTTCATATTGTCTTTAAGCGAAGTAAACCAGGCAACGGCTTGATCATAAACTGAATCATGAAGGCGTACAAGTTCTTCATATTCTGGTCCTTCAACCTTATTTTTAAAAGAAGGGAGATGGAACAAGAGAGGTTTGATACGTGGAGTTGACAAGCTTCCCCCAGAAGCGAGCGAAGCAATATAATGCAGTGACTACAGCTGTTCAAATGTCCTCATCTAAGCAACCTGCACCCAAGTCTCAGATTTCAAACCTGCGATGCTGGTTGATGCTTTTTACCCTCCCCTAGGAGTTCTGAAATGACATTTCCTGGAGCAGTTACTGCCTCGTTAATGCCCATTCCTAAATGCTGGCACAACAGCAGAATCTACTCTCTAATCCTGGGACATCCCTTATTAATCATCTCAAACCCACAACCTCGAGTCCCTATCACAGAAGGACCTCTGAACATCGGTGTATCGCTTAGCAAAACAAAAGAAACATTACTGCCCAGGAGACGTGGGTGTCTATGGCACCTGAAGACCAGGAGTATTTTATGGGAACATCAAGGCCATGGTAGGACAGCCAAGGAGGAGCAGGGCAGACACCCAAGCAGGCAGGAAGCAGGGGAATTGGATGCTCTCCCAATGCCAGGAATGGCCATAAAAATGCCAACCATACTCTTGCCGAGGCAGGGTGTTTTAGTTGCACAGGCCTAACTATTAGCTGTTAGGGAAAGGAAAAAGCATAACAAAAACCTCCTAGAAAAGGGCAACTTGTTTTTTGTTTGGGGTTGTTGGTGGCTTTTTTCCCTATAATCTGTACACACCAATGGTGTGGATTCAGGCCTGAGCTAGCAGCTCTGGGTGCCCTTCACAGTCGAGGAGAACTGGCTCTAGAGGGTGATTAATGTCATCTTAAGGGAGCTATCTTAAGACAGCAAATAAAATAGGCAGCTTTGGACTGAGATTTCTCACCATCAAATATGATGTGAACATTGGGTGCTGAACAGAGACATCAGCCCCTCAGGTGAGACAAAGTAAATCTCACTCTAATTACGAAGAGGTGGGTCTCTCTGCTGCTATGTCCAAATACTGCCTGGGTACCTGTGTCCCACCACCCTTCACTGAGGACTTGCACACAGCTGAACCCTCGCTCTGAGCAGACCACGTACCCCCAACCTTTCACAAGGGCAGGGACACCCGCACAATCTGCCTTTCCCGCCCTGGTGAACAACTGTCTCACCCTGCACAGGTGAGAAAAGCCCGACTACAGCTTTGGAGACAGAAGAGCTGTATGACCAGATTGGGCTTCCATCCATGGGCATGAGATTACCACTAAATTCAGTGTTAAGAGCAGGCAGGGGTTCTACTGACAAGCTCTGAAGGTGGTCCAAGGAGTCATTGTTAAGCATGGCCCAAAAATCCACCCTCTGGCAACACCCATTACAAACCCCTTCCCTGATGCACCTTTTGTAAGAGGACTTGTTTTTAAAGGCTCCTCCCCTCCTCACAATTCTCTGCTCTCTGCCAGCTCTCATGGATGCTTGTACAAGGTTAAGTACATGTCACTAAGATCTCATTTTAAGAGCGGACTCCCACATTTGTCTGAGGACCTGTCTTATCAATGAGAGCTTAGAGGTCACATGAAGCCTGACAACTGAGGAGAGAACAAGAGGAGAATAGTCAATTCTCTTCACAACTGGGCCACATGCTCCCAGAAGGTTTCACGCCCATACCAGTTTAAAACTGTTACTCTGGCCTCGCCTACACATCATGACAGACCTCAGCACCTGAGTCTCAGAATCTGCTTTGAAATCCACAAAAAGAGCTTCAAGCAGAGGTAATTACCAAGGGCAGATAGGAATAAAGGGAAGGAAGAGACAAAGTTTGTTCCACGGTTTTCAAAATAGAGCTTTAGTATTTATAATGATACTGGTTTAGAAATAAAGCACAGCTAGCTTGAAATACAACAAGGAAAGGCTATTTTAAGTGAATCCAGCAATACATGGGTATGAATAACTTTGGACCATAGATCACCTTTTTATCTTCAAGATACTCGATGTTTGCTGTGTTATATCCATCTCGTTGGCCATGGCTTAAGACCCTAAAACGACGGACACCAACTGTATCAACAACTGAGCGCCCATCAGGAAAAAACTTTACGTCCCTGATCTCTAATATACAGCCATGATCTGCAAATCTGAAATGACAGAAGGGCATAAAAGTGGAAGTCATCAACAAGTGTTTATACACATCAGGACAAATACTGGGCCTAATTCACCACTTCTAATTAGAAAGAAGATCCTGCTTTGGTGACAATACATTTCTACTTATTTACGTAAGCCACACAACCCCCACCCTTTCTGCCTTCCCTCAGAGCTCCAGGGCAGCAGCATCTTTTGAATGTATTTGTGAGGTGGGAAGGTTGGGAAGGGACAGGAAACTAAAGGGAGCGGTGTTTCATGCTGGGAGCTGCCAGCGACAAATTCACCTGGTTTGCAAAGGAGGAAAAAGGGGGGGAAAAAATGGGTAAAGGTACCATAAGGAAGTCCAAAAACTGAGGGGAAAAAAAAATAAAAGTACGGGGCTGGGAGGGCTATCCCCACCACCACTCCAAGGTGTAACCAGAGCATTACAGACTTAAGAAAAGGCTTCTATATAACAAGATTTTTCTTGCACTTGTTTCCTTTAAGTAAAAAAAAAAAACCAACAAAAACAAAAGACACTATAAACCCCAAAACACAAGAAAAACCCCCAACAACAAAGCCCCCAACCCACTTCACAAAAGCATACTTGCATCTGTTACATTTAAAGAGGAGACAGGTTCTAATCATGCCCTAGCAAGAAACATACATTTTTTTACTTTAAATTCTCAGGCTTGCCTCCTCTACATGTACAAATCAGCCTTCCTAGTGCACTCACTGCGGCACACGACAATTTCACCACGATACACTGATCTGCCAGCACTTGCAGCTCTGACACCTCAGCCTACTCCTAAGCAGAACACACTGTGTCCACCATCACCTCAAGATAACAAATCCCTGCAGAATCTGATACATATTTC
Organism: Heliornis fulica; assembly: GCA_013399135.1. Lineage (NCBI taxonomy): Eukaryota > Metazoa > Chordata > Aves > Gruiformes > Heliornithidae > Heliornis > Heliornis fulica. Next base: position 831,421 of record VXBZ01002178.1, on the reverse strand, counting down.
ATCAGGGAAACACTCTGTTTAACCAAGACTTGGCCATTTCTTACATTGGAGTGATGAAGGAACAGCGACACCATGGGGGAATCAACTTCTGTTTCTACTCTGCCAGAAACTGTGGGTTTGGGATGGTAAGGGGTAAAAAAACTCATCACTGTGAACAACTTCTCTCCTGCTCCTTGTACAGAACAAACTGAGGAAGAGCAAGAAGAGTAGAGCTGCACCCAGCTAAGCCCTAGTGCTCTCTACCAGTGGGATTACAAAAAGCAAGTTTATCACAGCAGTATTAGCCTGAACACTGTTGGAACAGCTACACAACTGTTTTAAATTTAATGATTTTAGTGGCATTCAAACTGAATTTACAAATTAATCCCAAAGTAAAAGTGATGACATTTATATCTTGTCATTCTTTGAGGAGTTACTTCTGGATAGAAAGTGACTGTAATCAGACAGACAAGAAAGCCCCTGGAAACGGGTATAAATTCCACCAACACATTAAAAGTTTATGTTCTCCCAGTTTTACTTTAAGTGAAGAAACAGACCAGAAGGTGGTAATGAACTATGTCTTGTCACTGTATTTCGAGGGAGATTCATATCCCTGTCTTGGTAGGTGAGGCCAAACGAGTTTCCCCACTTTTTGTATTCCCAGTTGATTTCGTAATTTTGAGTAAGAGAACTTGGACTTGTGTAAGAAGCTACAACAGCCTGTCAGGTGCCTACAGATGAAGGTTTCCTGCACTTTAATTATTTTAGTAACACAAACCAGCCAGGACATAAAAATCTAACCACGCTGGCTGCATTTTAAACTACCCTACATGACATTATCTAATAAACAGGGTCTTGTGTTTTAGAGATCGTAAACCCTCGGCCTTCTGTATTAGACCCGAGTCTGTCTCTTCAGCAAGCCTTCACAGATGTAGGGGGAGTTACCACTGATGCCCTAGGGTGATTCTGTCCTCACTCTCACAAGTATTTGCTTCCAGAAAATTGTAACAGTCCTAGAAGAAACCGATGGAGCATCAGCTGCTGCTGCTGGAGCCTAATCTCAAGCGGAGTGCAGCACTGACAGCATGGCAAAGGGCACCAAGTACAGCCAGAGCCAGCTGGAAGCTGTAACATCTCCTGTATTCTTACTGCCACCTTACCATCCACCCTGGGAGGGGAAAAAAATAAAATAGAATCAAACAAACCTGACCTGGACAAAGAAAGGCTTCTAGGTCCCAGTATATGCACCCTCCTCTTGGCTTCAGTGATGACTACCTACATAATTCTCTCCTGAGGATGCCTAACGTGTTCCTAAAAATTTCCACACTGGTCATCCGTTCTACAGCCTGCATCACCCCAATGCACCTTCTGAAGTCAGCAACTATTACACCTTTCTTAAGCACCTTTTTTTTTTCCCCTCCAAATGAGCATCATCTTTTCCCCTTCACCCCAAAACCCCTCTATCATCTGTAAGTAACTTAAAAACCTGAAGGTTTTCATCTAATGATTAATATTCAGTCTTCACACAGGGAGCTGGAAACACACCAGAGTCAGAATTTACAAAAAATGACTTAAAGGTGTAACCCACTCACTGCAGAGAATTTAGACATTGCAACACAGCAGTAAAGACAAACATCAAAACTCAACATTCAGCAGAAGAACAGACTTCTCAGTCAAAGGTACACTTAGTCTCGACATTCAAATGATACCACCCATGCAGGAAAATTATGCAAGATTTGGATTACTTTTTAACATCATTCTTGGGTTGTTCGGGTATTTTTTTGGTTTGGGTTGTTTGTTTGTGTTTTTTTTTTAACTGAGCAGACAGAGGAGCAACCTCATCCAGACAGCTTTCACTAGAAGGAACAGGCTAGAAGCCTTTCCAACCACAATTAAATGCTATTTTTGGAGCCTGTAGTAGCACGATGAATAGTGTTCTTGCTATCCATCCAAAAGGTGAGCAATAAAATTTACATCTTTTTGTGAAAAGGAATGTTTAATATATGAAACTAAAAAAGCCAGCCAACTTCTGCGGTTGAGGACTGGAAGGAACCACAGTGGTTTGGGAGACAAGTATACTGCACTGTAGCAGCATCACAACAGCTTCTGCACCAACAGGACATTCTCAGTTCATCTCCTTACCCTTTTAATTCGTCAGCTAAACACATGCCAAACTGCTTGGTACCAGTTTCCATGCATCTTCTTATCATAAGACGATAACGAGGTTCAAAAACATGGAGTGGGCAAGGGATGGTAGGGAAGGCCATGGTACATACGAAGATGGGAACATCTTTGTTCAGACTGCAAGACAGTTAAAAAAAATTTCAGCCTTTTTTTTTTTGGTACTGCTATAGTCAGCATAAAACATTAATACAATACTGAGTCCGGTGGTTTCTTTAGACTCATTCTTTGTAAATGTGTATCTGGTCAAAGTTTACCACTTTTACAAGACAAACATGTTTCAGGAGTCTCTTTGTTAGTACATTAAAGAAACAATCCCTCTCATCTACTTTCAGAAGGAAAGTCAGCAAATAATAGCTAATTTCCCAAACAGGCGTATATCAATACTTTTAAATGTAAATAAGGAGATTTTGGTGCTAGCTTTTTGTAGCAGTATTGTCCCCAAGAATTAACCACATTCCAAACAAAGTGGCAGAGGACTCCCAAGCTCCCAGCCCTTTGATTTTCAAGCCACCCACTAATTCTCAAACTCTCATATTTCTTCAGCCTTAACTACATGCTTTATTTCTCTTTTTTTAGCTGCATCACAGCATAAAACCCACAAGTCACTGACAACACTGAACACTTGAACTTCTCCTGACCTGAAGTATAACCCATTTGTAATTGGAATTCTACTCCCAGAAAACCCCCACTGTAACCTTTAAAGCTATTATATTGTTTCAGAGGAAAAAGCAATTATCTTTATTTTAGGAATACTGTTGTGCCTCTCTACCATCCAAGCACATTGTTTCTTGTTTATCTGCAAGAAACATGTCAAAAATACAAAACATCTGGCAGGTTCATTTACAAATTCATTCATTTTATGCATTTTCATAAGCAAATGAAGCTTCTTCAAGTAATTTAGAATTAAAATATTTTTGTAACAGCGGTCAGTAGTAAAATGAGAGCCTACTTTGACAATTCCTTCATTTCTTCCTCATAAACTTTCTTCCTTTCAGATAATTCCTCTGGCAAGTAACGAACTATCAGTTCTTCTGTAAGGACCGTCTTCTTGTAAGTTCTGCTTGCCAGAAACTGTAAGGAAGAGTCAACTCCTAAGTCTGAGAAGTTAGGCAACACCTCTTCCTCCCAACCCATCCCCTTTCCTAAGGCAAAACATCACATTAGTTCAAGTTCCTCCTCCTTTCCAGCCTTCAGGTATCAGAACTTACATGGTGGGATACAAGGTTCACTCCAGTGCCCATTTAATTTGTTTTGAATTTTTTTTGTTTTTTGGCAGAACTCCCACTGAGAACCTCCTCGCTTTTGTGGAAGATTCATGAATTTTTTTAACCTAGAGCTGCCAGGTTACTGCTCCTCAAGAAGTATTTCATGCACAAGACATGTTATGTCTGCTGAGCAGAAGCTTGGGCAAAGTGGTGACCATTCCTCACTCACCCCAGATGGAGGTACAGACTGGAGAGGTGGTAGGAACAGAATTAGGACCCCCCAGACATGAGCCTGACGTGACACTGGAAGCCCTTCAGCACCAGCAAACCACACATATCTTCCAAGTAATGACAAAATACAACGCTGGAGCACAGCTTGATGCTGTGGTGACTTCCGCTCCGCTCTGCGAGTAGAGCACAGAGAATGCCCGTGCATGTGCTTTCAGGAGGACACGGTTTTGTATTTGTGTTGCTGTTGTTACTAGGGCAAGGCTGTACTTACTTCTGACAGCTTTTCTTTGCAGAGTGGGCAATGCGGATTATGGTCAAGGCAACGCTCAAGGCATTTGAGGCAAAAGGTGTGTCCACAGGGAGTGGTAACAGGTTCGTAGAACAACCTGAACACAAAAACACAAAACAGAAGAGCTAAGCTGACAACATAAACAGTGCAGATTCCCAAACTGTGGAAAGGAGCGACTAGATCCAGCCACCTCTTCTTTTCCTGCTTTTGTACAAGTCGCAGGCGACAGTACAAGCGAAGGACATTAAAAAGGTTTCATTTTTAGAAGCGGTAAACAATGGAGAAAACCCTGCACAGTGGGGAAAACCACATCTGCGAAGATTCACCAGATGGTTCAGGAAAAAGGAACAGAGTAATGATTTAGACATTGTTTGGCAGGTTCTCCTTCTGACACTGTGAAAACTTTTCCCAAAGCTAGAAAGGCTTTCCGATCTTAATCCAAGGTCAATGCAGTCGTACCTCATGCAGAGGGAACACTCAAAGTCCGATGCATCCACAAGAGTTGTCGGTACCTCCCCTGAAGCAATGACAGTGTTCTCAGGTAAAACATCTGCATCTAGGTGTAGTTAAGAAGATGATTACAGTAAGTATTTGAGTGTTACTGCAATTTCAGATGCTGTTTGTTTTTCCATAAAGATCCTAGTTTCCTTTTTTTCTCCTCCAAAATTTTGTTCCAAATAAACATATGTTCAAGACTTCGACTTTCTGGCAGGAAATATTTTGGAGAGCACAGGACGATGCCTATGGCCAGAGAAAGCACTTAGGGCTGAATACCCATGATTTATTTTTCCAAAAATGGTTGTTGGTTTGTTTGGTTGGGTCTAGTTTTTTAAATACTCTGCTATTGCTTTCCCACCACCATCCCCACTCCCACATCAGCCAGGCCAGATGTTTTAAAGTACATTAAGTCCAGAATTTAATTTGTTTACTCACAGTCAAACTATTTCATTAGTGTTTATTATAGATTTCTCAGCAGGGGTATTTTTTTCTAACAAAAAAAAAAAAAAGCTTATGCTCTTCCAGACTAGGCTGCTGTAGAAATCCCACGTTTCAGACAGCTTAAAAGTTTAAGGACTACTGGAGTTGCGTTAGCTAACACTGATTTCACTAGCTCAGCGCTCAGCAAACACGGAGACCAAACCCTTCACTTTGAATTCCGCCCAGACAGCCTCGTGTTTTGGGGCTGGTACGTATCTAACGCGCTTAAAGGGTACAGGCCTCAAGCTTCACAGCAGCGGCACAAAAGCCGCTCTGGCTATCAGCTCTGGCTCCTTAGCACATTTATACAAACAGATCCTGCAACTTCTTTTACAACCCTCATCTTCGCTGCTCAGCGAGAGTTGCGACAGAGCCAGGAACACTGCCCCCACATCCATTTCATTAACCAGATCCTTGCCCGTTAAAAGGCAACGCTCATCTTTTCACACTCAGCTGAAACACTTGGATGTTTTGTTAAAGGGTAACTTTACGCTCAGCATCTGGTTTATCTCGAGCACAGATGGGACCGGGGAGAGGGCACAGGGGAGAGGGCACAGGTGTTTCGTGGCCTACAAAGGAAAACAGCGTTATCTTTAACCTACATCTCGCGTGTTAAGAGTTTAGTAATAGCGAGGACCTAACTCCATTCTGCAAATAGTAACGCTGCACGGGGATCTAGCCCAGACCAGAACTTAATGGTCACGGGTAAAACGTGATCTCTGGCCTTAACCGCGAAGATACAGGTGGGTCAGGTTTCACAACCTATTTACTGAAGTCTGAAGCTCGCAGACAAGCTATGGGGCTTTTCCCTTCACAGCAACGTAAGCAGACACTGGTCGCACACTCATCACTGGCAGAGGTGGCAGGCAGACAGCGGCACTTCAAAGCTTTTAGTAACTCAAGGCAAAAGTCAGATATGCCAAGGAGGTGTTGGTTTGTTGGGTCATTTTGGGTTTTTTCCTCCTTCAAGGGAAAGAAGGCACAGTAATGTAGGAGCATTTTAAAAGCCCCTTTTAACCAACTGTTTCACTGCTCGGTGCACTATATTGTCCTCAGTGTTTTTATCCCAGGGTACCAAAACCACTTTCGAAGTCTTTCTGTTAGAAGCTCAAGAAGCATACCAATTGTAAGCACGGCTATCGAGTAACAGAGAACTGGGGGGGCTTATTCAAAAGGCTTCTTTGTTTGCTTGGAAAATTTCATTTTAAGTCACACGTGACTGTTTCTGATGCCACTTAAAGATTAGTTTCTGGGCTCACTGCACCTTCCCTTCATACAGAAAGGCAATGAAGTTCAGCTACACCTCTGAAGCCTAGAAAATGGAAACGGCACCAGCAACACAAAGACTAAACTGTTAGTGGATTACACACTGGAAACGGCTCATTTGAGAAAGAAAAATACAGCGTTCAGTGAACGAACGGAAACTGCTCTGGAATAAAGTAAATAGGCTGTTACAGCAGAAATGGACAACCAGACAACAAAATATTATTCCAATCCCTGCGGGAATGTTTCTCTGATACCTTTAGGAACAGCAGAGGGAAAAAAGGTAGTTTATCATTTTTAAGTATGTGCACAAGAAATCCCTTTTCTAAGCCACAACACAAACCTTTTTTAGGAATCTTATTGGGGACATCCAAGCTCTGTAAATCCCTCATATCACTGGACAGCTTTCTTTTTAAGCCAACCCCAGGTAAACTGGAGAGAATAGCTCCCAAAGACTTCTTGTTATCTTCAAAATAGAGATCCAGAACATGATGGGAAACAGGAGAATCAGTGCTTCTAAATACATCAGATTCTTGGGACGGGGTTTTTGTTAACCTGAACACAGTATCCTAAAAAAATTAAGAACAGTTACGTACAAGCATGAGACAATTTTGCTTTTTTTTTTTTTGATTCCTATTAGTTGTATGCATCGGCAATAGATCAATGAGCTTAGCAAGGGAGAAAGGTCCATCTCAAAGGCAGCCACTCTCAGTTGCATGAAATAGGGTGACTTCTCTCCCTACAGCTCCTGCCTCTAGAAATTATGTACCTGAGTAATTAAAATCCTGAGTGGGAAAAACACGCCCACAAACGTAATCGATCCCCACATGAAGGCATCACATCGCTTTCCAAAGAAAAAGCTTCATTCTCTTATTTTTCTGAGGAAGCACATCCCAACAAGAGATCCAACAGCAATGGAGAAAACAGGCTTACCATGAAAGTAAAGTGCTGACACGAGCGCAGACAAAGACAATGTCACACACATCAGACAGATCCTCGTGTTACTTTTGGTATTTTTATGTTGAATACTTTTCACTTTACCTTTGAGGACCCGGCAACAGAGCTATCTTCGGCAGCTGACTGCGTGTTTATGCTACTCAGAAATGCAGGTTTCAATCTTGTATGGGATGTTCGACTAGAGAAAGGTGCTGTTAGACTATCATGCACATTTTCAAAGGCTGGGAAAAACATCTCACACATTATCTAGTCAATTAGAAAGAGAAAGAAAAGAAAAAAGTAATTACAACATAGATATTTATGCTTGTACGAGCACAGTTACACAAACTTCACAGCCTCTGGATGCCAAGGAGCTTGCAGCAATCAGGACATCTTGCATTCCCCAGTGACCATGGGAAACCTGAATGGTAGTCCCACCACAACCAGACACATCCTACAGTCCTCTTCTCATGTCTACTTCCCTCCCTGAAGGTCTCTGCACCCCAGGAGCACCTGGTGGCATGGGAGGGAGTCTGCCACATCCCTCCCCTGCCCCTACCCACCTCCATTCTGACCCCCACTCCTACCTCAGGAGTCTTCAAACCACACTCTCCTATCCGCATCTGTTAACAGGTGCATGTTTCAGCTCTCCTCATGTTCTGCATCCACCTCTCCCACCTTCAAGTAGGTTTCACCCCTAGCTAAAAACTATGTAGAGTCTGTTCTCCACTCTCACCAGTCCCCACTAAGCACCTTGCCGAACCCCTGTTTCTTTTCTGAAAAAGCTGCCTGTATGGACCATCACTGAGAATCTGACACTGTCTGGTCAGCAGTGCATCCCTTACGGGAAGCAGTACAAACTCCCACAGAAACTGCAGGATTTTTCCAAGACAGGGTAGACAATGCTCCACTTCTCTCATTTAAGAGCAATTTTCTGAAGGGCACTAAAATTAGGGGCCTCAAGCCTACAAAATCCAGCTGCCATACCGAAAGTGCAATCTACAAATAGCAGCAGCCAGACCTACAGATTTACAGGGGAGTCAAAAATACACAATCTTTCTGGCTGAGGCATCGGCAAACCCCAAGAGGTGCCTCGCACAGCATAACACTAAAGTTTATTGAATCAAATTATCCGATGGTTGTTTACTATCACCTGAAATAACAAGTATTTTACTTAGCTGCAGGAGTAAGAGCAGCATGATGGCCATGAAGCAGGCAGTAAAATTTACATGTTTTATTTATACCTTTTGGGCTTCTTTCTTCATTGAGCTCCATTCAGGATTTAAGGCAACACAGTAGAGAAACTCCTTCAATGCTTCCTCAGTCCTTTCCAATCCAGAAAGAGCTTTTGCTTTCACATAATGGCCCTGTTCACACAAGGAAACGTACAAACCTAGAGATCATTTCAGAAGCATCAGGAAGACATCTGTAAATGAACTTGGAAGTTCATGTCATTCTGCAGGTACAGAATTAACACCCATGTTGGATAACAACCTCATAGATCCACAAGACTGATGGTAAGTCATGCTGAAAGGTGGTTCCCCAGGAACCCACTGCTGCGTTTACCCCAGCTAAAGCCCACTGCTCCTTTCCTCAAGGGGAACTTGACACAGAGTGAGAAGGGGTGTTTGTTTCCCCAGGGACCAAGACTACTACTTATCCCACTGGACTCAATACCCCAGAGAATAGTTTCACATACCAGGACAATCTTAACTGTAATGTTAAGTAACCAAAGCCACATGGGAAAGGTGGTGGTATGGGGCAGGCTGGAGGTGGCAGCTGAGGAGGCCAAAAATTTTAGGTTCAGGGCACTCTCACTTCTACTGAGTGTCTTACCAGAACAGAGGTGGCCAACAACATTATGAATTTTAGTCAACTTACCAATACTTAACCTGAAACCTTTCAGCCCATCCTACTCAAGGTTGTGGAACAAATAACACCTCCATGGCCAACGGGTACAGCAGTGAAACATTGGGGACAAGTCCTACTTTACTGCTTACAAACAGCAAGAGAGGAATGCCTCACCTCTGAATTTCCCCTTGGATATCAATTTGCAGTTCAAACCTGACTAGGGATATTGCTTCCTTAACAATGAAAATAAATCAAGCGTGCATTTAAGCATATGCCTCTTGCTTATTAGAAGAGTGTTCTGCAACTCCAGCTCTGATCCACACAAGTATCTCCCCGCTGTGCTGACAGCTCAGCTTCACTAGTCCAAGGGACCGGTTCGATATGCTAATGCGCTTTTCCATTATCCACACTAATGCCGCAAGATCCGGTATCGCACAGTCTTCCTAAGTAGGTGCCCTCTCACGCTTTCCATACAGCCCTTTGAGCCGAAACACGTTATGATCTTTCCCTTTCTACCACTGGGAAGAAGGCACCTTGTACCAAAAGCAAGTAATTGGCACTGGGTAGGACGGGTTAATTAACGTACAGCATCTGATGACCTGAACAAGAAGTCTCAGTGCACACCGATCTCTCTTCCTGAGAACAAGGGAGGACTGAGCCAGGCTGCCCACAGACAAAATACTTAAAGACCCAACACCACAAATTAAGCCCAGGCCCCTACACTTCAGAGACTACAGCTTCCACCTTTCCTCTCCTATTTTCACACGGCCTTGGCAAGCATCAGATTGGAGGGTAAGGTCCAGGCAGGACCTCACACAGCAGGCAGGAGGGCACCTCTTCCTATCCACCACACAAAACTACAACTGGAAATTTCTCCCTGATGCAGAACATCCAAGGACCTGGCTTTCATAGCAACTTAAAAGAAACCAACTCATCTATTGTTCTCAAGACTACAGTGGACCCAAGAGCTTCACTGGTAACTCAGCCAGCTATTACATTTCAGTTATCAATAAGCCAAAAGGTACTGATAGGTGAACAGTCACGTCCCAAGAGCCACTCCCAGAGTAAATTTAATTTTATCTGCTTTTTAAATAATACCTACAAACTATACACCTCACTTTTGAGCTAACCCCTACTGCTGGATGAGATGCTGCAAGAAACAAAAGAAAGCAGATGCTCAGAATTTGCAGAGAACATGGGATGCTGGATCAGCACAGCTCACGTGGAAGTTCTCCCTCACGCAGGCAAGCACAAGCGAAATGCATCTGTGACACGGCTAGTTATGCCATGATGACAAATTTCATTTTCAATTAGCATTCTTCAGAGATTTGATTGATTAACAAAAGCTTTGTCCGCCTACAACTGACACACATCACATTTCCATGGATTCAAGGCAAACAGAGAAGACACTTCAAGAAAACATATGAACGTGCGTAATTCTTCCGCACAGAAACCCAGCCAACGCCACCCAAGATGGGTTCCTCACTTGATGCAAAAAGACACTAGGCAGAAAGGCAAATTGGAGGCAGGGGGGAAGATTACAAACTGCCTCCAAATAAGAAAGGTTTTAATGGGTGTCAAGACAGATAGCCTTCAGAGGCAAGTATCTAACTGGTCAGGAAGTAGATGCTTCAGACAGCACCTCTCTCTGCTCACCCCACATCTTCCCCAGATGGAAAGAGAGCTTGCTGCAGCCCCGAGGCTGAGGCAGGCAGACGAGGGGCTCACGCAACCCCTCCTTTGTCTCTGCAGGGAAGTCTAATTGTGCCTAAAATCTCTCCTCAGCACCCCACGCTACTGTCTTCACCAGGCAGCACCCAGGGCTTTATCTGGTCAAACCTGTGCTGCAGTTTTGCTACCGATGGGTGAGGGATTAACTGGAGGTGTAACCCTAGGTGGGGCGAGCCTTTGGACATCCAGTCTGTCCTACGGTGACCGGCAAACGACGGGCACCACGTGCTTCATCCATTGCTCATAACATCACCGCCGATGCTTGCTTCAGACTAACCAAGACCAGCGCTCCTTGTAGCGCCTCCTTTCATTACAAAGGGAAATCCCAATATCCCCTTACATTGCCATGGCACAGGTAGGAATCAGAGATATGAACTCTAAGTATTAAAGGGGAGGGAAATACTGAAATAGAGCCTTGGAGACTCCTCAAAAAGACACAGTGGCCAGAAGGCTGGCAAAGCCACCTGCTGCCTGGGACATGCCACCCCAATGGTAACCACAGGTTCATTCCCGAGCTGCCGGAGCCCAAGGGACACAATTCTGCTGCCAAGTGGCAGCATGAGCCCTGATACATCAACAAGCACCAGCACAAACTCCTATCATCAGCTGCCCACCACAGAAATCCCACTGGCTGGAGATGACACATCAAGCACGTTCCAAGATTTATCCTATGAAAAACTGAACTTTCAGCCAACATTCCCCACCCTGTTAATGCCACGACATTCTTCCAACAACACCCTCATCAGCACCATCCCCACCACAGAGAGAAGCCTCGAGGACAGACAGTTTTTCCCTTTGGTCTTCACAACGTGCAAGCACCGTACCGCAGGCCAGTGGGGTTTGTTTCGGCAGAGGATGTCTGCGTCGTGGAGAGCTTGCTGGTAGTTTTTCATCGACGTACAGAGTTCTGCTCGTTGTGCTATGAGTGAACACTTACAGGAGGCTGGAAAACAAAAAGAAGTTACAAGGAGCTTCATTAAGAGAAGCACTAGTGAGCATTAAATACCATCACCTCATTTCCAGACAGAGTAACCTAAAAGGCATTACGGCACAACGGTTATGTTTATACTCTTCTGTAATGGAAAAAAGGCAAGTCCTTCCTAAGGCATATACTTCCTCTCCTGGAAGCTACCTCCGTGTGTAATCTAGCGGGACAGGTCTCATTCACATACAGGACACCCCCTGCTCTCTCCCTCACCTTACTTACAGGACACTTAAGAAACCAAAAGTGTGCCCACCCACCCAATAGGCCTTTGCTTGAAAGAAAACCCCATCCACAGGGATCGCCAGCAAAGGGCTTCAGGTGAAACCCTTCCCATAAGCCACTCTAAGAAAAATGCATGCAGTCTTTACATTTCAGACCCTCTTACATCCATATAGCTTGCCCTCCTTTAGGTGGGCAAAATTCCCAGGATCACACACATCACCTCATTACCCACACATTCATGGACTGCACGGTTTGCATCAATTATGAACATCTCAAGCATTACCACTTTGCTCTTTCTTAAGGTCTCTACAACACATCTGAAACTGGACACCTTCCTCCAGTATAAAATTTCATAGAACCACTGTAAAGCTTTTGCTGATCCACACTCAGCTTGACCACCAGGATCACACAGAATCACAGAGACTTAGGAGTTGGAAGGGACCTCAAAAGATCATCTAGTGCAACCCACCTGCCTGAGCAGGATCACCTAGATTAAACCATATATGAACATGTCTAGATTGGCCTTGTATGTCTCCAGAGCAGGAGACGCCACAACCTCTGTGGGCAGCCTGTTCCAGTGATCTGTCACCCTCAAGATGAATAGAGGATAGAATGCACAGTCAGCAAGTTTGCTGATGACACAAAGCTGGGAGGGGTGGCTGACACACCAGAAGCTTGTGCTGCCATACAACAGGATTTAGACAGACTGGAGAGCTGGACAGGGAGAAGTCCTTTCCCTGGGAAGACTGGTTCAGTGCTCTGTCACCCTCACAGTGAGAAAGTTTTTCCTTACATTCACATGGAACTTTCTATGTTCCAGCTTGGACTCATTGCCCCTTGTCCTATCACTGGCCATCAATGAGAAGAGCCTGGCTCTGTCCTCCTGACACTCACCCTTTACATATTTATAAATATTAATGATGTCACCCCTCAGTCTCCTATTCTCCAAGCTAAAGAGACCCAGCTCCCTCAGCCTTTCCTCATAAGGAAGATATTCCACTCCCTTAACCATGTTGGTAAAGATCTCCAGGTCTTTTCTGCAGCACTGCTGCCCAGCCTGTCCTGTAACAGGGGGTTATTCCATCCCAGGTGCAGATGCCTTTGCAGAAGTAGGCAAGGCTGATAAGCCCATGCCCCAGGTTGTTGGTCTGAACTGTCAGCCCTGCCCTCCAGCACAACTGCTCCCCTTCCTCCCCACCTCTGGCATCACTCTGATGACAGCGCTGACAGCGCTCTGCCCACTCATGCAGAGGTTAATAAGGTGCTGAACTGCGTCAGCACCATTACCAAGACCTCAGCAATGCCACTGGTAACCCTCAAGCCATTAACCACCACCCTGTGCCCCAACAGTCCAGCCAGTTGTCCACACCTCCACATCTACCTACCTGCCCAGCTTGGCCAGGAGGATACTGTAGCAGGAGCCTTGCAAAAGCATGCCATGCCCCAAACAATGCTCTGCCTTTTACTGCTGAAGCAATTACCTCCTCTTAGGAGATGAGATTGAAGCATGATTTGCTCTTGGTCACTCCTGACCTTCACACACTGGGGAAGGCCTCCAGAGGCCTGGAAGCTGGATGGTGGCAGCTCAGGGCAGTAACCCTTACACAAATGTGAGCTGGTTAAACCCGTCATAACTGAGATTAAAATTTGAAAAGGCTCTAAATTGTGCTGAGAGATGCTAGCCTTGGCTCAAAAAAAAAAAAAAATCTGAAGTTCTCCTCTTCAACTACAATTCTTTTCCTGAAAGTGTTCCCTTCTGCATGTCCCCACACGGGGCTCCAGTCTTCATACTTCTCCTGCTCTCTCCAGCCTACTCCTGCTTCCCTGCTAGCATCTCCCTTCAGCACAAGGCTCCTAAATCCATCCTCAAGATGAGCGCATTGCCCACATGAAGCCTGGGAACACACACGTGTGGACACAGAACAAGCACTGTAACTGTTACAGGTACCACCATTCATTAAGTTCCAGCACCTACCAGGAGGGACAGCCCCAAGTTCAAGTCCCCCTCTGGCCTCCTCCCTTCCCTCAAGCTAGCAAATCAGGTTCGCCAGTTGCACAAAGAACCAGAGCAAGCAACCAACTGACTGAAAGCTAATCCAAAAAAAACAAGTAAATAAAAAGGTTTAAAGAGGATCAGTTTCCTCTCATCTGGTTCACTGTACAGCCACTAAGACGTGAGTGCCAGGACAAGGAATGAGAAAAGCAGCAGAGACTGATGCCTTCCTGAGCCACAGATGGACCAAGGCCAGATATACCAGCTGCAGAGTGACATACCAAGGGTGACAGTTGCCCCACCAGGCCAGGCGCAGGCAGCAATGGCTAGAGATTACACCTGAAATACAGAGCTCCGCAAAAGCTAGTCCACACTACAGGGCACTGTACAAGTTTTGTCTGGTTCTGTATCGGTTTGAGGGGTTTTTTACCTGTTAGATACACAGACTGCTGCAGTAATCCACATGTCCAGCTGATAATTGTCAAGATGACCACAAGTCAAATGAAATTGGTAACAACCTAAAGCCTCCAGAAGCAAGCCTTTTCTTCCTTTTAGCAGATGCTTGGCTACAAAATCATTTGGCTACCACTTAAACAGTCTGTGATCCCATTGATGTTCAATAGGAACACACATGGTGTACTCCCACCATCGATCTGCAGCAGGGCACTGGTGGTGAGGATGCCGAGGGAGGCAGTGAGCAGAGGGAGGTGTCCAGGCAGCCAGACAGAGCCCTGGGTGGGTACTCTTCTGGCAGCACAGGGAAAAGAAAGCACTGTGAGGTTAGTGGTGAGCTAAGCCTGCTCCCTGCTTCTGTTCCTTATGGCATGCTTCAGCCACAACAACTCTTCCTCACACTTTTCAGCGCACAGTTCACACCATACATGCAGCAGGCTGGGAAAAGAACTTCACTGGCTCTTTTTTTGGGATCTTAGCTCCACTGCAGAAAGTTTGAAGCAAAGTAAAATAAAATAATTTTTTAAAAAGCACCACCACAAACCACATTGGTGTGGCGAAGGCTGCAAGTGCTCCTGAAGCAAAGTCCAAAGGCTCTCATAACACAAGGGAACATAAGCTACCGGAAAAAACCCCAAACAAACCCCAAGGCAAACCAGAAAAAGCTACGTATATTCACTGCTGGTACCTCTTGTTCACTAAGGTGTGGCCCATCCTAATGAGTAACTGGAAAGGAATGTTTAGTTAACTCAGAGAAATAGAAACAGGGTTAAAATAAAGAAAAAACAAACAGCTTTGCTGAAGAGAGCACTGTGAGACTACAGTGTAAGAGGTTTTCTATAGCATGATGAACCTACTAGACAAGACGCAGTAGTTGGAGCAGCACCCAGCCACCTCCATACAAGTTCCCCCAGTCAAAGACACAGCCCTGAACCTCACAGGCCCTGTGCCCATCCCACATCTAGTGCCAGGGCACAAATAAGATGGGCTGAAACCTCATGTTTCTCTGCCAGTGAAACTGGCATCTGCTGTTGGACTCCAACTTCAGGTATGCATGGAAGTGTGAGGAAAAAGAAGATCCAGGCAAAGCCTAAAAACATTACAGGGTTTCTCTAAACACCATGATATCACAGAAGCACAGACAGCTTTGGGTTGGAAGGGGCCTCAAAGTCCACCTAGTCCCAGCCCCCTTGCCATGGTCAAGGACACCCTCCACTAGCCCAAGCTGCCCAAAGCCCTATCCAACCTTGAATACCATCAGGGAGGGGGCAGCCACAGCTTCTCTGGGCAACCTGTCCAGGGCCTCTGCATGTACTGTGGTAAAAAAAAAATTAGTCACAGAATGTGGATGAGGAGTGCTTGAGGACACACGGTGTTTGTAGACACTGGTGTACTACAGTAACTGTCCAGTTTATTTGGGGTGGAAGGAAAAAAAAAGAAGAAAAATAAAGGAGTCATGCAATAGCCAATAGTTTATTTTAAAATAATGGACCCATTCTTTCTTCTGAAGGTTAAAGAAAATAAAAAGATTTCTTTTATAAAATGCCTTCTTGTTTCAGGCCAAATTAAAGAGAGAAGCGTAGAAAATCTCACTGTTTCCATAATACCAGCAGATGGCATTTCCTCCGTCAAACTCTTCTGGGAGCCTGCAGCTGCACAGCAAAATTTATGTCCCTGTCAGCATCAGGGATCCACTGCTGAGGCTCCCAGGATCTGTGGCTCTGGGCAGCAGGGACTCAGAGCCCTACTTGGAGCTGCAGGTCCTGGGAGCCTTCCCACACAACTCGCTCCCAACCATCATCCCACAGCACCAGCCAAACCCGGGAATGAGCAGCACCCACAGCTGAGGGCCCGGTGTCTCTCCGTCTCCTGGACCCTCCTTGGGACCACCAGTACTACCTATCCTAAGTATGGCTTCAAACTTGGGATTTTCCAAAACCCTTCACTTTCTGCTCACACCACCTCTGCAGTCATCTGCAGATGTCTGTTAGATTGTGCTTTCACTTGTGCAGAAGCTGACACACAAAATTACTTTTCCAGATATGCCCAAGCATTCAAGTTTAAAAAATAACCAAACCCAAAACAAGACAAAACAAAACAACCTTTGTTGCTTGAGTTCAGGAGGTTGATGGGGAACAGGACTTCCCAAAATCTCCTTGTGCCTGAAAGGCAATTACAGCAACTAAGGGAATTCACTAAACTTCCCTAAGATCACAAGTTTTACTGCAATAAACTACTGCTGAGGTTTCTTCCAGGAACTCAGCACAGAAGGAACAAAGGTTAAAGTTGCCAGAACTCCCTAAATCTCCTTAACTAGCATTTCTTCCCAGAAAAGCATGTTTTATTTAAATCTATTTTAATACTAAGCTTATGTCCTAAATGCATGAGCAGAACTGAAACAGTGTCATCACAACACCTTTTGGTCTTGCCAGTACGAATTGGACTGTGCAGGACTTTGGGGGAAATTTTTCCCACATGTTAAAAAAAACTCAACTCCAACCCCTGGAGAGAAGAAATTTGGCTTGCTTTGTTACGTTATGCATTCAGTTCCAAACAATTCAGTATTGAAAGCCTGTCCATAAGTTTAAAAAAAAAATAATACAATGCATTTATTTTCATTTCAGCAAGAAATTAGCAAGATTTAGTAATTAACTGAATAGCAAGCTCATTTTTCTCTTCCAAGCTTCAAGCAAGTATGCTAAGTCTGCCCACAGGAACATGGATTCACAGGGGCTGTTCGGGGGGGGGGGGCTGGGCAGAAGGAGCATGCTTGATAAAATAATTAACAGAAGCAGTAAAGGCATTCAGGACATTTAAATAAAACTTCATTCCACAGCAAAGATGAAAACCAGGATCAGCTTCCCCAAACTGCTTAGGAGGGACTGTGAACACAGTGGGGTATTCACAACCAGAAAGCCCACATTTTCTCACCTATCAGTCTGCCTTAGAATAATAATTTGATTTACAAAAAAATGGTACTTTCAGAACATCGTAGCTTTTCATCACTACAATTACATCACTGGCAGTCTTTAGGAGGTGAAGTAACCCAAGACTCCAGAGAACACACACAATAAGCTCTTGTCTACAGAGGATGGAAGGAAAGATGCATCTTCTGCTGTACACCCACTCCTGCGACCAAGCACCCTACCACTGCAATTACAAAGCAGGCACTTGCAAACAGCATTCTGGAAGCAAACATGACATCTACTTCCAGCCAGTGACCCATGCTGGCAGATATAGCAGCATACTAGTTTAGGAGTTCTTGAAATCGACTCCACCAGAGGAGGTGACTGCCTATCTCCCACAAAGCTCTATTTATTTTCTTTTATCCCCATGGAGATATGAATTACTTTTTCTTCCTTCAGAAGCACCCATTACAAATGTCAGAGAGCCACCCCAAGCCAAAGCACCCTCTCCCATCTCCCAGTAGGGCTTGCTTGCACTGAGCCACCAGAGAACTGGTTCATGTCTGATGGGACTTTACACTAATGCCACACCAAGATGAAAGAGCAGATGAGACCTATTTAAACTGGGGTGTACAAATCGCAGCTGCCACTTCACTAGCAGGACTGAAGCAGCAACGCTCTCCCCCTTGCCTTCCCACCCAAAGACCAAGGGCTTCAAGACACTTGGTTCCTTGCCCTGCAGCAGAGCCTGCTCACTGAGGTGCTCCAGGGGACAGGCAGACATCATGAAGCTCCCTGGTACTATCACTGTGATTGACAGAAAAAGGCACTGGTGAGAGATGAGCAGGATTATTGTTAAGAACATAAAATTTCAAGACTAAAGTAACTTCTTTCTGGGCCTCTGTATATTACTGTTTAAAGCCTAGACTTAAAAATGCATTCCACACCTCCATCCCCCGCCCCGTATGATGGGCAAAACACTTTAGGTTCCCATCAGTTTTATTTCAGGTTTGTTAAGTCCTCAGCTAGGAAGCTCCACATGTTATTTAAAGCTGGATCATCATCCCCACTAAGCACAGCTAATCACTACCCCCATCATTACTCAGAAGAAACATCCTAAGGGAAGTTAAACCTGCCTGGAAGAAGAGGAGCTGCTACAAAGAAGCAGCAGCAAACTCTGCAGCTCTGCCTTTGTGCTGGACCTATAGCCTCACGAGGCAGAAGCATGACAGACCAGCTACATGAACCTACAGATTAGCCTCCCTTTCCACCACTGCAAAGCCAACGATTACCTTCCTTACAAACCCATTATGTGTGGACAGCACAAGTGTAATATAACCAGCACAGAGCTGAGTGTAATATACTGGATCATTGCTCCCTCCTACCCAAACCCACACCTTTCCAGACTTTGCTAGATACGTGCTTTTCTTTCCAGATAAAGCAGAAAGAATCAACAGCATCTCCATCTATTCCCAGTTCCCACTCTAACCATGGAACGTTTTGACACTGTTTCAGGTGACATACGCCAAAAGTCCATCCACGGCTGCTTGGCACAAGTAAAATAAAGCCACTAAGCACAGAAATAGGACTCATTTTCCATGCTCACTAGTTCTCCCAGCATTTAGTTCTGGGTTTGGGCGACGTTTCCTACCAAAGCCTCAGTCAGAACTCAAATGCCCTCTTACACAGCAGGTACAGAGACTGTCCCAAAGCAAGATGCCTATGTATTCAAGTACAAAGATATAACAAGTAAGATTCCAAGTCAAAAGAGTTGATTTTATTCGCAACAAGATGCCCATGCCATGTCCAATTTTTGCACCCAAGGAAAAGTCCTGACCATCCTCCAAAACATGGAGCCATGCTAGGTCCACATGAACCTGTGACTGCAAGGACACCCCAAAGACACCTTGTGCTTCACAGCCAGGTGGGAGGAGCCAAGTAGGTCTGCCATGATCAGAGTTAACATCAATTTGCATCCAGATACTCTGTCATAATGCAAGTTTACTGGTGATAGCCTAGTTGCCATCTTTGTCGCAATCAGTACATAAGCTCCATTTCTACCAGCTACTCTTCAGGTGTCTACAAACTTCTCTTTATCCAATTAGAGGTTATTTCAGCCCTTAATTTCCGCAAGCTGCAAAAAGGACCTCCTCTTCCCTCAGTTACCACCTCACTGCTGCTGCCCTCAGAGGCAATTACTTAATATATTTGTAAAAGAGAAAAAGAGTGGTGCAGTATCTTGCTAATTTTAAGGTTAGGAAGCACAAGTCAGTTCTACAAATGTCTTCTTCCAAAAGAAAAAGACATCCTGTTATACTTTATCACAGCAAAAGAAAGAGAATATGCTGTTTGAAGAGACTTCAAAAATTCTGCAGCCCTTCTGAGAGGTAGGCAAAGCTCCTTCTCTAGGATTCCTGAAGTAGTTCAATTATTTATAGGAAATTACATCTGGGTTATATACATGGAGGGTAGGGGAAGTACAGTTATATACCACTTAAGATGGGCTAAGTTTACACAAGTGATGTTAGCTACTTCAAAGAAAACAAAAAAACACATACAAAGGCTGTCCAGCAAGATGCCTCTTCTCCCACCCTGACCTGTACTTCAAAGCCACCTGCCCACCACGGTCTTCCTCCTGCAGCCTCACTGTGGTGGTTTGACCCTGGCTGAAGGCCAGTCTCCCACCAAAGTTGCTCTGTAACTCTCCTCTCAGCCGCATGGGGAGAAAATATATGTTGAGAGGCTTTGGAATTGAGATATGGACAGGGAGAGATCACTGTCCAATTAGTCACGGGCAAAACAGACTCAACACAGAGGAAAGGACAGAAAACTCAAATTAATTACACTACACACACAGAGAAACCAGAGTCAGGTAATGAGAAGTACAAACAGCTCTTAAAACACCACCTCCTGCCCCTCCCTTCTTTGTAGACTTCACTTTACTCGTGATNGTCTCTCAGTCCCAGACTGCTGGTCCCCCACAGGGTCACAAGCCCCCGCACCCTCCCCCCCAGCAAACCTGCTCCAGTATGGGCCTGCCTCTCTCTCTGCCTCTTATCTCTACACTGGCTGCAGGTGCTGCCAGGGGCTTGCTCCAATGCAGGTCACAGATTCTTCCATATTCCTCCACCTGCTTCATGGTGGGCTCCTGCCCAACCCAGGCACCTCTCCATGGACTGCAGGTGGGGGCTCTCTGTCCTCCATGGGCTGTGGGGGGGACACCCACCCCACCATGGTATTCTCCACAGGCTGCAGGGAATCTTCTCTCAGCACCTCCTCCTCCCCCTTTCATTGACCTTGGTGTCTGCAAAGTTTCTTACATCTTCTCACTCCCTTCGGTGGCAAAATGGGGCTGTCTGCGTTATTCTCTCTCTAAATTCCAGAGATTCTAGATTCCCAGAGGCACTGTGACAAGCACTGATTGGCCCGGCCTTGTCAGTAACGGGGTTTGGGAGTTTGGCCTTGGGAGCCTAGTTGGGATTTGCTTTGTTGAACCCTTAAGAAACTTCTAGCTGCTTCTTAAAGAAGCCACATTGCAAACCCAGCACAATCACAAAGCCTGCCTTCAGCAGACCCTCTCTAAGGTGGAAAACCTTCCCAAGATCCAGCTACAAGATCTTAGCTTTCAATAACAACCTCTTGACAGATACAAGCTCCTGCTTCAAAGGACTTGAAGTGTTTCCAGTACCATCATACATGAAATTTTTACTACTATTTTTCAGGCACCACCTCGGTAAAAAGGTGAGAGGGGCAGGAAGGGGAGTGGCTGATGGACAGAAACCAGAAAAATAGTGTAAGCTTAAAAATAACACCAAGGCTACTGCAACAGTCTCTAGGAAACCCTGACTCCTACTTTTACATATTTTTCTGCCCTGGTAAAACAGCACAAACAGGTTTTAGAGACAGCCTTTAAGCAGATTCCAAGAGGCATTTTTACAGAGGGATGGGAAAATTCCTTTTTCAGCACAAATCCTCAAAGCAGCAAGCATCTACTATTTTCTGCAGCTTTCAATTTCAGAGAGACTACTTCTCATTCTTCAATTACAAGTCATACTTTCCTTTAGAAGCTACAAAATTAAATATACTTCTAATAAATTATTAAAGCAAATGAACCATTTGCTGCTCAGAGTCATGACAGCTGTCTACCACTGTGCTTTTTTAAATTATTTTTTAACAGATGGTACAACATCAAAGATTTCCTTCTTCACTACTGGAAAGCAGAAAGCATTCCCAAAACTTCAGTGTCCCTTCACCCAGGAAGGAAGATTCAGTCAACTTTTTTTTTTCCCACTTTTTACCACATTAGAATAAGACAACCAGCCTTATCTTCTAATAGCAACCTTCTAGACATAGCATACAAGAGAAGGGACCATTAATGCATACTTCATACACCCTACTCACATCCTGGTGCATGTGGATTCTCTCTAGTGATTTTCTCCAAACATGACCAGCGCAAGAGCTTCGCTAAGGAACGAAAGCCCTTAGAAAACTGCAGCAGAATAAACTCATACAGCGACATCAAACACCTTTAAAAAAATTTACGCACAGCTTTCTACAGAGTCGAAGAGGTTCCCTTTGCAGGCAAGGACTCCTCTA
The DNA here is from genome assembly GCA_013399135.1 of Heliornis fulica. Lineage (NCBI taxonomy): Eukaryota > Metazoa > Chordata > Aves > Gruiformes > Heliornithidae > Heliornis > Heliornis fulica. Next base: position 809,619 of record VXBZ01002178.1, on the reverse strand, counting down.
CTGACCTTGGCCCATGACTTCACACAGAAAGCCTTCAATCATCAGGTCTGCAGGAGGATAGCACCAAGAGGATTGCCCCACCACCCCGCTAAGAAATTCTGATTGCCTTCCCTCTTACCTGAAAGAGCTCAGATACAGGCCTGGAAGGAAAATTAAAATAAATGTGAGCATAGCAAAACACATGGCTATCTTACTTGTGGCCATAAGCACCTGGCTCAACTCCCAAGAACGCTTGGTGTGGTAGACACAACAGAAGGAAAGGAAGCCATCCAGAGGGATCTGGACAGACTTGAAAGGTGGTCCCGAATGAACCTAATGAAATTTAACACTGCAAAGTGTATGATCTTGCACTTGGGCCAGAGGAATCCCAGACACATACACAGGCTGGGAGAAGAGCTACTTGAGAGGAGCCCTGATGAGAAGGACCTGGGGGATGAGAAGCTGAACATGAGCCAGCAGTGTGCTCTTGCACCTCAGAAGGCCGATGGTGTCCTGGGCTCCATCAGAAGAGGGGTGGCCAGCAGGTACAGGGAGGTGATTGTCCCTTTCTACTCTGCTCTAGTGAGGCTCCATCTGGAGTACTGCGTCCAGAGCTGGGGTCCCCAATTCAAGAGAGATGTAGAGCTGTTGGAGAGTGTTCAGAGGAGGCCACTAAGATGATCAGGGCGGCTGGAACACCTCCCCTGTGAGGACAGGCTGAGGAGCTGGGCTTGTTTAGCCAGTGAGGGAACCTCATTGCAGCCTTCCAGTACTTAAAGGGAACGTTTAGACAGTAGGGGAATTGGGTTTTTACAAGGGTCGATAGTGGTAGGACATGGGGGAGTGGATTTAAGCTAGAGGGCGGAAGATTTAGGTTGGATACCAGGGGAAGTTCTTCAAAGAAAGAGTGGTGAGGTACTGGAACAGGCTGCCCAAAGAGGTGGTGGATGTCCCAACCCTGGAGGTGTTCAAGGCCAGGTTGGATGGGGCCCTGTGCAGCCTTTTCTAGATCCAGGCCAGGAGGTTGGTGGCCCTACCTATGCCATGGGGGTTGGAACTCTATGATCTGTGGGGTCCCTTCCAGCCCAGACCATTCTGTGATTCTGTTGAGGTTTACTTATGCCATGCTCTCCAAAAAGCAGTGCTACCTCACATCCTGGCACCTACCTAGCAGGAAAATCCGCAGCTGCTGTTCTTGAATCAACTTGTGCCAAGTGTCTATAGCATAACAGCTTGAGAGTCAGTAAGGAAGGGCAAGAGATGCAACAAGACAAGACTGTTTCCCCACATGCAACACTGCTAGGTTGCCTTTTTTTTCTCCTTTTAGCTATTTGACAGTTACCAGTGTAAAGGGGAGGCATAAGGGAAGGAAAAACCAACTATACACATCAACTACTCATGTTCCTAGCCAGCTCAGCAAGACCAGGATAATTGAAATTTGTTCCCAGAGATGATTATGTGAACAACTGCCTATACAGACCAGGGGAGAGAAGTCAGGACAAGGCAGCCGCGTTGGCTTGCAGATATGCTATACTGATATGCAACCATCCCACTTTCAAAGCAGTGGCCTCAAGCTCAGGAGCACAGAGGCAGCACTAAGCCCCTCACCACACAAACTAAAGCAAGTCTAGGGAGCTGGAACCAGTACTGACACCATGCCAGCTCTGTCTACCTGAGAAGATGCATGTTTTGGCCTGAGGCCTCAGACTGACAACTCTCTTCTATAGTCTCCTGGCCTACCCTGTCCCTTTAATTCTAACAGAGAATTTGGAAGGTGACAGATAAATTTCAATTAATTGCTTGACCACAAAATTAGTTTGTGCTGAGTGGCCACATTAAACTTTCTTTTGCATCAGGTCAGATTATGGTGAACCTCTGGTGGGATGAGAAGGGAGAAAGCCCTCTCACCAAAGTCTAGCTGAGAGAGGCAGATCCTCCTTTTCCCACCAAAGCTCAGGAAAGCTCCAACATTTTATTTCTAGCAATACCCCAAACACCATGCTGTGGATGGTAGTCAGCCACTCCACACCAGAAGATGAGATTGAGTATCTCCAGCACCATCTCCCTCACTTGCCCTGCAGCAACACACCACCTCTGACACTACATCAGGCTTGAAAGGAATTCACCTCCTCTCCTTGGCCTTTCCTGAACCATATATTCTCCACTGGATGCAGAAAGCCACTTAGAGGATTTCAGAAGTAAAGGCTCCCTATGTGCCTATGTCCATCATGACCTCCAGTTTGTTTTTAAAAACTCTTGATACAGCTGAGCTTTCTCTCCCAGATGCTTATATGAAGCTTGGGAGAGGTGGGTGTGTGTAATTAAAAAGCAGGGCAATTTGAGCAGCTCTGCACATCGTCTATCAGACCCTCCCAGGAGAAACCCGTTTCTGCTCAGAAAGAGCCCATCACACCAGCAGTAAACACAACCAGTTTGAGGGACTGCAGTGGCTTTTGGTGCTCTCTGGAGACAGTGATGCTTCTCAGCCTTGGCAGACTCCAAAGAGACACTTTGCAGTGGTGGATAGCTACATGCCAGAGCCAAAGAGACTCAGACAAACAAAGCATCCCAGCATGCCAGTGTCCGGATATGGCACCTGCTGCTGTGCTGGGAGCCCAACACGATCATGCAGCAGACAAGTCAGCACCCTGCCTCATGGAAGCCAAGGCATGGCCACCCATGCCCCATGATGCTTGCTCAGGATGAGGTGCACAGTGGGAGGACTGTGCTTCTCAGCAGAGCCCCAGCCCCACACATGGACTTGTGAGCCCACCAAAGACCCGCAGCTGCCGACACAGCTACAGGAACAAGGGCAGCAGCAAGTGCCACCACAGCTTTTATGCCTGAGTATTGTCAGGACCGAGAGGGGCAGGATGCCAAGGGGCTGCCTCAGCAGGAAGGAGGGCACAGAGAAACACCAGCTGAAGACAGAAGCTGCTGCCACCCAAACTCCTTAATGCATTGTGTGCTCATTTATGAGTGTATCCTCACCCCAAGGACAGCTTGGTCTCCTTCAGAGTCTTAAAACATCTAATTTTAAAGCCAGCAGGCTAACACAAAGTGTACACCACGTTCCTACTTGGTGTGCACAAGACAAGCATTTTTTGGATAAATACTGATCCCTAAGACTGAACTTAGTTGTTGCGCTCCCACCCCTGCTGTGATACAGCACTGGGCCACATACAGCTCAGCACGGTACTTGGGAAGAGCACTATTCATTATCTCCCCTATGAAGCAGCAACCACCTGCTACCTCTAGAACTGGGAACTGCTTTCTACAAAGAAAGGGGAAAAAAAAAACCCCACACACGCTCCCCAAAAGCACATCCGCAGAATGCCCATGTTAATTTGTTTCTGAAATCTACCTTTACATTCAGACACACAGCTTGAAGGGTCTGTTAGCCCAGATACCCAGGAATTGCTGTATCCCTCCCTGAAATAGAGGGGTACAACAATTCCTCGAGAGAGCATCTCCACTACAGAGCAGCAGGTTGGGGGGGAAAGGGTGCAAAAAGCACCTACTGCACACATAAAAAAAAAGCCTCAAAACCAACCAAACAAAAAATACCCTGCACCCATACAGAATGTGTTTTAACTTACTTGAGAGTTCTTATCACTGGAAGATCAGTTAGGAGAGAAGGAGTGACAGAGAAGCAGCCCAGCTCCAATAGCCCAAGCTCTCAAAATTGATTCTGGGGGAAAGGGGAAGCAGTTTGAGAACGTAATTCAGACAATACTCAATATTGCAATGACTGAAGAGCATAAAGCTTGGCACAAAGAGGGATCCAGCTGGAAACAAATGCCTCCTTTCAAGCAGCCTGCCATGTGCTTGCTTTGAAGCTGTGGTAATTAGATACCTTACAATAATGAAGGATCTATTCCAATGTCTACGGCAGCGAAAAAGCCAGCGACTCTGTTTAAAACAGCAGAGATCACTGAGCTGTGGGCAACTCTAAAGGACTAGAAGGTTCAAAGAGTAAAGCTGACTTCCTTAAAGAGAGCAACAGAGAGACGCATACAACCATGCCTGCACCCACAGCAGACTATCAGAGCAAACATGGGAGAAGCAGTGGCATTGTAGATCCAAAATTTAAGGACAAAAGACAGATACACTCACTGAGGGTAAGCTTTTGCAAGACTAACTAGTTCAACTGGAAGAGGCTGACAACCTGAAGGCAGGCAGACCTCTTCCAAGGCGTGAGATTAGGAGCAGATATTCCAGAGCCATCTCTAGTTCAGACTCTGAAGCACCTCAAAAGCTAAAAACAGAAGTCAGAAGGTCACAACCAGAGTGAGAGAAGTGATCAGTAACCAGAAGACTTGCTTTAATATTACATCCCACAGAGGCAGCTGTTGCAGGTGGAGCAGGGAAGCACTCCCCAAGAAACACCTGTTAAGAGAAGTAAAATCTCCCTGACCTATGCGCCCTGCCAAGAAGCCTGGTGTTTTACCCAACCTTATACAGCAATTGTACAATCAATGTGTTTGCATGCCTTCAGCCTCCAACGAGAAAAATCAAAAGAATACACACACCCTTGACTCAACAGCTAATACACAAGCAACTGGAGGTTAAAAAAGCGGCTATTTTCTCACAGACTTAAATACCTGACAGTGGCTCATAGGCATTTCAAGTTGCCATATGTTAACACTTAAGTAACACTGGAGAGTTAGAGAACAGCCGTGATTTTCTTCCCTCTTCCTTATTTACTGGGATACTTCACAGGACAGCAAGCAGGCAGGCCCCCGAGGGGAAAGGCAGTTAGTACCTGTTGAGCAGGCGGGAAGAAGCGCAGAACAGGAGGCCGGGGGAGCAGTTGGACCTGCGAGAAATGGCATCGACACATACCAAACAGGGAAAATAGGCCTGGGGGAGGGAGGGGCAGAGCCGGAGGAGGGGGCTGCCCTCCAGCAACAGGAATTTGGATCCGCTACCAGGAAGTTACACGGCAGCCTTAGGTTTTAGGATTTCAGAGGCAAGCAAGATACCTGCTATTATTTTTAATTAGAATTTTTTTTTAAAAATATCTTGAGCAACTTCAGCATCACTGACTGAATGAAGAGTTTCTGAGCAGACTCCCAGTGTGCATGGGGAAACAAACAAAAAAATAAAAATCAGATACAACAGACACTACTCACTCCCAGTGTCCTTATCTTAAGGCCCTGGTGCACAGCAGCCACAGCTGGAGATATGTGCTTCCCAGGACAGGACAAGGAAGGACAGGCTGTGGGAGAGCGCTAGCAGCACACTGTGCTTATGGTTTTCCCCTTCCTTCCAACCCCACACAGACAACAGAAAGAACACACGACAGCAAGAAGCACTTCGCCAAAACAACCACATCGAGCACTTTGTTTCATTGAGGAGATGCTGCTCTCCCCAGCAGTGGGACCCAGAACACTACGAGGCCCCACAACCAAAAGCTAAGCTCACTGTATCCACCAGTGACCTACATCAAGCTTCTCCCCTCCCTCTGCTTAACCTTCCTTCCTGGGCTCTCCATCCTGCCCTACTTTAACAGAGATTACTTCAGCTAAACCGTGTAATGGTTTTATCGGGGACTCAGCTAGGTCTGAAAACTTGTCACATCTAGTTGGAAAAGCGGAATAAATAGCAGAACTGCTGCTTTACAGGGCCACCATCGGTGAGCGTAGGCTATACTATGCCATGCTCTCAGATCTTGGATGGCTATCCTGCAACGGAGTAAAAAAATGAAAGCGAGCCAGGGACACACGGCATAATGGTGTGTGCTTCTCTCCACAGCAGCCAGCAAAAACAATAATTACAAAAAAAAAATCACATCAAGCTGTCTGTAGGTGCAGAAGCTAGGAATGAGGAAGGCTCTTTTACTCCAAGTGGGGAAGGAGCTCTTCTATCAAGGAGAGACACAGGTTTCCCTGCATTTCATTTGCCCTCCGAAGAGATTTACCCACAGGATTTCGGCTCCTTTAACACTACTAAGGCTTTTCCTTCCCTCTCCCTCGACCCAAACCGGACACCAATCGCGCCGAGACGGGAGGAGAGGCAGATCCCGGGAGATCTGCGGAGATCGCAGCTCTCCAGGAGGCTCAGACGCTCCCGGCGTTGCCGTACCGCCCCCACGGCTCGCCGAGCAAACAAGCCGGGAGCATGCACGCAACACACACACAAGCATTACTATAAGGCTACAACCGAGCGAAAGGGATCCACCTACTACTCGGCGCAGAGACTGAAAACAATCCAGTTCTGATAAAGTAAGGCTGCCGTAGGTTCGGCGGGGGAGGACGGTAGTGCCGTGCCTTTATATATATATCGCTATAATTAAACCCAAGCCCTTCAGAGGGCACTGCACACAGAAGCAAGTACTGCATCACTACAAAGGGTTTACGCTCCACACGCGAGCGGGTGGTTTCCGCAAGGCGAAGTTAGCGGATTTAGCCCCAGCTGCCTGGCTGGGTACGAGGCAAAAGGCGCGCTCGGACACCCCT
>VXBZ01002178.1:738948-800452 GCA_013399135.1 Heliornis fulica | reverse complement strand
CCCGACTACCCAGGCAAGACCAATATCAGTCTCCCCTCTGACATCTCTGTGGGGCCCTCCCCCACTCCGGCACTGTAACCAATGCAATGGAAATTAGCTTGTCTGAGGTGTAATTTTGTAACCAGGGTAATAGGTGGTGGTTGGTGAGGTAATGGGTGGTGAAGCTAACTGACCATGGCAATGAACAAGGCTGCTGTGTTTCTTGTACAGACTTACCCCTTCTTGTCAATAGGCCGAGGAACATGAATCAGGAAGCAGGTCTTTCTGGACGGCTGAAATACACTGGGTTCTTTGAGCAATGCTTACGGGCCCAAGACTTGCACTACCCTTCTTTACCTAAGGTTTCTCTTCAGAAGCTGAAGGTTGGTGACCCTACATGTGCCCATAAAGGAAAGGTCCTCTAGCGAACACAGGTGTGCGACCACCACAGACCCTCAAGGACTACCAACTCAAATCACTGAGCATGTGTGATGGGGAAGAGAAAACACAGATAACTTCCAAGAAATTGTTATAATAAGACAGCCTTTTCCAAGAAATCTAATGTATATTTTGATCCTATATAAAGTGTGTGTTGTTGATTGCGTGGTATGTGCTGCTCTCCCCCATGCAGCCAGCGCTGCATAAAAGAACCTTTTAACATTGCACTGCACTGGTGTCACAGTGTTTATTCCTGGTTTCGGTGACAGCATCATTGATAAGCTGTAGCAAGACTGACTGGAGGGATGTCTAGATCAGTAAAGTAGCGAGGGGTATGATGCAGGGAGCTACAGTTGCTCCGCCAAGCAGTAGCATGTGCGCATAGCATTGTTCCATGACTTACCCATTTTGCACTATTAATGCCTCTAATAATGGTTCTTTCAGCAATGCTCACAGGCCCAAGACTTGCACCACCCTTCTTTACCTAAGGTTTCTCTTCAGAAGCTGATCTCACTAAGCACCCTGTCACTATTCCATCAAACTTGAAATCTGTGCTCTGGGGACTGAATGCCATTGCCACTTTACCAGTGTCAGCTGGGGACATGACTCATCACACAGAAGACAAAAGTGGTGCGGCTAGTTCTGATCTCCTATATCAAGGACAAGGCACAGGATCTTGGACACATGACGAAAATACTGACTTGCCACTTGAGCCACCGACCAGTGTCATTCCCTGGTTCCTGGGGCCATGACAAGGTGCGGCAGCATTTTTGCTCCTTCTTATCCCACTCCCCTGGCCATCAGGGTCTATGGCTTGGAACTCCCTGTCAGCCCTCCTTGCTTTCCTGTGGTAAGAGGGAGCAGATGCATTCATCCTGCCACACCGCTTTTCCCCACGTGTCTCAGGATTGCTGCATGACAGCCCTTTGCCTCTGGTTGTCCCTTTTGACGAGCAGCTTGGTGGACACCAGCACAGGTGATGGTATCGAACGTGGTCAGTCAGTCCCTCTATTTGCTGCTGTGCTTTTGTTGTGCTGTGCCGGCGTGCTGGGATGGCTGCCTTCCTTTCCTCATCAACGCTTTGCAGGTGCTTCTAGAAGTGTATACTGCTAAGCAAGGCTTCTACTTTATTTAGCAACATGATCAATATCCTCTTGGCATGCAGCCTCTATTTTCTTCAAGACATCTATCTGCAATGGAACAAAATTACCTCGCTGATGTTCAAACCGACTCAGCACGGCATCTTTTCCCTTCTTCCCATGTACCGAATTGCTTGCCACCGCCATCTGGGCACATCTACGTCCCTCTTCTCCTTGAAGCAGGTTTTGGGGAGGGTGGGGGGTTGTCACATTCTTTTGTAAGGTTTCTTGCTCCAGAACACAGTTCATTTGCACGTCTGGCCACAGCATTACCCTGCACCTGTATCTGTCATTTTTCCTATCTGAGCAACAAAGGCACTTCAGTAGAGCTCCCTTTTTGCAACACCAGTTAGAATTCAGAGCCACGGCTCCTGGATGGACAATAAAAGTGTGGACCTGCTACTTGAGCCACCCCAAAATACTAATACTTTGCAGGAAAGTACGACAGTCTAAGAAACAGAGGGAAGGAAACTGAAGTAAAATTAGATCTATATGTAATGTAGTAATGATCTATACTGAAGAAGCTCACGCTTCTCGCAGAAATTGCTGGTGGTGTGCCTACCGCAGCAAACGTGACACAGGAGACTCGTGCCAAGAAGTTCCGGTGGAACAGGTGCCCCATGATGTGGTCATGTGGTTTATGGCTGCTCGTTGTACGGGCTGCAGGCAACTGATTGTGACAGCCACAGAACAGGACAGACTTTTCTTAGCAGATCTGAAAGCTGACCGAAACATCAAAGTTGATTCATAATTTCTGTTAGAAGAAAAGCTGTAGCTACTGCATAGGATTTAAACATTGCCTGCAACAGGAGATGAAGGACCTTCTCTTTTACTCATCAAAATCATAGTAAAACTTCTACTGGCTTCATCATCTTTAAAAACACACAACCGACCAACCCCGCCACCCAAAATTAACCACTGTGGGGCAGGTTGTTAGAGGTGCTCCCCATTAGCAGCAATATTTCCCTGTTAATAGCATGCTTCCACTTTAGGAGCGGCCTCGTCACACTCACTCAAGCCCTGTACAGAAGTCCATTCGCTTTCCAAGAGGGAATTACAGGTGCTTACTCTGCTGAGTCACTGTTACACACTTCAAAGTTGACACAAAGTTGCCTTTAAGTTTGTAGCCTGATTTTCAATTCCCTCCCCAGGCTCAGATTTCTTAGGGTCTTCCCCAGGGTAGAAGTTTACTTGAAATGTGAAGGGCAGAGGAAGACATAAAGCAACTTTGAAATTACAACATTTACATATTTGGAGGGCACTTTTAATTCCTCTAACATTTTAATTCCTCTAACACTTTTCTATTCCAAAGTAGCTTGAAGTGTTAAACTCCAGTTTGTTTTGATCTTGTGAAGGGAATGTGTCTTTCACTGTTGTGGAATAGGCTAATCAAGATATTATCAGTGCACAGGCACACACACACATACCATGCTAAAATGGTACTGACGTCATAAAGTCAAAGACACAAAAATTAGGATACAGCATAATTAAGGATGTGTGTACTTATTTAATCTCTCCTTCCTGCATTAACCTGATATGATTTTAATTAACTGGATACTATTTTCTCTACAGGATGCATGCCAGAGGAAATAAGATACTCACTGGACACCCAAAGAGTAATGTTCTCCCCAGTCACTGCGATGTCTTCTGCACCTCTCGATGTGTTTTAGTCTTACCTTGTTGCAGTAGCAGAGTTATAAATTTCCTCATGTGCTTCTCTACACAAGTCATACTACAGCAGTGGAATATTTCACAAATACCATCATGGTACCAGCCGAGAGATGAACCCCCACACAGCCACTCACTTTAAATGGGGCAGAAGGGGAGGGGAGGGGAAGGGACAGAAAAGAAAACCAACAAAGAAAGGCAAACCTCACGGTTGGGATAAGGACAGTTTACTGGGTCAGCAGAGAGAGGTGACAACGATAGGACTTTATAGCAAAATATACAAAATTGGTGATACAGGATGACATTTCTCACTGAACCATACCTCAGGGCGTACAACTCAGAGGCGTCCTGGAACCAGATCATCCCCAAAACCATGCCCTCCTCTCCCACCAGTCACCCTTTACACTGAGCATGACATAACTGGCAGAGGATACTCTTTGGCCAGTTTGGGGTACCTGTCCTGGCCATGTCCACTCCCAGCTTCCTGGGTGCCCTTCTCGTTAGCAGGGCAGTGTGAACAACTGAGAAGTCCCTGACTGCCTGGAACAACTGGAAACATAGGGGTGTTACCAGCGCTGCTCTCATCCTGACTCCCAAACACGGCATTCCACTGGCTGCTGGAAAGAAAACTAACTCTGCCCTCACAGAAACCAGGACAAATATGCACACATTTACATTTTTAACAAGAGCATGAGCCAAGAGGAATCCCAGTACGCCCTTTAGCAGCCAGGAAGTTGAGGTACAGGTGAATTACGTCATGTACCTTGGGACCCGTGATTTTGGCAGATGAATGCTCAGAGTGATTTTTCAGACAGGCAGATTATTTGAGAAGTATAGCTTCCTCCAGCTGAGCTGCGACAGAGATGGTGAGACTTCAGTCTGAGTTTGGGCCTCTGCAGATGAGAGCTATACAATTAGCAATCCCCCTCCTGGTGCAGCAAAAACCCACAGCAGAGTGCAGACCACTTCTAGCCAGTGCTCAGCTGCTTTCCTCTTCCCTAGACACCGCCTCATATATTACAAACTTTCCAACTTTGAAAAGGTCACTGTATGATGATGATTATTATTACTGAAGTCTTTGTCATCTTAATAAATCTGGCCTATCTGAAAATAGCAGAAATACAAATTAATTATTATTTTTTAAAGAAAGCTTTTCTTCAAAAGCATCATTTTTGTAAGAAAGTTGCAGGGTAGTGCCAGTGATACAAAAGGCACTAGCTAAAACCTATTACTGTTAAACACAATGAAGATTATTTTCGCCCCAGAAGATGCCTAATGAGTTAATCCAGCTGCTGTGAACCGCAGGACCTAGGATTGTTTACGCAGATTCTCACACTTCCTTGCAACATCCCAGACAGGGAGATGGATCTTGTCCTTTCAGCATGACACACACGTTATCATACACAAAAGATGCTATTATTAAACACATCCTGCATGGGCTGACTGGCTTAATTATCCAACAAATCATTAACACATCCTATGATGCAAAAGGAGACAATTAAAGAGTACTACTGTGCTTCCTTCTGTTACCTGTGGTGCGGAGCAAGCGGGTCCTCACTCTGAGATAAGCATGCTGTTAACTACTCTATCAGCCATTCTTTATAGTAATGAAGTGTATTAACTGTTAATATGCATTAGCTCACATTATGCACTGTAATGTAACAAGGTAGTGCCATTTTACTGGAGACATTGGTATTGTTCACATTTAAGTAAAGCGAACTACAAGACACTGGCCCTGGAAATAAGGACTTTGCTTCTCAGAAGCTTAGAGCTGACCATGAAGCATAAAGGATACCCCTGGACAATCAAGATACCACCAGCATTCTACCCCCTCTAACAGGTCTTTGAAACCCTCCCAGCATTGTCTGGCCTCCTAGATAAGCGAGTCTAGTAAGACTGACTCCAGAGAAATCAGGATCACTAGACAGACAGGAAGAATGCAGTAAAATGCAGTTGCTTTGCAAAGTTTTACTGTGATTAGTAGCCAGTAGTGTGGGTGTTGGCAGTTAGTCAAATCGCATTGTGCCTGGATCTTTGAAGGCTATAAGAACCCTGCATGAAGCCACATTTGGGGTGCTCCGACTTGGGTGGGAAACCTCATGCACGTGGATAAACATTTACTCTCGTCATTCTCTATGTTGTGTTGGAGCCTCTCTGGATTGGCACGGGTCAGTTGCAAACTGTCAGCACCTGTTTCCTAACCAGAGGGTTACAGGGAGGGTGATGCCATCAGTAGTGCCTGGTGGGCTAGGAGGGGCTGCCATTGCTGCACACCCAGCTGATGATGCGGTTAGCTCATCCTAAGGAGCTCTCCACATCAGTTGCTTTGCTATTTGCTAGCACAGAGTGGAGGAATTTTTCTGCCCCGTTCACTAACCACCAGCTTGGGTTTTCAGTATATCACAAATATTTGCCATTGTGCTGGTTAGCATGGCTGAAGAAATAGCCCAGACCTCTATCTAGTTCTCTCTGTTGTTGGTGCCTTCAGAGCTCTTGACAGGCAGTGTTGGGGTGGGATACCCTCTTGCTGGATGCTGATGATCTCCATCCAGCTCTGGATACTTGGAGACAGTTCAACTATGGCATACAGAGTGGGAAGGGGTTTTGCAAACAAATGTGTGGTGGAAATGAGTCAAGTTACACCTTGTTGCAATCCCTGTTTGAAGCATGGCTTAGCAAAGCCCTACTTGCACTCCTCTGGACTGCTGTGTGTGCTTAGATGCACCTGCACCAGCTGAAAGCTAACGGTCCAAGCATTTACCCCATGTGAGTGGAAAGTGCTGTCACATGGGCTCATGTTGCACCAAGGGCATCCTGAAGTTCAGCAAGATGGCACACACAATGGCAAGAGACCTTTCTGGTACCTAGCACTGAGCTTGTTTGAAAAAGCAGGACGGTGCACTGCAGTTGGTGGCATCCCAAATCCCTTTTGGTGCCAGCCACCCATGTGGATGGTTGTCCAGCTGGATGGCAGGCACAGCAGGTGGCATCTCCATGTCTACAGGAGACATATATGGACATCCAGGGGCCTCTCCCCTTTCTGGAGCACCACACATTTTGCAGGGAGATGGGTTGCCTTGGAAGTACAGATGGGGCCCCATGTTTCTCGAGGTACTCGCCCTCCTGGTCTTTCTAGGACAGTTATCTTCTCAGATATTTTATCTCACTCCTGTCATGCTTGACTTTGTGCACATATAATCTTGCATCTCTCTCTTCCACGTGGCATTTTTTCACCAAGAGACATCTTGTTTTCTGGTTACTGCTACTGCCTGAAGGACCCACTGAAGTGCAGCACGTGTCAGAATGGATTCCCCTACATTTTTATGACATCATTGTGATACTATACATCAGCAAGTCTTCTCTGAGACTGTGCTCTAGAACATATTTTCTAGGAGCCTGGAGAAGGACATGCTGGTGCTGTGCTTGAGCATCCTACCTGTGGTGACCGCTTCCCGCAGTTTTTGTGCTAGTCTCAGGTTCTGCCCTCCTCAATTGGGGGGGTTGTGGGGTTGTGGTGTCATTTTGTGAGTGCTGCCTGGAATTTCCCAAAGGCAAAGCTGAACCTCAGGAATTAATTTCTTCCTCCGCTTTGAACTTCTCGGTGGGTTGCAGCCCATCATGAGAAACGCGAATAATGTCAGTTAGACACAGACACGAGACACTGTTTTGCCTGTTAGGAACTTTCTTGCCCTGTTTTGATTGTTGCTTTGCTGTGAGTCAGCCTATGACACATTTTCATGAAACTCCCAGACATTATGCTACAGAAGTAAATGTGGGTCAGATGGGAAAAACATCACAAAGAGCCAACAGCGTTAAAGCAGAAAAGAGATCAGAGTCCTACAGGTGGAGATCGGTGTGATGTGTTGCTCCCCATGGATATTACGGATTGCTCCCTTCATGATCCCGCTCACAACATGCTCCGGGAGCCCACGCCGCAGCAATCCATTTCACTTGCAAAGTGATTCCTGGTAAAGTGCTCAGTGTGGGCCACTCGCAGAGGAGCCGTCACCTTGAACCTCATTGTTGTCATCAGCTGAAGCGTTACAAACCGCCCACCGACATCCCTGGCCCGAGAAGTCTAGCAGCCCACAAAGCGCAAAGGCAGGTGGGAAGACAAAATTTGGAGAGAATGTAGCAAAATAATAATAGGTCTGTTGTTCTCTGCCAGTCAGGAGCAGAGCAGACAGGACGAGGCAAGCTTCCACCTCCTAAACAATGAGTGTTTGTCCTTTTTTTTTCCTGTTCCCCTTTGGCAGAAGTGAGTCTTGGAAGAAGAGTACAGTGTTTTTTTATATTTTGATTAAAGGCTGGTTTTGGGTCTCGATAGGCGGCTTCAGCAGAAAGGTCAGCCATCCTGGTCTGCAGGGTGTGGCTGAGGGGATGAATTCCATCAGCCTGTGCAAACCAGGGCATCACTATTTCTGAGCAGAAAAGCTGAAGGTTCTGACTCAGAGGGCTATGCTGTGGAAACATGCTCTCAGGGACGATCACTAGGTGGGCACTGGGGAACTTGGAGAGGGAAGTTGGCTCCAAACATCTCAGCTGAGAAGGGAAGCTGGATGTTTGCTGCTCCAGGAATTAAAAACAGTACACTGGGACTCTCCTGCAGTACACGAAAGATGCCAAGGTGTGTTGGAGTTGTGTGTCAAGGTTTTGGTAGCAGGGGTAGGGCTACAGGGGTGGCTTCTGTGAGTAGCTGTTAGAAGCTTACCCCATGTCTGACAGAGCCAATTCCAGCTAGCTCCAAGAGGGACTCACCGCTGTCTAAGGTCAAGCCCATCAGGGACAGTGGTAGCACCTCTGGGATAACATGTTTCAGAAGAGAACACCCCCATCTAACAGTAGCTTTTAGCAGACAAAGTGAAGTGAGAAAATTTCTAGACACCAAGGTTAGTGAAGGGGTTGGGTGGGGGGGAGGGGGAGAGGAGACGCTGCAGATGCTGGAGCAGACATTCCCTGCAGCCTGTAGAGGACTCCATCCCAGAGCAGATGGAGGCACCTGACAGAGGCTGTGGCCCCATGCGAGACCCACACTGGAGCAGACTGGTCCAGAAGGCATGCACACTATGGAAGAGACCCATGCTGGAGCAGCAGCCCATGCAAAGGACTCACATTGGGGAAGTTCNCTCTCCTGCAGTACACGAAAGATGCCAAGGTGTGTTGGAGTTGTGTGTCAAGGTTTTGGTAGCAGGGGTAGGGCTACAGGGGTGGCTTCTGTGAGTAGCTGTTAGAAGCTTACCCCATGTCTGACAGAGCCAATTCCAGCTAGCTCCAAGAGGGACTCACCGCTGTCTAAGGTCAAGCCCATCAGGGACAGTGGTAGCACCTCTGGGATAACATGTTTCAGAAGAGAACACCCCCATCTAACAGTAGCTTTTAGCAGACAAAGTGAAGTGAGAAAATTTCTAGACACCAAGGTTAGTGAAGGGGTTGGGTGGGGGGGAGGGGGAGAGGAGACGCTGCAGATGCTGGAGCAGACATTCCCTGCAGCCTGTAGAGGACTCCATCCCAGAGCAGATGGAGGCACCTGACAGAGGCTGTGGCCCCATGCGAGACCCACACTGGAGCAGACTGGTCCAGAAGGCATGCACACTATGGAAGAGACCCATGCTGGAGCAGCAGCCCATGCAAAGGACTCACATTGGGGAAGTTCATGTAGGACTGTCTTCCCTGGGACCAACTTCACACTGGAGCAGGTGGAAGAGTATGAGGAGGAAGAAGCAGGAGGAAGTAATCGGGAGTTAAGTTGAACCTGGGAAGAAGGGAAGAGTAGGTGGTTTAAGATTTGGGGTTATTTCTCATTCCTCTACTCTGGGGATGATTTTTTTCTAAGTTGAGTCTGTTTTGTCCATGATAGTAAGGACAGGGAGAGATCACTTGCCAGTTACCTCGACCCACAAGCCTTGAGTTATATTTACTCTCCTTTGTCCAGTCGAGGAGGGGGAGTGGCAGAGTGGCTTTGGTAGGCACCTGGCCTCCAGCCATAGTCAATCCACCACATCAGGTAAGATGAAGAGTGAGGTGATGTCAGAGGTTGGGGGGGTGGGGGTGGGGGTGGTCAGCAGGGAAGAAAGTGCTGGGATGATGTCACCCAGTCAGGAGGTGGGGTTGTCCACATCTCCCCACATTTAGCCACCAGAACATAAGGCCACCAACCAGGACCACCTGCCTCCATCACCAGGGATCAGAGATGGCAGCAGCACCATGACCACCTTCCCCACTGGAGAAAAGGGCCTTCACCAAGGGAGTGTCTATTACCTCAGAAGTCAAAAAGCCAGGCAAGCAGGGCTGGGCAAGGCTATGGAGGAGCCTGAGAGGTTTCTGCTAAAACAGAACAGGTGAGGCAGTAAGAGGACCTGAAGGAGCAAAAGAGAGTAACAAACAGGAGGGGAATGAGGCTTGAACAACTGATTAGTGAGTGGGCACCACCAGAAAAGTGGCCAGAGGTGGAGAGCAGCCATTTCAGTTGTATTGGAACAGCATGGCTGAGACCAGGAAAATAATACAGGAGTGTGAAGAGACATGAGAGCTCATCTGGAAAACACAGTGCAGGCAATAAGTAGAAATATTTAGACAATACCTGAACATTAGGGCAAAACCACAGGAAACCAAGATTACAGGTCTGAGAAACAAGAAGCACAGTGATACAGATGGTTGTGGTCAAGTGTGAAAAGATTCAGTCTTCTGGCCATGGTTAGGTACCCACCAAGGTCTGCTAGGAGAATGCATCAGGACTTATTTTAGCCGTGGGAAAAAGAAGATACTAGCTGAAGCTGTGTTTGAGGCTGACATGGCTCAGAGGGGCACCAGAGAGGAAACATCTAAGGGACAGCATTGTTCTGCCCCAAGATGGAAGGGATTAGGACCTGGAAGAAAGGAGAATCAGGAGGCAGTGGTCACAAAGCTTCCACAGATGACAGGATGCAACTACAAAATGCATTGTGTGGGGGATCAAAACAGACTGGGGTGAACCTAAAGTAGAATTAGAGGAAAATAAAAGCTACCATCTCTGGATAGCACACTGACAGCATTCAGAGGTGAAGAGGCAGTCAGGAAGGGCAGGTCCTTGTTGTGCAACACCTGCAAGAAGTGGCATTTTCCATGTAGGCTGGTGAGAAGCTGGGGGGGAAGGAGGAGGTAAGAGAGAGCAGGAGACCAGAAGGTGCAGTCACTGGGGGAGGAGAGGCTGAACACAGCAAGCAGGTTTAAGCTTCTGCAGCAGCAGTGTCATGAAGGGGGGTGACGTGACACAGTAGTCTCTTTGAAATGGCTGGGATGTCTTCTCAGATGTCTTTTAGCTTTGAAAAAATGAGCAAGATTCTGAGCAGAAAGGATTTTGAGGAAAAAATACAGAATTCACCTGCAGGACCAGAAGGGTGGAAAAGAAAATTCTTGCATTTTCCTTTTTTTTTTTTTTTAGCTTCTGTCCGTTTGACTCACGCATTAATTAGTGAAGAAAACCAAAATCACTTTACGGAGATGGCAGCCAAAGAAAAGGTTTTGTGTGTGTAGGTTGGCTTAGATGTCACAAAGATAATCTTTTATGCTGCTTTATCCAATGGTCTTCATCCAGATCCACTGGGTGCTATTTGGCCAAGACCTGATCAGTCTTAAGACCTATCCAGATTTTAAGGAAGCCAATAGCAAAACTTCAAAGGAAGAGATCCGCTACTTTCATGAAGCATCTGAAAACAACTCTATCAAAAGGACTGTGCAAGCAAAATATAGGTATTGGCTCTGTCACAAATGGATGGATATTTTGTGAATCACTTCATCCAAGAGCAAAAGAGCAGCACTGGAAAGAAAATGCCTCTGTAATAATCACTGTCTCCCCTATTAAAACTAATTATCGCAAATAAGTAAGACAAGAAGGTAAAAACACTTCTGTGATTAACTGCAATTGCACCACGTTAGCCAGCAGACAAGAGAACCTGGAGACAGAAAGAGTACATAAAGAGGCATAGGGAGTGCTCAGCCATTTTGATTCAAAAAATCTTTTTAACGAATTCAGCAGTGATTAGAATGAATAAGAACACATTAAGGATGCTTCCCATAAAAATATTTAGAACAAGGTATCTTAAATCCATCAAGGTTTCCAGTGAAATTTACTCTGAACAGCTGTGATGGTCACGCAGAACCAGATACGGCTTTCAGACGCGTGAAGCTCGTACACAAAGCTTGTTCTTCTACTTGTGCAACCACACAAGTTTTGTAGTTTCTCAGTCCAAGAAACACACAGTACTTATTTCTAAGACCCATAGGAAGATGTATTTTAAATGGTCACCCCTATAAAGTCCTGATATGCAACAGCCACACTGACTGCTAAAGCTGAACATTAATTTATGTGTTATCACATGAACTAGCCACTTTCCAGCCTAGTGACAAGCAGGTACTCGGTGCACGACACGTAGCCTACCTTTATGCTCCCTGCATACATGCACAGCTCTGCTTTCTGGCGTTATTAAACTAGTCATCAGCAGACTCCACGCCACTCCCATCTTTTCTAGCAGTCTCTTCTCTCCAGGCTGCTTAGCTCAGATCCTCTATAAACAGAATTTAGACAGTGTCTTTCAACTTCCTAATGTTTTTAGGAGGGCAGCAAGCCCAACTCTTCAATAAAGTCAGCAGATTCCACAGTCAGTGACAGCTAGCCAGGTAGAGTATCACATGCAGGCATCATCCATGACTTACAATTACATTCAAGAATAATTAGTTTCAGGATGTGCTGTATCTCACCGGGTGGTCAGCTGGCTCACTTCACACTGAAATTCAAACCAGTCACGACAAAAAAAAGACTCACGGTGTCAGGAAACCTAATCCTTGCATCTCTGGTTTGTAAGGTCAAAGAGAACAAACAACAGTGCCATTAAGTATGAATAGAGGCAGGTGATTTACAGAAGGTTAGGTTGCTGCTGCAGCTGCAGAATTAAACATCTTCTGGATGCCATGCCAGCCATTTAGATTTTTACAAGTGAATAAAAGAGCTCCTAATGCTGCTCTCATTTCAGGCTTGGTCAGCATGATTTGATTCTTAAAGAAAAATTCTGGAAACAGAGTGAGAAACAAAGTAGCACAGTTTCAGGTTTTGGTTTGGTTTTGTTTTTTTTTTTTTCTTTTCATCTATCCTTTTCCATTTATCTCGAGCCACTGTCATGGGACTGACTTGAGGCCAAAGACGTTTAAAAGCTGACAGTGCTTTTGCAGTATGCGCCAAGATCCTATTCCTTGGAGGGTTACAGGAGCGCTGAAGTACATGAGACTATTAGGAAAAGCCTAAACGCCACTGCTACAAGCCAGGCCCAGTTCTTCCCACCTCTGGTGACTGTTGTGGCAAGGTACAGGATCCACCACTGGCATCTATGTCAGAACAGACATCACACTTAATCCCCTGGCTGCAGCGAATTGATGCGTCCCAGGTTTCAACAGATGAAGCCTGAAGAAAGTTTAGACTAGAAATAAATAATAAATATTTCAGTGTGATGATAATGGGAGGTAATTACCTGTGAAGGTAATTAAACTAAGACATTTTACTAAGGGCTGTGATGACCTCACCATTAAGGGACCTTTGTACATTCAGGTCAGATCTCTTCCTCCTCCCCATTTCCAAACATGCACCCATGGTTGAAATAGAGTCTGTTCAGCAGCACTATTTAATAGCTGCGTGATGCAGGTCAGAAGAGATGCTTACGGAGTCTCTGCACAACCTATGAACCAGTTTAGGACACTGATCCCTAATGTGACTTTTTTTTCTAGCCTCTCTGCACTTGTTCTGGTTGGCAAGTCTCTCTCGAGTTGTGTGCCCATGTTTGGGTGAAGTTTCACTCGGGGCTTGTGCAGCGGCATTAAATATTGCCCTGTCTTCACCAGAAATCCCTGAGTACATGCCTAGATAACTGCTGGGCACAGGAGTGGTGACAATGCTTGAGTCTCTGCCAGAAGATCTGCGTAAAAGCATTCACAGCAGGGCAGCTTAAGGGTGTTCTGACTTAATTTAGAGCTCAAACATAATTTTTCTTAATTAACAAAAAATACCCTCTTTGTTTCCAGAGTCTGACCCTGGCCTCCCTGCCAACCAATACAACAACCAAAAAAACCCTGCTCATGATAGGCCAAATAAGCAGCAATGATTACCTGTTTACAAGTACCTTCTACCTTATAGCATCTGCAGGCATAAAAGGATTAACACCACAGCGGTCTGTGTTCCCGCCACACACTGAACACCCCAGTTGCTATGTGGGTGTCAAGCTTCAAATCGAGGCAATGCGCAGCAGCCATCGAACACTTACTGCGTATTTCAAAGGCACAGTGCACACGCAGTGCCGGTCAGGTGTGCCAAAGGTATTGTCCTTCGGTGAGACTGGGTTTACAGCAGCGGTGCTCCAGGTTCAAAACCTGCCAGTGAGTCAACAGCATGAGCTGTCAGGCCAGAGGAACTGCCTGACAAGTGAAATTGCTGTTTGTGTTTTGCTCAGCACGTCACACCCAGTGCACGCTACTTGGAAAACAGCGTGTGAGCGGGAGATCACATTGCCTGGGTACGAAGGTGCTGGTGGAAAACAAGGTAATGAGGTCAAGAGTACAGCCAAGCAAGTGTTGCTTCATTTGTGTCTCAGAGGGGATTTTGAGGGCAAGGAATTCTACAAGGGGCCTTGCTGGCATGCCAAGGGGGTCAGTGAGAACAATGCTAATCCTTTTCTAGCACCCTTGCTAGAAAATGTGAGTGGCATTTTGCCAGCATTTCACCTAAGCTCACTGTCTCCCCAGACCACAATTACAGAAAATTCTAGATTAGAAAGGCTCTCTGGAGGTCATCTACTCCAAACCCTGGTCAACACAGGGCCAACCTTAAAGTTTTATGAAGGCACTCACTCGAGAAGATTGTTGTACATCTGATTTTCACACACTTCCTTCAGCCTCCCTGGGCACCAGCTCCAGCACTGACCCACCCTTGCTGCAAGGAACCTCTTTTCCTATATTGAGATTTTGCCAAAACTTCTGATACGTCATCCTTGCGTTGGATCTTTTCTACAGCCAACCATGAGGTAGCTAAAGAATGTGTGGTCTATACAGCAGAGGAACAAAGAGTACATGAAAGGATAGAAGAAGGTAAGTTTACTCACTCCACACTCCCTATCAAGTTCATCCCTACACTATGCAAATGCCTGTGATTGTTCTGCCCCAGGTACTGAACTTTGCACTTCCTATTGAACTGCACAAGGTTTTTGCTGGCCCAACCCTCAGGTTTTTCAATGCTGATCTACCATATCTTCTACCATGCAGAAAATAGTTGAAGATGCACTCTGGCTCATCACCTGAGATCAGTGATGAAGATGTTAAACAATGCTGATCCCTCGCACTGACCTTGGGCCACTTTGTTTGCCACACTGTGCCACCTGGACATCAAGCCATTGAGTAATAACTTTGAGTCCAGTAATTCGGCCAACTCCAATCCAGCTTCCTGCTCCTTCACCCAGCATGTTTCCTCAGTTTTCAAATGAGAGTCTTGTAGGAGACCGCATCAAAAGACATTTTAGAGACAAGATAAACAATACCCATTGCTATCCCCTTGTCTCCAGAGCAGCTGTTCCCAGAGAGAATTCTGGCAGCCGGGCTGACCAGGTGTGACGTACCTGTGGTAACACCATGCTGACTGATCCTGACAGCCACCCTTCACAAGTCTGAAAATGGATCCCCAGGGCATGTGCTGTGCAATCCTTGCTGCCCAAGGGACGGAGGGTGGCTTACTGCTCCAGTGCTCCCTAGGATCTTCATTCACTAGCATTAACCTTTTCCTCAGCATCAGGGAGGTTTCCATGATCTCTTACAAGTGGCCGGCAGCAGCCCCAGACATCTGTGAGGAAATGGCGTGCAGTACATGAAGACTCGTGCAGTGCCTCAATACACGTACCAGAAGAAACGGAATCACACAAACTCTCACTGGAATTAAGGTTGAGGTGAACAGATTTCTGTGCCGTGACTTTATTGTGACACATGCTCCTCACACGGTGAAAGAACCAGTGTGACACACCAAGCCCATTTGTGTACATCCTCAATCATATAAACCCCCTTCTCCCCAGCACCAACCCTGCATGTCAAGGCTGAAAAGTCATGGTCCAAAGTCCAGTAACATTTGAGTGGTCTAAACAGATGTGACTTCACAGAGAGAGACCCTGATCCTAGGGCTTTAGTCAGGCTGGCAGGTGATGGGGCCCAAAAGGACCTGACTTGCAGAGCCAAGAGCACTGAGGAAGCTCCATCCACACCTGAGGGATTTCCCTTCAGACTGGCCATGGCCTGGCCCCACTCAGGGAGAGACAAAGCAGATTGGGCTCAGGAGCCCAGTTCTCATCCCCCAGTAGCAAGGCAAGTGAATCACAGAAGAGAAAGGACTGATCAACCCAGAGCTTCATTTCAAAGACACGCTCCTGACCCAGACTGTAACCTGCACCAAGACGTGTGCTGGACAGGCCATTTCATGGCCTCACAGCCAGCATTAATTGCAGGCAACCTGGCCTCTAAGGCAACGTGCCCACTAGTCCCAGCTCCCTAATTTGTCCACTCACATCTATGCAGCATGCCTGGCTCTTCCTCCTCCATGGCTGGGCAGCTTTTCCATGCTTTGTTTTGTCTGTCAGGTCACATCTACATGACACTGCCCTGAGCATGATCAAGGAAAAGAACCAGTCTTTTCTGTTCCATTAAGAGTTTTCCAGCCAGTAATTGTTTTCCCAAAACACTTCTGAGGTGAAGGAACATATATTAACCCCACTTTGTAAGGTCTGGTGTACAGAAAGCTTGAGGAAAAATGCCTATCTAATTTGGAATGTCAGCTGAAGCACCTAAAACCTGAATTAATGTTATATTCAAGTCTACAGTCTTGACCACTTCAGTTACAGCTATGAACAAAGAGGGGTCATGCAACTCACACCCCGAGGCTCACAGTTACCAGTGATGACTTGGGAGAAGTCAGGGCTAGGCGACATAATTAGCATTACACAATACTTTAGGGCAACTTTATGGCAGATTGTTACATTCCCTTTTTTTTTCTTCATGTAGATCTTTCCTCTCTATATACCCACTTTCTATCACCTGCAAGAGAAGATAGACAAACGACAAAGCAGAATCAGGAATCTTAATCTTACCCTTCTTCAACCCCCTGCTTAAACCAGGAGCACCCTTCTCTTCAGTACAACAAACAAAGCAGGAATTCTGTGAAAATATAGCATGTGACAATGTAAAAAGAATAACTGTTATGCTAAGAAGCATGGGAGATAAGGGTATGGGGAAGCCCCTAATTTTGGCATTTCTTAGACTTTTGTGTCAGCTGTTGTAAACTCNAAAAAACCCAAACCAAAAACAGAGGGAAAAAAATCAAAGCAAGTTCAGGCAACCCCAGAATTCTTCACAGGTTTGTCATGCAAGTCTTCTTGCTCAGTCCGTCTTTTGCCTCCACTGTGTCCCACCCTGCTGGACCTCAGTTCTATTACTCTTCCCTCACAAGCATCCTCAAGGTGTTCAGTCTCCTCATCCACACCTACAGCCCAGATCCCCACTTCTCCCCCACACCAAATTATCCTTGCCCCACCAGTCCCCAGTGGGACAGGTGCACCTGCGGCTGCAGCAGGCTGTTGCAGTGAGGAGCAGTGACCGATGCAAGATCATCCTCTCCCATTTACAGGCTGGGTCAGGTCATTCCCTCCACAAAGAATTTAGCCACCAAGCTCTAGGGCTCTTCCCAGTTTGTGCAGCTTGAACTCCTCAAAGATTGGTCACTTCTCAGTGGTTTTATCACACAAAGAGCAAAAGGGACATTTCAAAGAACAGAGTGATTTCACCTTCTGAGTTTTACATCCTTCATCCCTCAGAAGAGATCAATGTAGAGTATCAAGATTCCCCACCCTCCCAATCATAGTGGCAACACAAGCTAAGCTTTTTCCTAAAGGGTTTTCCCAGAGATGGCATTAATGTTTTTAGCTCTTAGAGACAGTCAGAAAAATTAGAAGAAAAGCCAGAGGTTTATAAAGCATTTAGGGCACTTAATTGCATGTGGTACTGTCAGCTCCATATCCTGTAAAATAAACTACCTCTGTCAAATGCCCTGAACTGCTTTAAAGTTCCTCCAAGTTGAAGACGAGCTGCTCTAGGATCCAGTCACACTTGCAGAACTCACCCCAAGTAACTCAGGTGTTCAAGCAAAACTCAAGTATCTCCGCAAAACTGTAGGTTCCCTGGCTCTCACCCATGCCTACTCTCTCAGGTAGAGCAGAGAATACGCCAAAGCTTTCGGTGCCTTTAGCTCCAGTTAAATGCCTACCAGGCTCAATCTGTTTCAGAATAACACATTACAAAGAAAGCCCTCAACTACATATTAAAGTTTCAGGTGGTTAATGAAAGCATCACTCAGTCTCAAGCATCAGGTCAAGGCGACTGGAAACACATACTCCTCTGACTGCTCATGTGTCAAGGCAAAATTAAAATAATGCATCAAATTAAGCTCCTGACAGCATTCAGTGTAGCCTGTGTCAGCCGTGAGCACCGGCAGCCTACACGCTCAGTTTGCTGTGCAAGATTGAACCCAGAAGTTACAGCTGTCTTGTAAAGGTATGTGCTCACAGTACAGCCATTAATATTTTATTCCTGCTCCATCACCTGCAGGAACTTTTACAAGTACCTTCAATACTCCCAGCCTCATAGGAAAAGTTTTGCTTACAGGAAGCAGTTATCAATAAAGCTCTTTTAGTATCTTGTCCCCCCAGCGACAGCTTCCTTATGTCTGATGTTGGCAGTTCCCCTTTGCAGAAAGAGCACATTATTCTCCCCTTCAGGGATGAGGAAGAAGAGGCAAATTGAGGCTTCATGACTCATTTTCAGGAGGCAATACCTGTTTGAGTGGGATCAGCAGAGCCTGCAGTAGGCGATGCCTTGTGGAGGTTCTCCTGAGCAGTGACACCTCACTGATGGCTGTATGCACTGTGCCACACTGACAGTCAAGTCAGGCTGGCCAGTTAGAGATGGGATATCTGGATTTGGGGCACAAGTTTAGTTTCAGCATGCTGCCCAACCTTGTCCTCAGATTAGGAAGGGAGAGGGGCTGGGGATCCCAAAAACTTTAAATGAAGAAATCTGCAGAGTCACAGAATCTCCTGAGTTGGAAGGGACCCATAAGGACCATCGAGTCCAACTCCTGGCTCCACACAGGGCCAGACAAGTCAGAGCATGTCACCAAGTGCATCGTACAGACACTTCTTGAATTCAAACTCAGTGCTGCGACCACTTCCCTGGGGAGCCTGTGCCAGTGCCTGACCACCCTCTCAGTAAAGAACCTAAACCTCCCCTATCACAGCTTCATACCATTCCCTCAGGTTCTATCACTGGTCACCAGAGAGGAGAACAGCCCCTGCCCCTTCGCTCCCGCTCATCAGGAAGCCACAGACTGCTATGAGATTTGCTCTCGGTCTCCTTTTCCATAATTCTCTTCACCTTCTCTTTTGCTTCCTACCAAGTCACTTGTGTTTGTATCAGACACCCAGCTCAAACAGGGGGAAGCTTACACCTTAGCTTCACTGCAGGCTTTCCACTGAAGGCACAAAGTCAGGGAATTAACTCTGCACTCTTGGATCCTTATAACATTTGACATTGCTGCCATCATCGCCAAATATTACTAACAAGAGTTAAAGAAGGCGTCAGGAGACAGTAACATCCCCCCAGCTCTAGCCCATCTCTTGGGATACAAGACTGGGCTAGACGTACATGGCCATGTGAGACTGGCCCCACCTGCCCCTGCTGATCCTTCTCCTCTTGATTGCATCACCCAGCACTTGCACACCAGCCCGGCTCCACTCCTCACAGCCACGGCTCACTGGTCTGAGAGAAGAGATGGAACCTGAAGGATCGTCTGGGACATGAAGTCAAGGCCTCTGCTGCTGTAACAGTGGCATAGCAGCCCAGTGTTATTTCGCTTCCTTTGTATGCACCAAAATGACCACATGGAGCCCCAAGGTAGGGAACCTCCTCAGATGGCTCCTGGCCAACTCAGACTGGATTCTCTTTATGACTGCATTGTCTTCTGTCTCCCCTCCTCCTCTGGATGAGAGCTGCTCCCACTCCTTCACTTCCCCCAGTACAAGTCTAGCCAGCAATAACCATCCTCTCACTTCTTAGGCTAGACAAGTTCTGCTCCCTGTCAGGGAGATGGGTTCTTTGATCCACTCAAAAGCCAGAAGCCCCCTCTTTGATAGATCCCCCTGGTCACAGCTGATGAGTACTGGAGACAGGGTGAAGGTGAGGTCTTTCCTCAGCCTTAGTCACCATGTTCATATCTATTGGCCGTTACTGGAAATATTTGGCTGGACATGTTCAGAATCAGGTGGTAGCTTTCTCGCAGCCACATTACGCTGCTGGCTCATAGTTCCTCTAAAAAGCCTTCACATTGTCATCCTGCTCTACCTACAGCCCAATTAACTCCCAACAGTTCCAAGTAGAAGCTGAAGAAAAGAGGCCCCAAAATAACAGAGGTATGAAACCTTTACTAATACTTCTTTAGAACAGGTCGAGAAGTGCACAGAACAAATCTGCTGTGCTGATACTAAGCCCCAAATCCATCAGTAAGAGGATTACAATAAAAGAGTATCACTACCTAATGAAGTGATTTTTCTCTGACTGGCAAGCAATCACATGACAGATCCTTGCATGGAGACAGCAGCAATGCATGGTAAGCTATTTTCCATCATGGAAATAACACCTTTGCTCCATCTTTGCTGGGCAGGCCTGTAATGTTTGATGAGACAAACATCTAGACTACAAGAACCCATCCCTGACTACAGCAGAGAACAGCAATTGCATGTATGCAACAAAAGACACCCATGGGAAACCTATCTACCCACTACACTTGACCTTAGCCAAAAGGCTGAGAACTTGGGTCCTAAGAGCAGCCCAGAAAGGGTATACAAAACAGAGAGAATGGTGGAGCTACGAAAGGAGGTGTGGAAGCCTGTCCCTTGTGCTACAACTCTGTTCCTAATCCCTTTCCTCACACATGTTTCTGAATTCATCATTTTAATGACACATACCTTAATGGATTTTACAGCAAAGGGCTGGACTGAAAAGATAAAGCTGGCAGATGAAAGAAGCTCCTGAAGTGGGCAGACATAAAGGTCCACTTTAGAGTCCTGTTACTGCCAGAGTGCTGAGTCTTCTTGCTCACTGCTTTTTCACAAGTACAAGTGGCATAGCATTGCAAAGAAGTCACAAACCAAGGAAAATGAGTAAGTGCAAAGAGATGACACTTGCTCTACAAAACACTTAAAGCAGAACCAGAGTAAAATAGGTGGATCCAAAGTGAAACTTTGTGGTAGGGCCAATTTCAAATTTTACTTGCTGAACAGCCTTCCTGGAAGCCATTCTAAGTATAAGAGCAAAGATGCCAAATGCAGAACAGAAGAGCAATTAATTTTTCTTTACGTGAATTCCTGATGAACACATGAAACATCTCAGAAGTAGCTCAGGCAATCCTGATATTTCACAGTCACAAGTTATTTGTGATTGATAACAACTCGTTGAATCTTCTGTGTTCTCAAAAATCTGGAGAACATTTTGTATTTCCTACAGCCTCTCCTGTCCTTCTGACAAGAGGATGACAGGTCATACCGTAGTGTATCATTCAAAACCTCCCAGGGCATGGGAAAACAGAAAAGGCTGTAGACAGGAGGAAAAAAAAAGATCTACAAGACAAAATGTTCCTGCTTCTTAAATCACAGTGACAGTGAGTGCATAACACGTAGCTGTTGAAAGAGCTAGTTACTCCACAAGAGCTTTTTCTTCTCCTTGAATGCTTCCAGCACAGCTATACATATTCCCCAGATGAGATCGATTTTAAGAGGCATGATTGAGAGCCCTGGCTACATTTGCAGCATTATGTTGCTTTCCAGAGCATGTACCTGTGGTCCACATCTACCCTCCAGTTTGCAGATTTGCTTTTGTCCCATCAACTGCTTGTAAATTAGCTGCACGCTTCCAGGGCAGTCAACACACTTCTGGCAGTTAGGGTTGGCAATGCACTTCCAGGTGTGCAACCTTCAGGATTTTCTTTTCATTACATCCTTGCCATGTATTTATTTGGTTTGGGGTATTTATTTTTTTTTCCTTTTCTGTGATTTCAGACAGACACACGCAGCAGATGCTTCACGCTTTCAGCCTGCCATGTGCATGCTGTCCCACTGACAGCTGCTCCTCTGGCATACACATACACCATACGGGGAGAAGCACACCTGCTCTTCTAACACCTCCCCATAAAGCTTCAGTAGCTTTCCTTCCACATGGAGCCCAGCATCTCTGGGGGCTTCAAAGCGAGTGGCCATGGCTTTTTCTCAGTGTTGCTTTCCCAGACATTGCCTTGCCTGGGTTTACCAGTCTGGAATATCTATCAGCACGGTTCATTTTAAAACTCAAAGCAAACACACATCTTTGTTTCCCCTTTCACTTCTGTCTGGACTAAAATGGAAACCTCCCCCCACCCCAAATTAAGGATGATTCTACAGCAGTTAGCTTTGCACAGCACCATTTTTGTGCTTACACCAGCCCGTTGTCACCAGCTGCGTGGCTGAAGGCCTAATGCTGCTCACTTCATAAGCGAAAGGTCTCCTTCTGCCTAGGAGAGCAGGCTGCTGGCCTTTCATAGCTGCTCTGGTGGTGATGAGATGAGGCACCTCAGGCTACAGCCACACGCAGGAAAGCAAGATGACAGCTCAGCTAAACACAACTGCATTAAAAGCACAGGAATAGGGATTTATACAAGGCAGCACCAAAATCGGCTGCACACATCAGTGCGAGCCGAACTCCTCCTTCAGGAGGGAGGAACTCCGTGTTTGCGTGCTGGAGCGCCACAGGCTTTGCTGCTAATAGGATCATTTCCTTCTAAAACCTTCCCCACGGGGCAGCCCAGGAACACTCACAGCTAAGTTAGGCTGAAAGGGAATTTTCCACCACCAACCCACACCCACCCACAAGCTTTTTACCCTGCACAAATCTTGTCAAGTGCAGGGCACGAAGATGTGGCACCAGCCCCTGCCGACGACACGTAGCAAGCAATTAGCCAAGATAAATCGTCAAGGCCCAACTCCTATGTCAAGTTTCCTTTGCACCCTCACATTTAAAATAAGGACACGTTGAATTTACATCTCATTCTACTGCCATAACCATAAGATCGGGGCTTAGTGTAAATCACGGTAAGGCCACTAAGCAGAAAGATCATTCACCCTCTCTGTGTCAGTCAAGGGATATCAGATACAGGCAGATATGCTGACAAGGCATCCTTTTCCATCTGAGAAAATAAGCCTAAGCAATCCCTATACAATCGCTCTTTTCTCAGTAAACTTACTGGAGCACAGATAAGATCAAAGGTGGTTCTCCCAGCCTGTGAAGTTATTAACACCTCAAGGAAAAAGTAATGTTGCACTAAAGCCAGAGCTGTCCGATGGCTTCCTTGATCTGAGAACAGAGACAAGCGGTAGCAGCAGGGGGCTGTTACTTTCGGTAAAAACAGGGCAGCATCTGAGCATGAATAGGAAAACATGCTTGCCTGTGAAAAATATGTATTTTCAGGACGTTTTTGAATTGCTACTTCT
Source organism: Heliornis fulica (assembly GCA_013399135.1). Lineage (NCBI taxonomy): Eukaryota > Metazoa > Chordata > Aves > Gruiformes > Heliornithidae > Heliornis > Heliornis fulica. The sequence continues at coordinate 777,606 of VXBZ01002178.1, read as the reverse complement.
TTGAAGGAACAGCTAGGGAAGGGAGTGAGAAACAACTCTGTGAGGAGAAGCACAAAAGTTCATGTTCCTGTCTGTACTTTCCCTAAAACTAGCACACCCCACGGACCTTCTGATGTACAAAGGCTGCTTCACTCCTATTTTGAGGAGGATGACCACAATTCAGTATCCCTAAAAAAAAAAAAAACAACAAAAAACCCCAGTCTGCTTTCCTCTGCAAAGTGTAGTTAAAATGGGATAAAGGATTCAAAAGCTGCTGAGGAGAAACAACAGAAACATATGCATGAAGTAAGGATGTGATTTTGTTTTCTGAGGCTATAAAAACAATCAGAAAAGAGAAGTAACAATCAGCAGTTCCTGAAAGGAGACATAAATATCACCTGCAGTTTGCAAGCAGTATGGAAATGGCACCCTTAACAGCCAAATGACGTTCATGCACTCCATTGGGGCTAAATTTGTAAAAGCCTCGCATGCAGCACAATTAAGCCTTGGACAGAGTACACTTAAGCTAAAACAAAACACCAGCATTTAATTCATCATAACTAGCAGGGCAAGAGCCTCCTCTGTGACACAGTATGTTCTGGCCAGCCTACGTGCACTGCACTGCATAAGGGGAACCCTTCCATAATTCACCAAGGGCTGTCCTGTTGTCCAAGTTTCCACAAGAGTGACAGCAAAATCATGCCGTCATTTCTTCAGCCATATGAGTTAAAAAACCCCACACTTCTAGAAAGAAAATATAGCTCAGGAGGGTGGCACTGAAAGGAGAAACTTTGTGTTTCAATTGAAGAAATGGTAAGGATTGTTCCGGGCCCAGCCTTAAAAGCATGGGAGCATGGAGCTGGGAGAGCAGTACCTCTCTGTCAGTCCATAGTTCTGTCCACATTTGCTGTCAGATGCCTGAGAAAACTCTGTGCAGAAAAATCGATTAGAAAAAAATATTATTGCTTAATAAGTATGTAGCATTTTCTGCCTGGGAACTTCTAAGAAATCAATAAATTCATCAATTTACCAAGGAAAAAAACCAAAACATACAACAGCGTTCCATGTGATCAGTAGTTTATGCTTTCAGAGGAAAACAATTCTACTTATCTTTATTAGAATTAAGCTTTAAGGCCTGAATTCACTATACATTATTCACTGTTACATTTTAAATCGGCAGAGAGGTAATCAATCAGCTCATTAGCTCCAAAATGAGTTTAACAGTACATTTTGCTAAGTTCCCATATTAAGAAAACCACAGAAAAACCTGGAGCTGTTAACATTTTTTTATCATTGGTTAAGAACTAACAAGTTAGGGCACTGCAATTGTTGCTTAAAAAAAATAAATTAAAAAAAAAAATCCCACTTTGCAGCTTTGCTACCTTGAACTACTCTCTTGCTAACAATGCCCAGTTAATGATTTTCCCTTATTTCAATTAGTCTGTCAGATCTCTCCAAAATCACTCCCAGCTACAACAGGGTTTCCTTTTTGTGGGTAGCAGCACATGTCAGCTTGGCACAGCTTTCCTTTTTCACAAGTGCAAGATGCTTTCTTGTGTTGACACACAAAGCTATCGACAACACACCGTGGTTGGATTTAAGAGAAGATTCCATAGCACTGGCCATCACTGCGATTTCTAGCCAGCAGCTTCACGCTAACCTGAAAATTAATGTTTTAGGACTAAGTTCTAAAAAAAATAAATAAAATACAGTTCACATGCTCACTGTGACAGAGTAATTCCTGTATTTCAGGTATGTGGTCTGTCTCGCTCCCATGGTGTGTGGGATGAGGCGGCTGTGCGCTGATTTTTATTGCTGGTGAACTCAAACAAGAGGCTGCTCTTTATGAGACACACAATGTAAGCACAGGCAAATACGATGGCTGTCTCTATTCAGTTCTGGGTTTCTTTTTTTATATACATAAAATGAGTACACAAATTTAAGTGGTATTCACAGTCCTGGCAAGTTGCCAACTCAAAGCATCAGTAACAGAGAAGTCGGCATTTTTGAGTTGAGACACCACAGTGGTGAATCACTGGAAAAATCAGCAATTTATCCTGTCTCCTTTAGAAGTAGGGAGATGCATTTTTAAAGGTGGGGTAAATTTTCCTGTTCTCTGAGGCACTGGACATATATCCAGCCTTGCTCAAAAAAATGGCAGATTGCTAACCCAAGTAACTCCAGCAGCTCTTTTATATGATACACAGCTTTTCTGGCTTCTTTATTAATCTTAAGAAGGCAAAACAAGTTAAAATGTGTGATATTTAGACAGCATCTCATGACTTCTATATGTGCTCCTACAAATACAGTTAATACTTTATTTTCAACTTATTTTCCTCAAAGGTTCCCTAGCAGCTTCATATTTTCCTATGTTCCATCAGCATCTGGTGTTCTCGGATAACTTCCATGGCCAGGAGTTAAATAATATTTTGAAAATCAGAAGTAGAATTATGAAGCTCAATAAAGCAGTAGTAAATACAGTAAAGACTTGACAAAAATATAAAGGCAACAGGACTCTGGAACCTGTCCCTTTTTTAATACCTCGAGAGCTTCTAATACGGTTCATTATGTGACAAACAAAAACGAGATTAGATCAGCACTGCTGTTATTATAGCAGCCTAGGTGACTTTACTCGTCAAGCAACTAATCAAGTTTTAGTCCTGCACTGGCCTCTCATTTTCAAAGCTCATGGGAGACTACATGCCTTTCATGAGCATGAATCACAAAGTTCACCAACACGTCAGAGTGCATCTGTCATCTTTATAAATACTTCACAATGTTTTAAAAATGGCATTCTATCTGGGAGAGGAAGGGACAGATCACAGCCCATTCACTCTCCCTACTTTTTCTTCCTAGAGGGAGCCAGGAGAAGAGGAATTCTGTATTTCAGAGAATGGAGACTTCATTCCTAACAGATTGCAATGTCACATATTGAAAACATGGTCAGTAAACAACAACTACAAGCCCCTACTTGTTCATATGACAGAGATTTCACTGAAAAATGGAGCAACATCAAAAAGCTAGAAAACAAATGGTCATTCTCAGCTCTGTCAGTGTTGCAGCTGGTATTCACGCAGGTTTGGATTAATCCACGAAACATTTCTTCAGAGCTTATCCTAGGGGTCAGTTAAGCAAGAAATCTGGCTCCCGATAACCAAAGAGTTTAAAATCGCCTTCAAACCGTGCGTAGAGGCGTCTTATGTCTCTCTTGCTAATTCCTGAAAAATACCGCTCTACTTTTGTTTTGTTGTACACTGTTATGCCTGGCGGAATCGTGGGGTATGATACCAGATGGTCTATGCCGGCTGCTTTCAGGATATAGGGAGCATCGTCCTCCAGGGTTTCATGGTGTCCGATCACACTATAGGTGATTTCACAGGGGGCGCAAAGTTCCACATATGTTACCCAATGAATGATGTGGTCACCAAACTGAACATCCAGCCATCGGTGATTAGGGTCACCCAGATAGCGCACAAAATCCTCAAACTGCAGCCCTTTGGTCTCTGTGCGATTCTTTCTGTATTTACGGATGATGCCAGGAGCAATTTCATGCCGGTACCAAGGTTCAAAACGAGGATTATGCACAAACTTGTCTTTAAATGCAGAGATAAGTCTTTCAAATGGGTCTCTAACAATAAAAAACTTGAAGTATAAATTCAGTCTAAACAGAGGAAGGAAAGAAAAAGAGAAGAATTTAAATAATCACGTAAAGTGTTTAGCAAAGCGTGCGAAGTGTGTTTAGCAAAGACTTACAAAACGGACATGAAGTCTGACCACCGACACGGCAGTACAAACCTTACCCCACCTGCACAGCCTATCAATATTTTAATCAACGGAAATACAATTCCTCTCTCCTTACTAACAGTTTTTGTATACAATAAAAGTGAAAATAGTTTATCCTAACTTAGCTTACCTCAATCCATATAAACTGGAGACCAAAGATGCTGAAAAAAAATGCTGAAAACTCCTATTCAAAGGTGTTTTTAATGCCACGTGATTAAACTCAAGAAGGAAAATACAGAAAGATATAGAACAATGTGCCTTGGTGCTGCTAAATGCACAGAGGCCTGCATCTTACACTGGCACATAGTTAGACAAACCACTGCTTAATTAAAAAAAAATAAAATCTGGTATTTTAAGTGATATTTCATCATGCTTCCAGTAACGGCCAAACCCACTATTTTCATGAGTCCACGGTTTCCAACAGAATTCCACATTTTGTTATGCCAGCACTGAACTGTAATGTTTTCTAGTCAGATATTACATATTGAAGGAGTACACTGAAAACAAAGTTCATTTGTGTAAATAGCTGTAAAATAAGATTTAGACCTCAATCTGCACTGAAGTAAGGGGCTGGGCTCTTTGCAGCCTCAACAGTCACTTGGATCAGTCTTCAGGTTTTCCTGAAGTTATTCCTATCTAGGAAGGGCTAGAAGACAGCAAATGAGATCATCAGATCCACACCATTCCTCTCTTTACACCTAAACTCTCTGATAACTTCTTTCAGAATTCCCAACCAAACCCACATTATCCGTCTCTGTGCACTGGGCTGACCGGAACAACCCAGATCATAATAGTATTCCACTTCAAACACCCCATCTATGTCTCACCCTCCATGTGAGCAGATACTTGCTATGCAGGGCTATTCACAGTGAAACAGAACAGTGTTTTCTCTCATGCACTTTATCAAGCAACCCCATTTCAGGCACAGCAGTGATAAATGTATTTGTGCCACCAAATACCACAAACCTTGGACTGAGCTCTACTCAGACACCACCTGTAAAAGAGGATAACTCTTCAGAATGGCTTAATATACCCAAAAACATGCAAGCACAAGCTTACAAGTGTGTCCTGTCATCTTATGTCCTGTTACATCCACGCTGCCACCCCTGACAGTGATTACATATGGCACAGGCCTAACAAAAATGAGAGCAGACACACTCAAAGATCTAGCCAAAGCCATTTAGAAAGCTCTCTGTGGAGGAGTGTTTTTATTCTGTTCTGAGAAGAATAAGAAGCACCTAAACAGAAGGATAAAGTGGTTCAATTGAATGGACAATACTCTCAGGCTAAGGAGAACAAACTTTTTAAATTTACTTCAATCCCTATAAGCAATGACCATCTTACATGCAGGCAGTGAGACTGAGTGCACAAGGCATCAGGTTGGACCTTCCACTCACTTCTGAAGGTCAGCTATGTAACAACCAGGTACATGCTGAACTACAGAAACCCTCTACACAGTGGGAGTCGCTTGGCCCACCTAACTACATCGCCAACTACACCGGTTATCTCCTTCAAAGCCAGCAGAAAGATAGTCACAGCAACATCCATAAGAGAATACTATTGTAACACAAGTGGTGGGGCAGAAGCCTTGCTATCCTCAATTCCAGATGTGGACTACAACTCTGACTGCTCACACATTTGCTGACTCCAAACTCCTCCCACACCCCTGGGAAGCCACCTCTTACCGTTTTTTAATTTCAGAGTCACTGAAGGAGGACAAGCGTGGAAGGCCATTCTTCTCATGATCATGTACAACATTTTCTGGGATCTCTTCTATGGAAGAAAATGCTCCTAGACAAATCAAAGACAGAGAACAAGTGAATCTTTCAAGGGGAAAAAACTGGGCACAAGCAACTATGTGTGCCCTTGGCTGACAGCTTTTTGTTTAATCTTTCTCTTTTCTGTATTTTTAGCATTTATGGCTACTATGTTTAAAACTGTTAAATGAGGAGAGATTCTGGATGTGAAGCTAAAAGCTGTTAGGATTCTTTAGGATATGTGACATCAAGGTCCAAGACCAAACAGCTTCAAAATTCTCAAAAAAGCACGTTACACAAATTTAATCAGCAATTATGTCAAAGCCTATAACCCCCATCTCAGCATCTCCACTCTTTCCCTCTGCCCACACATACAAATGGAGGAAGACTTTGAGGATTAACTTCATAGAAAAAAACAGCTTTTGGCTGAGTTTCTACCACTAAGAAAAAAATAAATGCTGTGGGCTGCTTTTGGAACTGCTTCAACATGAAAACACTTTGCTGTCAGGATCCAAGATGTTATTTTAATGACTATGCTGTGCTGAAACAAAATTTCCAATCATACAATACTACACAAATTAAAAAGCACTAAAATTAACAATAGAAGACAATATTCATTTTTTAGAAGCACATAAACTGACCAGATAAGTAATGTCACTTATTCCAATGAATTTATTTTGAAGATCCTGATCCTCTAAATTTTTATGACCTTGAGAAGTATCTCATGTGGGCCCCTGAACTTCAGGAATAAGGCTTCACACAACATCATCAGCAGATACAAGTATGCTGGTGGCTCAAGGCAGAAGAGACCAATACAGCAACAATTTTTGGTCATTATCCAACATTCCAGAATTCATTCAGAAGCCACCTTGAGCTTCTGAAAAGTTCCCTACTGAGTTACCCTCCAACACAGACTATTATCCACTCAACACAGCCGAACCCAACACTGCCCATCCTGAGCTATTCCTGCACAGTACCACTGTTTTAATTCTGGTAAGAGCAGGTACTTTTAATGCACTTGTGCAGTTTCACATTTATTACTTTCTTGGAGCGTAGCTTTCAAAGGCATTTAAGACACATGCCCACGCCTATCTTCCCTGGATTTTCAGCTCCTATCCATCTATCAACATAGAAACTAGTATTAAAGTTTTCAAAGACATAGTCCTTCCTCTGCTGAAGGACACAGCTCCTTTGCCAGCCTGTGACTGTTTCCTTCTGGGTGTGCAAACTAGCTCACTCAAGGTAAAAAGCCATCGACACTCACACACTCAGAGCCAGCTGTGCTCTAACAAGAAATCTGGGTTTGCAATGCTCAGGTTTTGCCCAAATCTTTGTGAGCTATGACACCTGCAAATCCACAGAAGGAATAAAACTGACTGGACTGTATGTACCAAATCCATAGCCCTGGCACACAGATAAGCAAGAGACAAAGGTATGTTAAATATGGTCAAGTTAAGTCTAGGTGTGCAGGCTGTGGTACAACAGAACGCCCAGAAGAAAAGAGTTATATTTACTGGCACACCAGGCTACTAGAAGGGGATGGCAAGATACATGAAGACAGGCAGTGTTCACCTTGCAGATCATTAATCAGACACGCTAGTCCCATTATTCCTCCTCTTACAACACGCTTTTGTTGACCTAATGCTTGCCTTAAGCGCCTCAATCTTTCCAACCCCTCACTGATAGCACATACACATGATTGCAGCAGTAGAGATTGACAGCAGCTGGCAAATTTTAAGTAGCTTTCTCCATGGCTAAATCCCTACATAAAAAGTCAGTGGCCTTACATAAAAAAACGTATATTATTGTTTCTTAGGGGACTGTGATACCTTGAGATTTGCTTGTTTCAATGTTGATAAGTTAGAGCCACCTTTCAAAGCTAACGCATCTATCACATGTTTACTAGTACTCTCTCGTGACTCAAATTGCTTTTGAGTCAAGCAACAACAATATTTATTTCCTCAGAAAGAACAGGTGTATTTCTGTTAGAAGAGATGTTTTGTGAGGACTAGAAGCAGCTGTGAAGAGTGAAAGGCTGAAATGAGTGTACAGAGAAGCAGAAAGAATCCATTTTTGTGCTGTCCTAGTTGGACCAATTCTGTTCTTTCTTTCCTCCTCAAAGAAACCCACACACCCACAGCAGATTCGATACCATTTAGAACGATCAAGACTTTTTTCCACTGAGTGTTGCCCACTTTTGGCGTCTGACAAAACAGGATCTTGTGCTTGTCACACACAAATATTCGGTCCAAGACGAATTTGGAAACTGCAGTGTGAGAGAGATTTCTCAATGCAGTGTCTCTGCAGACATTCCTGAGAAGCTCAAGTCTTTCCATATGAACCAGGGGTTGGCGGATCAGATTTCCAGAAAAAGCTTTTCCAGTTGGCTTTGTGAAATGGAGAGGGGAAAGAAAAAAAGAAAAAAAAAGAAAAAGTGCAAGAATTTAGTTTTCAGATCAAATTCTGAAGTATAAAAATCCCCACACTGTGCATCCTAATGACTCCCAGATTCACGATTAAAACAGTTCTATGCATTAACTAAAGGAGCAGCACACAGCTTCCTTCTGGTGCTGCTGCTGTGCGTATCGGTTCAACTCTTACGTCATTAGGTAGTAGCAGACAGTAGTAAGAGCTTTTCCCACAAAACAGTTTAAGTCTGCTGCAGGGTAGCAGAGTCTTATCTGTGTAGACACTACATGCCTTGGCCAAATACTGGCACTCCTACAATGTTTCAGCAGCAGGTAGGAAGGCTTCCAAGGGCTTGGGACAGGAACTTACAACAGAAATTAACCTCTGAGAAAATGGGAGCTTAGGGATGCTGATACAATGGGCTGGGAAAGAAGAATTAAAGACAGCAATTGTGTGTTGTTTTCTAGCACCTGTAGGTACTCGGTGTTTACATTTATCCAAGCTGCAAGAGAATTGAGTGGACAGAGATTCACGTAATGACCATCAGCACTTACTGTGGCAAATGAGACAAGTAGGCAGGATTCCTCTTGCCTACAAATGGATAAACTGATATTTCTCATTTTTCTGAGACAAAGACAGGAACCATGACCACCTCTGCCTCACACTTAGCAGGAAAAAAGGAAAAAGAAGCTTATCTCTTAACAGGTGATGAGAAATTCTAAATTTCTACTGACAAATCTACCCCCTTCCACTAATTTACTTATATACTTGGCAATGCCAAGTACAGATACAATAGAGATGTGGGGATGTATTGATTGAGAGCAGCCCTGAGGAGAGACTTAGGGCTACTGATGAATGAAAAACCGGGTATGTTCCAGCAGTGCGTGTTTACAGCCCAGAACATCAACCATATCTTGGGCTGCATCAAAACCAGCATGACCAGCAGGTTAAGGGAGGTGATTCTGCCCCTCTGCTCTGCTCTGGTGAGATTCCACCTGGAGTACTGCATTCAGCTCTGGGGTGCCCAATACAAGAAAGGCATGGAACTATTGGAGCAAGTTCAGAGGAGGGACATCAAGATGATCTGAGGGCTGGAGCACCTCTCCTGTGAAGACAGGCTGAGTTGGCCTGGAGAAGAGAAGGCTCTGGGGAGACCTTACCGCAGCCCAACAGTACCTGAAAGGGGCTTATAAGTAAAACAGTCTTTTTCCCAGGGCCTGTAGTGACAGGACAAGAAGGGATGATTTTAAACTGAAAGAGGGTAGGTTTAGATTAGGCAAAAGGAAGAAATATTACCATGATAAGGGCAGTGAGGCCCTGGCCCAGGCTGCCCAGAGAAGCTGTGTCTACCCCCTCCCTGTGTCTGCCCCTCCCTGGCAGTGTCCAAGGCCAGGCTGGATGGGGCTTTGGGCAAGCTGGGCTAGTGGAGGGTGTCCCTGTCCATGGCAGGGGGTGGGACTGCGTGATCTTTGAGCTCCCTTCCAACTCAAAACAGTCAGTGATATTGTGGTACAGTGTCCAAGCTACACATGAAAAAGGAATAAAATTAATGATTTTACTTTTTGCTTTAGTTCTTCCACAAGGAAAAAACAAACTAAAATATCTCATTCTGCTTTTTCTGTTTGCTACTCTTCTTCAGTATCTCCTGGTAAGAATGTAATCCGAGGAACCTGACAGATTGCTTATCTGTCAAAACAATTCCCTTTGCATGCAACCAAGATTAGTATTACTGTTCTGCATTTCATGCAGTTGAGAAGCCAAGAGGGAATGGTTTTAGATCCAGAAACCTTATTATCCTCTACCATACAAGTAAAGGAAGATATTAAAACTCACTACACAGATGTGCCAGCTTCCCATTGAACAAAACATCCCAAGTTTTTTGAGAATAAAGTTCAGGTTTTTTTTACATATGAAAGCAAAGTATCATGTTTACACAGAAACCTACCTTCCATACTGAATAAAAAATACTTTAAACACCAAATGACTTATGTAGTCAATGGAAAAAAAATGGCCTTGCACCACTGTGCAACTAGTCTCAAATTTACACTTACATAACGGATTTTCAGACCTTATGTGTAAATTAGCAAGTACCACATTTCTTCTACTTTATTGCAAAAAACAGGGAAATATGAATCTAAAGGATACACTGATACTGAATACTATTGTGTTCCTGTTCTACTTTGGAAAAATGCTGAGATGTGAAGTACAAAGAGCACAAAACAGGAAAAAGAAATGGAAACTGATAAAAAGAATCAGAGAGACTGGGCAGAGAACTGAAAGAATAGACAAGGCACAGGCTTGCCCTCAAGAACCAAAAACCTGATGACTATGGCAAGGTGGAACACAAACAATCCCAAATTGTGTCATTATATTAAAAAGGCTAGCAAAAATGACTGTCCTTACTTGATAAAGGAGTACTGTAACGATTTTCTCCTAGAAATGGAAACACATTAAGTTGAATCACTCAGATGAAACAAGACAGCAGGTTACCGTAACAAACTAGCTTTGTGAAGCTAAAATGAATTCTTTTGGCTCTATCTAAATAGAACAGGCTGAATAAGTAATTCCTGACTAGCAACTCCCTTCAACAACAGGAAGCCCTTACTTAATCTCTTTTTTCTCCCCCTCTTCAATATATGTAACCCTTATCTCAATAGTACCTGAAATTCTTCAGGCCAATGTTTTTCCTCTGGCACATGCACCTCCTCCACTTTTGTCACAGCTGTCAGTATCAATGGCTCTTGCTTGGCACCATAGCCTAAAGAAGGGAGAGAGATAAGCGCATTGCAGAAGGGGTGTGTGTGTGGGAAAGACAACTATTGCTGCATTACAACACGACAAAAATTCACTTCCTGTATTAAGCACACAAAACATTACGATTTATTTCAAATGGGAAGCTACTAGACAAAACATGAGACAGACTATGAATATTTTAAAGGATGTATAGTCTATGGGAACTTTGGATGCAGCCTCAGTTGTGCATTATCAAAGAACACGCCCCTCATCATTTATCTTGGTCTTTTTTAAACAAACTGTGCAAAGAAATATAGAAATAAATCCAGCTATCACAGGTGGTAGACAGTTAAGTATAACCTCCCAAAGTATGTCCAAATAAAAGACTTAATCTATAGGGTTCCTCCTTCTCCTCGTGTTCATAGATAGGTGTCTTGTGTTGTAAACTCCTAGACATTAGTCTAGAAAGAAAAGTGTCATTAAGGGTACCTCTAACCAACAATAAATGCAAGACACCCTTTATACTTCCTTTATTTCTGGAATGATGCCTTTCCTTAGAGGCTGCCACAACAAAAGAACAAGCTTAGCTAATATTTATGTTCTTTTTAAAGGATTTTTAGGACAGCTAATCATTTGAGACCAAATTAAAAGTATGATGGGAAGAACCATTCACATCTTTTGCGACTAGTATGCTACAGGAAAATTGAAAAATAACAAAAAGCTGTAGCTTTACTTTACATATTGTGGAAAGATCAAAATTAATTGAAGATGCTTTCCCTAACCACAAAGCAAAAAGAACAAGTTTTCTCTCAGAAAACGTATTTCCATCCACACTGGACTACGTTTCCCCTCGTATAATTTCTTCTATGAATTATCTCTCTTCATCTGCATCCACAGTAGCTTACTGTTTTATGGCTGAGAAAATGTGCATACCACCTCTGTCCTTTTCTTAAAGGAGTACTCTACTCTGCCTACAAAGGGCACACACGGAAAATCAAGTTAAAACTGAAAATAACGTAGGCATCCAAGCAATCAGTTACAGCAAATATTGTTGTGCACAGACTTACTTCACAATGTGTTTGTTGGCTTGTTTTTTGGTTTGGTTTTTTTTTTAAATCAAAGCAATCTGACTCAGTGAATGAGCAGGTAAAGCATCTTTCATTATCACTAGGAAAAAGCATGCCTGCAGATGAAACTAGAAATGATGGACTAAAACTGGCTCCTTCTCATTAAGAAGGTCCTATTGCTCACACACCCAAGACATCAGTAAAAGGCTTAAACGTAAGAATATTGAGTCACTGAGCATCTGCTGGTTTTGTTCTGGCTGCAAGGCAGGCACATGCAAGTCAGAAAAATTTCTAACAAGCCACATCTTACTAAGTCCACAAGAGTTCCTCCAGGACTGGCCATCCTGTTCAGACTTTTTTCAAAAATGTTGTCTGTATATTCAAATTATTTCCCCTCTTAGTCCTAGTGCAAACACTGGCACATCCAACACATACAACCGCAGTCATGCCTTTGCAGGACTGGAGTTTAAGAAATGATACAATATTCTGCTCAGACAACTAATCAAAGGGGAAGGGAGATTGAGCAAGACAGGAAAAAAAAAAGCAAGCAAAGTACAAAAGTTGGCAAGATAATAAAAATCAAGCAAATGCAAAGGGTATACTCCAGTAATTTTTTGTTATTGTTTCCATTTTATGACAGAAAGAACTACTCAAAGAATACCTGATCTGGGAAACGAGATAGCACTGAATGAAATACTGGAAGATGTAACTACCTACCATAATAGAACCTTATTTGCAGAGGTACTGGGGCTGAAAAACAGTGAGGACCAAGGGAAGCTAAATTAACCCACAGTTCTCATATCTAAGATTTGCTGAATAAGTTTCCACACAGAGATATGCTATTTTAAAATATGAGGTCAATGAAACAAATGGCACTAGAGATATCAGAACTTCAAAAGTTACACATTTTCTGCATATCTTCGGGAGATACATAAATACCGATTTACCCTTAGGATTGTAAGTCATGCCATCACCTTCACCCTAAAATCTCTGCAGGATGGCTTTGTAACAGTAGCTCTGCAGCAGACAGAAAACTGTATGCTGCGTGGTGTCATCAAATGGCTTAAATTCCTCATCAGCTTAATACCATCTGGGCTACTTAAGCTAAGCAAAAGCTTATAAGCTGTTAGTCAGTCAAACAGCAGAGGATAAAACTGAATGCAAGAAGCAGGGCAGAGGTGGGTAGGCTAAGTATATTGCAAATGAAATAAAACTTTCCACAAGTTTTACATAATATTGCAGCCCTAGGACAAGCAATCACAAGAGGACAGAAACTGTATCATATGAAATGAACTCTTTAATTCCTTATGAATCATCTTCATCTTTAGATGGGAAATTGCACTCTGGGGTTTTTGCGGGGCGGGGGGGAGGGAGGGAATGTTGGGGGTTTTTGGTTTGTTTCTTTGTTTTACACGTAACCAAATGTATTTTAAAAAAAAAAAATCAGACCTCGCAAGACAGTACTGCCAAACATGATGCCCTCTGATCTTAAACATTAAAAAAAAAAAACCAAACCACAAACCCTCCTCCCTTGACATGATGTTAGTCTTACAGATTTTACCAAGAAAAGCAAGAACTGAATATGGTCATTGGCACTTCTAGAAAATTTAGTTATTTTGTTCTCAATCCTACTGAAGGAGCAGTGAGATGCAGAGAACTATTTTTTCACAGAATGAGTATTTGTGTGCAACCCTTCAATTTTCTGTTTCACATCAAGCACTAAAGTTGCACTTACCATCTGGGTCTTTAAAAGTCAATGTGATAAACTTGCTAGCAACCATGAACATGAATATCACCCAAAAGCATGCAGCTAGCAGCAGCCACTGGTGGTGCATGTTGTCAGACGTGAGCCATATAAACTTGTGGCTTCCTGTTTGAAAGAGGAAAGATTGACACATTAATTATTGTTGCTCCAGTTTAGAAAAATACTTTCCATAACCAAAATGACAAAAATGTAATATGTATGTTTGTCAAAAAAAAAAAAAAGCTGTAGATTTCACCTCCTACTTTTTGTCCTTTCAGCTGGGTTTTTAACTGGTATAATGGTGGAGGCAACGTAACCACAGGCTATCAAAGGGAGGTTTCACTCCTCCTTCACCCCCACGCACACATTCCCAGTCCCCTCCTCGTGCTGGCAATAGCACTCTGACTGCTCAGGGAGAAAGCCCAACAAAACCCACAATTTTTTTATTTTTTTTTAAGCATAGTTTATTTTTCAGTGTAACTCTGTGAGATGGTTCATGATAGGAAAGGAAGGGAGAAGGAAGAAAGCTTCTATCTGGGTAGCAGATAGTCAGCAGATCAAGTCTGCTCATGACACGTAACATGGATCCCTTCCCTGTCCAGCCTACATGTATTACAGGCTGGAAGCTATGGAGACAGAACACTAAGCTTAACCCGACAAAAATATTTAAATATATACTAATGTATCTTTTTATCTTTTCACTTCCATTGGCAGTACATTATCAATCACAGGTTCTGAAAGATTTTATTTTCTTTTTTTTTTTTAGTTTCCATCATGCAAAGCACTATCCAGATAACTAGTAAAAAGGGATTCCTTGCAGCAGCACCTACTGCCTGTAGCTTCATCCCTGCAGGTTTCCTTTACAGACAGGGCTTCCCCAGGCCTGCAGGAAGGATTGCCCAAACAACAGACCACGCCGATTTAACATGCAATGAAACCACAGGTACTGACTGAAGTCAGTGAGTGAGGATGAGGATACTGCGCAGTACCACAAACACAGTGCCTGACCCTCCTCGCACAGCTTGTATCCTGGAATGCTCTGAGCACTTCTCAGCTGGATTTTATGAACTGCAATGCTAATAAATGAGGGGTTTTTTTCTGGTTACAAATTAAGATACAATACAAGGAAACAAATTACAAAAAAGTATGTAAGTCCAGAGCCATTAAGGCTAAAATTGTAAGCTACACCTTTTGCTGAATTTGCAGCTTCTGCTGGGTGATGCATCCAGGGAAGCACTGGGACCGAGACAAAGGATCTGTGAAAGTTCTACTGCAAAATGTAAGCTTCCATAATTAAAAAAAAACAAACCCAACAAAACCCAACAGGAACCTAACAGCAAACATCATTGCTTATCTACCAAATCCTGAGACTGCTCAGGTGTGAATATCTTGCAAAAAATCTCAGTTGCTGATGAAGACACAAGACTACCAAGGGCCTTAACTCAGGTGCTGGAAAAGTTCAAACACAAGCAAGCACTTCCTTTTGAGGATACATACAACATAACTTCAGGACACTTAACCAAAGAAAACATAACACAAAAATCTCATACAATGAGATCCTCCCAACAATCCTGTGAGGTTTGTGCTTGTAGCCTCAGGAAGAACCAAAAACCCCAAACCACACACATAACTAGCATAGGATCAAACTCAGTCCTGAAGTAATCACATGAAACTTCAAGAATAGTCACTTCTGCATGGTGGTGATCATACTTTCTATGCGGCCAGTCGAGTGACTTGCCAGGGAGTAAGAGAGGTGCCCTCATTCCCGGCTAATAGAAACGTTCTAGTTAATACTTCTGAGCAAACCTTTTGTTAGTTTTTTTCACTGATATACCAGTATTCCACCTTTCTGGTTCCCACAAAACTTCAATAACAGAAGGCAGCCTGGCTGTGACATGGTTTCAGCACATCCACCTGCGACATCAGTACTACTGATGCTACAGGTGCCCATCACTTTTCCAACTCGCTTTTTGCCTTCCAGCAATGCAGATATTTCCAGGAAGGGTTCTCACTGTAGCTGACAACTGAAATGTCTTCAGGGTATGTCAAAAGCCTGTGCAGGCAGACAATCAGTTGAAAACAGATTTGGGACCCTAACGATGTACATGAAACTGGTGAGAGGAGGAAAACAACAGAGTATCTTCAATTAAAACCACAGAATTTGTAATTTTTTTAAGCTAGGATAGCAGTGTTTAGACCTATTTTTACTCTCTTGGTGCAATATGTTTATGTTTGGCCCTTATTTGTCATTATTTTATCATAGAATCCCAGAATCTTCTGAGTTGGAAGGGACCCATAAGGATCATCGAGTCCAACTCCTGGCTCCACACAGGGCAAGCCAAGTCAGAGCATGTCACTGAATGCATCATCCAGATGCTTCTTGAACTCAGCCAAGCTTGGTGCTGTGACCACTTCCCTGGGGAGCCTGTTTGAGTGCCTGACCACCCTCCTCTCAGTAAAGACCTTCTTCCTAATGTCCAGCCTAAACCTCCCCTATTACAGATTCATGCCTTTCCCTCGGGTTCTCTCACTGGTCACCAAAGAGAGGATATCGGCAGCTGGACCTTTACTCCCCCTCATCAGGAAGCCACAGACTGCAATGAGGCCTACCCTCAGTCTCCTCTTCTCCAGGCTGAACAAACCAAAGGACTTCTGCTTCTTCATCTTTTGTAAGAAAAATTAAAACATAAGAGATTTCATCTAAGTACTTCTCCTAAAAACACTCTGTATGTAGGTAAAAAACATGCAACTCTCTTTTGGACAATTACAGGTGCTGTGATATCCACAGAGATATTTGTTGTCTTCCATTTACTGCTGCAAGTTCTTAGCTACCAACCAAACCCACAATGTCTAAGACAAGGCATTCTTCAACCCTGAAAATTGTTGGCCAGTAAGGGCAAATAATATGGCATGAATTCTAGAGCACTGACCTTTTTCCAGCTAAATAGTTCAAAAATTATTCTAGTCCTACCACTGCACTAGCACAAAACTGGCCCTAAGTTTCATGCAGACAACCACCAGGTCTCAAAGGTCCTCATTTTTCAGTCTGGTACAACATCCACCACTTCACATTTAAAGCACTGAAATTTATCACCTTTGCTTTCAGACATCATAATAATTTGGAAATTTTTCCAACTCTAACAAATGAGAAAAATGCAAAATAGATGTCAGGACACAAAATATAGCAACGATTGTTTTTACTTTTCTGGTAGCTTTGCTAAAATCATGAGAAACATTCGACGTTCAAAATACAATTTAACATGTCTTCAAGGCAGCAGACTGACAGAAGCTTGCAGAGAACATTCTGTGGGAGGAAAACCTCTTTCTAACCATCAGCTGCGGGCTTTTTAGAGACATGATGAATGGTCTAACTCAATACATTTATTCTACATAAAGAATGATAGAAATGGCCTCCAAAATTTGTAGCATCTTCGTTCATCTGCCCACTTTTATAACAGTGATGGATGCACACCATTCAGTAAGGATTATTGATCTATACCCCCTTATATAATTTATGTATTGGATTTCTAAGAAGATGTGTTAAATGACCTGGGGAAAGCAATTTCTATGTGCTCTGACCTGAAAAGCAGTTAGCACACACAGGACCCTGCTGCCAGATCCTCCGCTCTAAGGATAAAAGAACAACGTTTCAGCCAAAGACACCTATGAACAGTACAATACTTACCTCAAGGACTGGATTCTAGGACCAGAAACTGGATAGAATTGCAGTCACATCCCTAACAGCCACCATTACAACCCTTTGATACAACAAAACTGACAGGAAAATATTAAGCAGTTTTGTCTACTCCTTTTTTATGCACACAGCAAATCTGGAACCATACCCAACAACATAACTACATCTGTATCAGCAGCTCATTACCTATCTTAAGAAGCAGGACTTCAGAATTATATTCAGGAATAACTCAACCATTATGCTTACTTAAATGCAATGATCAGTATCATTTTTAAAACAATGTGTTTATGCTCTTTTCCTTTCTTTAGCCTCTTTAATATTTTTTGTCCTTTTCACATAGGCTAGTCACACTTCCTTTTTTATCTCAAATCTTAGTGCAATATCTGTTGCCTCTTCTGTTACTTACTTCCTATTGAACACATGTACTAGCTTCTGTCTTTTTTCTTCAATATTTTCTTCAGCTTCCAAATGTGTCCTTAACTTCTTATTGCCTAAATCAAGTAGAAAACAACAAGCTATTGAAGGTTTAGTTCATTTTCTCACAATGAAATTCACAGGGATTTTTCAGGTTGCTGCTTCTTCCTCTGACTGCAATTCTACACTTTTTAGGAACCCATGACCCCTGAACCCTTCTCTCCATCTGCTCCTCTGTTCTTCCCTCCTGGTCTACTTATTCCAAAGGCAGTCACATACAACCCTCAGATCAGCCAGATACCAGTTGCACATGAGCAAAAATGGGTTCACAAACACACACACAGAAACACAAACCCAAGGCCAGGATACAAAGCACAGCAGGCTTGACCCATGGCTGGTGAGTAACCTATTACCTGGAAAACCCACTTATACTTTGGGGAAGACTGCTGTTCCTCATGTGAATGATGGGACAAAGTGCAGAAGATTTAAACAACATTAACACTCAGTGCCTGGCACCGTTCTGCAGTTTATACTGCTTGGATAGGGGCTCCTTGGCAGATCAGTCCCTGCACGCACTGTGAATGAGAGCAGCACGCTGGTAATCTCAAACTATGAATCGCTTGCCCATCAGCACATGACTAATGATGTAATTTGAAATGCAACTGGTAATGAAGGCAAAGCAACAACTAGCTGGGATACCTAATCCATTTTCACCAAGCCCTCCTGGTTATCTGAAACTTATGAGAGATGGACAATTATCTACACTTTAAAAAAAATGTAAAAATGGACTAATGAAACCTATCACACACTCCTTTGGTAAGCTGCGTGGTGCTGCTAAACGCTGTAACGTACATTACTGTAACCGGCAGTGCTGAAAGCTAGTTCTTTCTCAAGGCTCTTCACCACGGTGGCACTAACAGGCCTATCGCCTCTACTACCGCTGGAGAGCAGCGTCCTTCCCGAGCACGCACAACTCACCTGTCAGCAGGCACGCAGAACTACTACGGGGACAGCGGCACCTGCAACGCCCGCGGAGCTCAGACCGGCTCGGGCCAGGATTAGACTGGGACGGGGACCCTGCCTCCCCACCCAGCACACCCGTGCCCTTTCACAGGCGCCAGGTCCAACTCCACGGGGCACCCCATGCTCTTTACCGCTGGGAAGGGCGGCTCTTGCCCCAGCATCGAGGCTTGATTCGCCGCCCGAGGGGAGGGATACGGACACGGTTCGGCCGGCACGGGTTGAGCCGAGGCAGAGCTCGCCCGCAGCCCACAAGCCGCGCTCCCGGCGCACGGACCTGGGCTGAACAGACGTAAACTTTTCCCGTTGCCGAGGAGAAAGCGGGGCGGGCTCCCCCTCACCCCCCCCTCCTCCTCAGATGTTGACGACAGACGCCCGCAGAACCCGCTGGCTTCCCCACCCGACCGGCCGGCCGGAGCAGACTCTCCCCGGGACTGCTGGCCTTCAGGCCTCCCCACTGCAGCCCCGGCCCGGCCCCACCCCGGGATACCGGTCCTCCCTCGCAGCACCCCCTCCCCGGCTTACCGGCCCTCCGGCGCCGCTTCCCGCAGCTTCTAGCCCCTGCAGCGGGGCGCCGCTCCTGTCGGGGGGCCGCCTCACTCGGCGGCGCGGCCGGCCGGCTCAGGCGGCCCCGGCTGCTTCTGCTGCTGCATCCCCCCCTACTCCCGGCAGCGGGCGGCGGCACCAGCANNNNGGGCGGCGGCACCAGCAGCTCCTCCCCGCCCCCGCTCAGCCCCTGCTGCTGCCGCCCGGCCCTGCCGCCGCCTCCATTTCCTCCCGCGGCGGGCAGGCCCCGGTGGCGTCCTCAGCCCCGCCGCCGCCGGGAGAGAGGAAGGTGAAGGCCGCCGCGGTGACGGCTCGCCTCAGAGGAGACGCAACGCAGCGCCGCGCCCGGCCGCCCGGAGGCGGGAGGGAGGACTAGAGGGGCCAACAACGCTCCTCCCAGCTCTGCCTCGCCTCTCCTCTCTTCTCCTCTGACGGTGGGCCGGGCAGGACCCCCGGAGAGGAGGGCGGTGGTGCCTCTGGTAGGATTTAGTCCCCACCTCACCACAAGCCCCGGTCTCGGTTCCCGACACCCTCCAGTGGCTTTTCAGTCTCCTCAGTGGCTGGTGCTTTTCGGCTGAACTCATGCCTGCAGTCACGTGTGTTACTTTTTCTGTTAAAAGTATCTCTAATAGGTCCCTAACGCTCGTGTTAAAAAAAAAAAATAAAAAATCTGAAAATACGACTTCTGTGCACCTGCAGGATTCCAATACCCACAAATCCCATCAAACCCAGGTGCTGGTGACGTGTGTATTTTTAACAGTTATTTAAACAGCTCCTTTTGGGGATGTATGGCAGTGGGTAGCTCTGGGGATACGTTGCAGCACTGAGGTGGCGTTTCCTAAATGGCAAAAATGAAGCTGAGCCATGGAGCTCATGGAGCAGGGCCCTCTGGACAGGCTTGGAGGAAGGGGTGACCTGGGTGCAAAATCTTCAAGAAAATTGAGTGGTAGGCAAGGGAAATCCCATGTTTCTTGTGAATCGGAATAAACAGCATGGTGTCTTGATCAGTCCAAACTAGACATACAGGCCTGCTGAAAGAAAAGCCCTTGCTTCCAGCCTTCATGGTTTCATCCATCTCTGCATCGTCTCCCCAACTATGTTTTGTCCTTGGAAAGACCCTCACAAAAAGGATCATTTTGAGCTCAGTGATGGGTGAAGTGGAAGTCCTAAAATCCACATGAGGAAGAAAACATGAATGAGGAATCTAAGTGGATTTTTAGGTTTTGGGAAATGATTCTTGAATCCCAGGACTGGTGGGCTGATGTCCATGATACACAAAGGTGCCCCCCCCCCCTTGGCAGTAGACTCACAGATCATGCTACATGGCAATTCACCCTGGTTTTCCAATGAGGTCTTGTGTAGAGAACAAAAGATAACATTTCCAATTAATGGGATTGTGTGAATATGTAAATACCTAAGTGACATCCAGCCCCTTGAAGCGATTTGCTACAGACAACTTGAAAAATTCATTCCCTAAACCCTAGTGAAGTCTGTGAGGAACACAGGGAGACTTGCTGAAGTATCAGGGCTAACAGTTCTAGACAGGACAAATTCAGAAAAGAAGTTTCTGTGGTAGAAGTTTCTGTCTGTGTATCCAGTTACTAATTAATGAAAATAATCCAATAGAAGTAGAGTTTAAAATGCTTTCACAGCTAAAAAATATATTGTAGATTTATTAGAGTCCATCTCAAAAGTTAGACAAGCAAGTTCAAACTAGTCCCTCTTCTAGAAAGAGGGAAAGAACCATAGGTCAGAACAGGCAATCTTAAACACTGACCTAATGTACTTCCCAAGCTCTCATTTGATAGTCCTCACCCCTGTATGGGGCCTGAGTGTGAATCTCACTGACACACATGCACATGTAATTTCCAATCCTGAGTTGCAGTAGGACTCTATGCAACATTAGCTACCTTGTTAGAGTGACCGAGAGGCATCATTCCTCCCCATGAGAATAGGATTTAGTTCCTCTTTCCAGACTATGCTGGAGCTTGACCAAGGAACCCCAAGGACACTGTTGTTGGTATGGACATTGTGGCCAGCCTGGGGAGCAGAAGAGACTCACGCAAATGCATTAACAATGGTGCCTTCAGTGATACAGTGACAGCTGCTAGCCACAGTGAAGCATCAGAAATGTAAATCTCACTCTGAACCGGTGGTCAAAAACCAGTCATCAGAAACCCAGGTTCTCTGCCTGACTCTGTGTTTGTTTGTACCAGCATCTTGGGACACCACATCCTTGTGCCCCCCTTCTACCTGTGAAGTAAAAAAGGTGATAGTTACCTTGTTGGTAAAGCACATTGGAAATCTGTGGCTGTTGCCAGTTTGAATCTTGCAGAGACGAGGAAGTTGCTTCTTTCTTCAGGCTTCAGACTGATGACTACAATTGCAACCATGCACAAGTTTTTTAATAAGCGGTCTCCAGCTGTGGAACCAATTCCTGCCAGATTATCAGGCTCAGCCCGAGAATTTTAACCTTTCAAGTATGTTGTTACTGACATGTATAATAATTAATCCTGTATAAAAGGAACAATTTTCCAAACTAAGCACAGTTAATAACCTTTGTTGTCAGTAATTGGGCCTGAAAATGTCTGATGAAGTTGAAGAATGTGTTGCATAGGCAACTGTATGGTTGGATTATATAGCTGCTAGTGCAGGCCAACAGGATTCTTGGTACTAATAATGCTAAACTGCAGTGGGGTTTAGTGATTTAAATAGGCAGCAAAATCAATGTTTGACTTCTTTTTAATTCTTTAGTGTTTTTTCACTGCCAGAGAAATATAAAGGACAATTGAGCTGGGGAAAAGTCACCCTGCTGTCCCTGGGACATTCTAAGAGTGACTGCAGCATCCTGAGCACTGCTGAAACCAACGGCAGTGATGCACCCATTTTTCTCTTAAGGATGTGAGCCTTGTTGTGGTTGGAGTGATAGAGATGCCCTTCACTTGCAAGAGAGAAGCAGCAATGTATTTTATTAATAACAAAGCTCAGTGGTAAAAGCGACATTGGTTTAACAAGGTTTGATGGCAAGGTACACTTGATTTACTGCATAGAGGTCAGGGTCAGTCAGAACAGTCAGGGAGATGCTCCCACTGAATCATGAGGTTGAGAAAGGACTCCCATGCTATGTAACCTCCTTCTCAGAGAGGACTCTGGGTTCAGCTGGAACCAGTCCTTATCCCAGACTTAGTCAATGATTTATGTCTAAAGGATTATATGTGCACCATCAATCCTTTATATCACTTTGCTAAAATTTAAAAGTTTCAGCATGCTTATTCCCAACTAATTTACTGAGTACCTGACATGATAAGGATTCTCTCAACCTCAAGGAGTAACCTTGAGTCATACTTACTCAAGGGGAGACCTGGATATGCAAACTACTGCTGTGCAGAAGAGCTCAAAGGGCTTTCCGGCTGCTCACTATATATGGGGATAAGATGGTTGACCGATAGTCACACTTGGATACTGACCACAGATGTGAGTTTCTTCCAAATCTGGCCTGAGTTGGACATTGACAAGTACTGTGGTTAGATGCAAGCATAACTCAAGTTAGCCTTTGGCTACTGTGTTTTGTCTGTCTCTGAATCCCCTTTGAGCCAGATGCAGCCATCACAACCAGAGGCATCCATTGTCACCATTAATGGTGGTTATTTGCTTGAGCAGAAAATAAGGTTGGGGTGGGGGGACCATACTGTCACAAGCCTAACCTGGAAAATTGCATTAATATCACATTAGGTGCTTATGCCATTATGCCATTTATTCCAGGTTTGATGTTTCTCCTGGAGGAGTTTTACTTGCAAAAGATCAACTTGGCTAGGCAGGCTTGGCTAGGCAGGAGGACCAGGTGCAGCACAGAACACCTGAGCTGCAAAAGTACACTCAATCATTTTAAGAATTTATTATCTCTTAGTGGCAGTCTCTCTTGACTGCCTTTGGTACAAGTTAATTCTAAATAGCATTTAAGCATACCAGAATGTTTAAATTAGCCCGTCTTGGACAAGGTAAGTAATCATCCATACCGTAGTTTGCATTTGAACACATCCAGCCTAATCACACTGAAGGCATTCTCATTTTCCTTGGCCTTCCAAGCTCTATTCAGCAGAAGCACAGGCTTAGCCTATATCATTAAACTTGCACTGTATTTATTTTTTCTCTTTGCTGTTATTTCAGACCTTTAATCCAATGCCAATTACTAGGATTAGTCTCGATGGCCCTTTTAGTCATGCTTTGCCTCTATAAGAGGTGACCTTAAGACAAGTCACCTGTTCAGCATCAAGTACTGGGGAAGAATAAATTATATTTAAATCAGCTGGAAGACTTTTTTTTTTTCCTAGTGTAGTGCTGATCTGCTCATGGCTGCATTTCTGAGGCATGGTTGGTCACTGAAAGAGGCCTGTCATGTACCTCGCCTTGCAGCAGGGCACACCACCGGGCACATGATATATTTATTATGCTATTATATTCATCAGCAGGTTGTGTCTCTTTCTGGAATTGAGCAAGCTAGTTTAAATGTGGATCTGGTTGATAGAAGATAGAACATATGGAGTACTTTATTGCATCCATGGTCATTAAGAAACACTACAGCAATCACAAAAACCAGGCTGAGTAATACAGCAATGTCGACACGGGTGTATAGCTTCATACAGATGCAGGATTTGCTAGTATGGTGTAAATATTAATGTAATACAGTATTAATATTAATTACCAGGTTATTTTTATATAAAACAACTTCAGCAAGGAGTGACCTAGAAGGTGCATGTCTGAAATAGCTGGTGTGTAGGAAAGTCTGAGGTGTGTAGAGGGGTTGCAGCAAAATCAGACTGGCTATATTACAGCCAAGATCTCATTTGGCAATTAAGTCCACTAATTATTTAAGGGTAGAAGTGAGTTTTATCTCATAAGTGCCTTGGAAATTGTTAAATCTGTGTATGTCTTTACACCGTTTGATTGCCTTCTGAGTAGGAGACACAAAGTTTAGACTGAGGTAAGGAGGTCATCAGCTGAACCTCCTAGTTTACTGTATATTTTTAAGACACTTTGTCTGATCTGCTAGTTTGAAAGAGAAAACAGCTTTGTGGGGTTTATTAAAATCAATGAGCTGAACAAGTGGCCAGGACTGGGCTAAAGTAGCTAAGAACTATAATTATCAAATCGATGTCAATTAAAAGTGAACCCAGGAATTCAAAATTAATTATGTAGGACATAAAAGGAGTGCAGCCAACAAGCAAATTATCATGTCAATGTAGCAAGGTAAGTCAATTCTTTAAACAAGAATCAGAAATTATAATTGAGATTGAAGTCCCAGTTATGGGTATTTTCCGAAGTAGAGAAATTAAGACAATTGACTGAATCAATTTGTATTCAAAGCAAGTTACTTTACTCCAAAGTGACCCACTACTATCTTTTAACCTTCCCCTTTCCCCGTGTCCCAAATCAGACAGCTGGATTCACCAATTTTAATTTCTGTCTCGGGCTGGCAGAGCCAAACTTGCAAGCAGCCAAGTTTTAAATTCAGCTTCCACCAAGAGACAGATTAGTTCCAGGCTATTTCTGTGTGACAAAGTTGCAGCGACACTGCAGGTATTGCACTCACTGTTGCATCTGTGGCTTACACTCCAAACAGGAGAAGCTGCGTGTGCTGCTGCCTTGCTGTGCCTCACCAGGAGTTGTGGGGTTGGCAATGCACAGGTGCAGAGTGCCAGAGCTGCTCTGAGAATGGACAAAGGAGCCAGACAGGTTTTGAAGATTATTTTTTGTGTGTGCTGTCATTTCTCAAAAGGCAGTACTGGGGCGAGGCAGCTCTCCTGCTCTGAGCCAGTACTTTACCTTGCCAGTGTTTGATATAACACGCTCAAATGTTAAATAAACAAACACATAAGGACAGCCTGCTGATCAGAAGATACAATTCCTGACTGACTGAGATCTGGTCAGGAGAACTGTTTTCTTCTGTTTGATTATCCACCTGTTAGAAAACTGACCAGTTTGGGGGCAGGAAGAAACACCTGAATATGGATTGAGAGATGACTTGGGTCACAGGAGTGTGAGAAGCGAAAAACAGAGGTGCAGGGAGGCACAGAACCGGGGTTCCTTTTACTATTGTATGCATGTGAGATTGAAGGGTTTTACATGAAGTGGAACAGCTTTCGCAGGGACACTGAGTGCTTCATGTAATTTATAGCTTGCTGGTTGGAGTTGGTTCTTGGGAGGTGTCAGATGTGGTCTCTATGAGAAGGAATTTGAACATTTGTTTCCCATATCCCAGTAGCCCAATAATTAACTAGGAACAGCATCACTCTTGTGAAGGCAAGGGAAAAGAATGTTCATTTCAGGAATTATGAGGGATGTAAGTTTAGAAGGGTTATTACAAAACAGCAGGTATCACTCTACAATCTGAACTCAGGAGGGCAAGTCTGTAGGAGTTGGGACTTTACTTCACAGCTCTTCTTGGCACGTCCTCTCAGCCAAGACTGTGCAAAGGTGATCTGTGCTCTGGCCATGGGAAGTCAATCCCTGCTGCACCCTGCAGCCACCATGATCCTCAACCAAGGGTAATATTGGAACTATTTATGTCTGACTGTTTCCAATGGAAATTAAGAGTCTCATTTTTTACAGAATATGGAGTCTAGTCCAAAGTTTCCTCAATTAATTGTTTAATAGAGAGAAACAAGGTGGAAAATCTATGCGTATTTAGGGGATTATTTTGCTGCCTTCCAAAATGTGAGCTGTTAATGATGTCACCACATGCTCTTGAGCACATGTGCATGTTCACATGCTAAAAAAGAAAAAAGAAAAAAGGGAGGATGAACTCTGCCAGCCAATATGTAGACACAAACAAGGATAGGAAGAAGAATTAAGAATGGTTTTGAACAATGTGGCGTTTGGAACTGCAACATAGGTCAACAGAATTCTTTGGCCACTGAAACTTATGTTGAAGTTTCTTGCCCTTGAAAAACAGACATTGAGCCCACAAGATTTTCTAGCTTTACCTTGACTTTCTGTGCCAAATATTTATTTGCTTCAGCTTAATGTTTGTCAAGACATTAGTGCACAGCCAATCTTGGGCTGCAACAGTAAGATCTTGTTTCCACTAAAGCAAGAACCCATAGGAGATTGTATATTTGAAAGGTGCTGGCTTTGAATTGAGTGTATTTTAACCAGGTATGACAACCACCACTAAGGAGAGCCCTGAAAACGTGAGGGGTTGGGTAACTGCAGAAAGTTTTATGGCACTGCTTTTGGCCTCACTGCCAGGAAAAGGCTTCAGAGTATAAGATGATTTGAACATTTAGTGTAAAGCTCTGACATGTTCTCAAATATAACTGGTGGTCATCAACCAACTTCTCCATTATTCAACTCACCATAAGAGCAGTTGATGTTTTGGAACTGTATCACCACCAGGCATTCATCAAAACTTATGTGAGGACCAGTCATGACAGGTCAACCAAGAGAAGCATCATGGCTTATCCCCATGAAAGTATTCATCTAAAAAGCAGGAGAATGATTTTTACGTCTTCCTGCCATGTATTCAACTCAAATGAAAGAGGGTTAATGAGATGAAATCTGTATTCACAGGCAATCTCTCACAAGTATTTTAAGATAGTCAGTTACAAAGCACACAGTTAAATGAAGTCAAAGTTGACATTGCAATTGGCATTTGGTAAGTATCAATACTGAAGGTGCTAGTTTAAATTTTGTGGTTCAAAAGAAAAAAGTTATCATTTTTTAATGTATTAGACTGTGCTCTATATCTGGCACTGCAGTGTTCAAAAAAGTATCAGGATGTGATTTTTCAGCTGATGTGCTGTCAACTGCAAAACCTGCAACTGAACTCAAAGTGATGAAATGAAATAAACATGAGCTAGGAAAGCAGAAATGCAATTTTAAAATGTGGACTAAGTGTTATCACAAAAATTTGGGTCTTTTAATGGTCCAGGTTACCATCTCAGAGCACAGATCCCACTGATGCAAGTCTCTTCTCAGTTCCTACCTAGTTTCTTATTATGGAATATCCCTGTATTATGAATATCTCTGACTAGCTGAGTTAAGCCTCCCACCACTTGCAGTCTATCATAATAGACTCTTACAATCTTTTTTGACTGTTCAGAGCTAAACCTTGCCACTTCTTAGGCTGTCAGGTCTTGGAGCAAGGCACTGGGTTCCCTGTTCATCTCCAGGCCCTGCTCACATGTAGCTTTCAGAATCACAGATATTTCTTTTTTTAGCATAAGGGACACCCCAGCCCTGCATTTGGAAGTGTCACACCATTTAGACACGTTTCCCCAGCAACACTGTCTTTATTTTAAGTTGTATCCCCAGTAAAGAAAGAGGCTGCCATCCATCCACCCACTTGCGATTCCCTCTAGACATTCTGTCCTTTTATTTTTGACAGCATTTTACTAGTAGACTTTTCCCAGTTCAAAAAAAGCACCAGAATGGTTAGCATGTGCTTTGTTTCAACATGCTTATTTCCTAATTTACATGCAGCTTCCTTGAGCACACACTTCATTAAGGATACCCTGTCACTGAGCAGTGACTCATTGATCCAGACAATGCAAAGAAGGCAGATTATTTTGTTCTCCAGGAACAACCACAACAGCAGCACACTGGGCTTCATTCTCTTGAATAATTCGTGGTGCTGGATTGTGCCTGGTGCTTCTGTGTCTAAATGTGTTCCTGTTACAGAAGTTATTGGGTCAAATAATTTTCTGTTGTTCTCTCAGTTATGCCACTGGAGTTAGAATAGGGAAAATTCATTTTGGCTCTTTCTCTGAACAGAAGGCAGGGAGCTCTGCTTGATCACTTCTTTCTTTATTTTACTGTCACACAATGGTCAGTATGAGGTTAACATTAAGCCACCGCACACAGATTTCATTTTATCCAACTCCAGCTTCCTCCCAGCAAAAAAAAACCCAAAACCAACCCTTTATTTTTCTCTAGGATTTCACAACTGGGTAAGTGAAGCACATTATTGATCCATGGTAAAAATAAAGCTGCTTGTTAATGATAGTTTGATACTAGAGTTACTTCAGCACTGCCTTTCAGAGTTGCAGGGAAGATCACAGACTGTGGCTGCATCATTGTGTACCAAAACTGCAGCAAATGACTACAACCTGTCAGGTTACATTGTATAGTGAATGTGTAGTTTGTTTGTTTTTAATGTAAAGTCAGCAGAAATTGTATTTGTAAGTGTATTTCTCAGGTAGGACAGAGAATGTTCAAAAATATTTTTAAAACTAATAGCTTGTACTTTGGAAATGTATCCAATGCACTGTTCTTGACATTTCATTAGCATCCTAAAATTTTAATATCATCTTTACTGGCCTCTTTTAATGGTGTACTAGTATATCTTACTGCATTTCACCATCAATTTGTTTTATAATTTTAGAGTCCTCCTCACTCTTTCTTTAAACACTGCCTTCTTTAGACATGCTGTTGTTGGCCAGGAATATAATAATTTTGTCCACAGAAAGAAAATGTAAATTGCACAGTTAGTATTCCTTTCTCAGAACTATGCATCCAACTAAAGATCTCCAGGTTTGTTTGACTTCTAGCCATCTCAAATCTCTGAGGTTAGAGTGATAAACCAAACAGGATTTACCAGTTATTGCACCGTATCTTTTTATATTAACAAGTGAGGAGATGAAGTCCCAATGTGTGACCTCTGCTAAAGCCTCTCCCTGGGAAGTTGTACTTCAGAGAAGGTGGCTGACACGACTACTGGTCTGTCTGCTTGTTTTCTTTTGGAATTTTGTTTTTTCCTCCTCCCTCAATCATCTAAGTCTTTGTAGGTAAGAAGCATGAGCACTCATTTGTAAGTGTGGTGTCTATAAGCAATTTACAATGTGGAGGAAGGCCTGTCTTCTTCAGTTACTTGCAGACAAGAACACTAGAGAGACTCCAGTCTCTGCTTTTTTCTGGTAGTAGGACTGAGGCAGGCAGGTGCTGGTTTTGGCAAAATATGAGGGAGGCAAAATATGAGCACTCCTCTGTCAAGCGAGGACTTGGTTTTCTCTGCAGATAATCACTGTGAGAGATCTAGCTCTCCCCTCCTGCTCCATCCTGTGTCATTGCTCAAGTCATGCTTATTCTCTCTCCATTTTTTCCCTTCATTTTTGGCCTTGGAATAATTGCTTCTTTATTTCAGGGTTTTCAGCAGAACGTGCAGTAGAGATTCTCAAGATGTGTTACTATAAAAGGGCATGGAGATCTATCCTCATTGCATTTCATGCACCATGCTGCTAGCATTGAGGTGCATAACTATCACAGGGAAAAACTGATCATAGTTTAAAGCAAATTGAGAGGTTTAGATTTTTATTAATGGCACATAATTAGCCAGCAATTGGTGATTAATATATTGAAGATCAATACCAACAAATAAACCACAACACTTGACACTCAAACCATGACTGAACTACTACAAATTTTTTTTTAACATCCTCTATAACAAAGTCCCAAAAGTTGAAGTCCCGCACTGGAAATGACAAGTACCCACCCACTGGGTTCCTGCTGTGCCCCCATCAAAGAATCACAGAACATTAGGAGTTGGAAGGGACCTTGAGAGATCATCTAGTCCAACCCCCCTGCCGGAGCAGGATCAACTAGAGTAGGTCACACAGGAGAGTGTCCAGGGGGCTTTTGGATGTCTCCAGAGAAGGAGACTCTACAACCTCTCTGGGCAGCCTGTTCCAGTGCTCTGTCACCTACATAGTGAAATAGTTTTTCCTTATATTCACATGGAACTTCCTATTCTCCAGCTTGCACCCATTGCCCCTGGCCATCAATGAGAAGAGCCTGGCTCCATCCTCTTGACGCTCACCCTTTACATATTTACATGTGGGGAGCCACAGCTGGTCTGAGAGATTGGAATTCGAGGGAGAGGAATGTTGAGTTTAACTCTGACATTGAGCAGATACCCATGTACCCTTGAAGAGGATGGAAAGTCCCGAAAAGAGCTGAAAAACAAGATAAGGAATTGCTGGACTGCCAAGTAGAAGGCAGCTCACTGAAGCTACAACAGAGGGTCATCCAATGAAATACTTGTTACTGTGTTGTCTTCTGTGTGACAACTGTATTATAATACGAGATACATAGAGAATAAAAAAAAGCCGACTGTAACAATAAATTGCTCCACTCCTCTCAACCCATCTCACCTCTCTTTAACCTTTATTTTTACTTTCTTTCTGTTTTCCTGACTGTCACAAGAATGACATTTATAAACATTAATGAGGTCACCTCTCAGTCTCCTCTTCTCCAAGCTAAAGAGCCCCAGCTCCCTCAGCCTGTCCTCATAAGGAAGATGTTCCACTTCATCATCTTGGTGGCCCTGCGCTGGGCTCTCTCAAGGAGTTCTATGTCCTTCCTGAACTGAGGGGACCAGAACTGGACACAATACTCCAGGTGTGGTCTCACCAGGGCAGAGTAGAGGGAGAGAAGGACCTCTCTTGACCTACTAGCCACCCCCCTTCTAATACACCCCAGGATACCATTGGCCTTCTTGGCCACAAGGGCACATTAAAGGCTCATGGTCATCCTGCTGTCCACCCAGGTCCCTCTCACCTACACTGCTCTCCAACAGGCCAGTCCCCAATCTATACTGGTACCTGGGGTTGTTCCTCCCCAGATGCAAGATTCTACACTTACCCTTGTTAAATCTCATTAAACTTCTCCCTGCCCAGTTCTCCAGCATGTCTAAATCCTGGTAAATGGCAGCACAAGCTTCTGGTGTGTCAGTCACCCCTCCCAGCTTTGTGTCATCAGCAAACTTGCTGACTGTGCACTCTATTCCCTCGTCCAGGTCATCAATGAATACATTGAACAGTACTGGTCCCAGTATGGACCCCTGGGGTACTCCACTAGCTACAGGCCTCCAGACAGACTCTGTCCCATTAATGACAACTTGCTGGCTTCTTCCCTTCAACCAGCTCTCAATCCACCTCACTACTGTACCTTCCAGGCCACCCTTCCTCAGTTTTCCCACCAGGATGCTGTGGGAGACAGTGTCAAATGCCTTACTGAGATCCATAAAAGCCACATCCACTGCCCTACCATCATCCATCCACCTGGTTCTATCCTCTTAAAAGTCTGTTAGGTCAGTCAGACATGACCTCCCCTTGGTAAAACCACGTTGACTACTCCTAACAACCCTCCTATCCTTGATGTACCTAGAGACAGCATCAAGGATAAGTCAGTCTATCACCTTTCCCAGGATGAAAGTGAGGCTGACTGGTCTGTAGTTTTCCAGGTCCTCCTTCTTGCCCTTTTTGAAAACTGGAGTGACATTTGCTTTCCTCCAGTCCTCAGACACCTCTCCCCTTTCCCAGGACTTCCCAAAGATGATGGACAGTGGCCTAGCAATGACTCCTGCCATTGACTCCCTCAGCACCATTGGGTACATCCCATCAGGACACATGGATTTATGGATGTCCAGACGGCTTAACTGGTTCCTGACCCAGTCCTCATCAACTGAGGCAGACTCCTCATTTATTCTGACTTCCTCCAGGGCTTCAGCCATCTGGAGCTCCTGCAAACAGTCTCCAACAGTATAGACAGAGGCAAAGAAGGCATTCAGTAACTCCGCCTTCTTACTGTCCTCAGTCACCAGGGCACCCACCTCATTCAACAGCAGGCCTACATTGTCTGTAACAGTAGTTTTGTCTGCTATGTGTTTGAAGAAACCAAACCCAAGGTTTGGTTGCCACATGAGATGCTGCACCCTCCATGCTGGGCAGAAGCTAGGGTGCCATTAGGCCAACCCTGGTGCTTCCAAACCTTGCTCCACTCCCAGGGTACTACTCTTTGTGACAAATTTTGATGTCTTGTATTTCTCTTCAAGCTCATGCCTTTATTTCAAAATACTCACATTCTCATGTTACTGAAAATTCCACTGATGGTTGTCATCTTCTTTAGCGGGACCAATTTGGGAAAACTTCCTTGCACATGGTTTCTATCACTCTACTCATGGATGCTGTTGACAGTCATGTTCCTGTCTTACCCAGCCATTTTATCAGGGTGGGTTGCAAAACAGTCCAACACACAACATTTTGCTACCAAGAAATACTTGAGAAGAAGAGTGAGTAAATGCAGATGGGGAATAGAAGCTACAAAATGTCTATTCTGCCACCACACTATCATTCCTCCTCACTTGTCTGGCTAGTGCACCAGACCCATAAACCTTTTTTTCCAGAGGTTTATGGGCCTGGATCTTTGATGGGAAACACTGGTCCCTGTTGGGCTCGGCAGTGGCTCAGCAACATGCAGGCCCCAGAGCAGAGTCTGAACTTAGCAGAAAGGCTGATTCAGGTGCTCTGCAGCTCTTGGAGACATGGAGTCCTCCCCAGAGTAGGGAGAGCTCTCTCCATTCAAGGTTTGACCTAAGTGGAAGACTGAACTCAAGAAGATAATGTGTGAATAAAGTGTTAATGGAGCTGAAGTCTGAAAGACAGGGTCCTTAATTCTATGCCTGTACCAAAAGTCGCTCTGCTTCTGCAAACAGACCATAGAGAAAGGACAACTATTAAAAACCTCTGCATTCAAGTTTATTTAAGGAAATTAATAGTTTTAAAATTACATTTAACTGCAAATTGGAGAGTCCCCTAATAAAAGCCTACTGTTTGGTTGGCAGTGACTCCTAGCCAGCTGCTTCAGGCAGACCAGGCAGAGCTTTTGTGATCCACCTTAGGGAACGGGTCATATATACTCTGTGTATGCCGGGATTTGGGACTCTGGTGGGCACAGAAACACCCCTCAGGGTTGAAGTACACTGCTCAATAGAGGCTACAGGAGAGGCATGGCTACTGACAGGCTATTTTGGACCCTAATCCAAACAATATAAACAGAATTAGCATTAATGACTCTTAGTTTATTGCTGCTTGCCAGTTCGGTCTGATTGCTAGACTCAAGAGTTGCCATGTCCATGAAATTGTAGTATTTTCAGCACAATAAAATGCTTTAAAAGCTGAGAAGCTTTTGCTTTTTGCTAAAGTAACCTTTTGTGAGTAACATAATCTAATAAGAAAACACTCAGGCCAATTTGTCTCTGGGCATAAACTCTTCAGCCAAAGAGCAAATAAAAGTTAGCCCAAGTCTTACAGCTGTCAGGAGTCAGAAGACATCCAAGGGTTCATAGAAATTAAATTTAACGTGTCAGGGGAACTATTGGTTCATTTTCAATGCCACTAATATTCTGTATAAAAACCCTCAACCTGAAATGGAGCAAGGAAATGAATTGCTTTCATGTTCAATATGTCAAATTACTTCATGATAAAAATACAGATATCTTCAGAATAATTGTAAATGACAGTTTGAGTACTCTACTCATTTTGAATGGCACTCAACTTGGATCTCTGACAGGAGTATGAACTGCTAAATATATGGCTTAGAGGAGCAAAGCTTTGGGTTATACTTGTTTCTCCTCACTCAGTGACAGATGTGTAACTCGGAGTGTCTGGAAGCCTGAGCTCCCAGTTACCCACACACTCAGCTTCCTGGATCGGTTGTTTGTCATGTATGGTCTTAAAGCCAGGCAGCTAAGGAGCAATACCACCAGCTCATATGGTGGTTCACATGATACTGAAATGCTTTCATGTAGTCGATGGATTCTTCTCTCCGGTTGGCGGGTTTAGAGTGAGTGATGTTTGAGGAAACCTAGATGGGTAGTAAAAATTATCTGGGATCAGTTGTCCCTGTGAGCTCTTGGCGAGACAAACATTTGTTTTAAGACAACATATTTTTTCACATTCTGTTCACATATACTGAAGCTAATAGAGATTTAGGATTTGGGTGTTTTCCAGAAATCCAAGACATATGGGATACATATTTGTCTGTATCCTTTACTCGAGTAATTGATGTAAGATATCTATTACCACAAATGGTGGCAATCCCTCTACAACCACAGAATTATGATTTACGTCTAACTATACTCTGTGTGTATATAAGAAAATTAATGCAACAAACTAAATTGTTCAGATCTAGGAGGCATGGACAAATGAGTGTCAGCATTATAATTCAGCTATTAAAATCAGATCTGTTCAGCTGTCAATGACAAGTATGTGCCAGCCACTCCAGTATTTGACTGGGAGACCACCTGGAAATCTCTGGTAAAGCATAAGCTATGAAGTCAAGAACAAATAATTTTGGATCAGTCCTTGATGAAAGCTCAACCACTGGAACTGATGGAGTTATTCCACTGGTTGCCTAAGCGAAACAGCACATATTTGTTCTGTATCTGACTGGGGAAGCAGCAAATAAAATTAAGCCAAGTGAAAGTTCCAAATTGAAGATCTTTTCAAACACCTCGAAGTGTACTAATTATCATGAGCTTTCAGCCCGACATAGCCCGATACAGCTCACTGCCACAGTACTGATTCCAGTACAGACTGATAGGTGTAAATGGCTTAATTTCAGATGAAATTTGCATTTCTCCGGCTGAATGCAGCAAGTGTCAAATCATATTTATTCAATAAATTAGCCAAGAAACTATCCAAAATACTCGAAATGTTTAGATTCCTGGTCTAGTTTCATAAGTTCTCCACTAGCACCCATGCTCCATTTTGTCACTCTTGTCTAGTTTCTTGTCTTTGAACCCCTACCCTAAGGGGATTGCTTTTTGTCATCCCCTTCAAATACTTGCTTGCTGGCCTACTCAACTTGAAGACAACTTTATAGCTCTACAGTACAAACTACTATCCAACTACAAACAAAAGCATAAAATTATCTATTCTGTACTTATGTGACATTTTGAGAACCAAATCAACATCTATACTAGATGTCATTTTTACAAAAGTGTGATGGGTGCTGGCAAAGCAAATTTGGGCCCACAGCCCTGAGCACTGAGTGAAACTTTGCTCAGGTAAAAATAAAATAAAATAAAATTTAAAAAAAGAGGTGATCTCTCACTGTTTGAACTGCTTGTCTGTGCTGGAAAGGTAAAGTAAAACCTCACTAAACACAGCCTTGTAATAGCATCAATGGGCACTGCCATATTTCACAGAAGACAGTTACTGGGAGATGTCTGTAGGCTTTGTGGTAGGTTTGCCTAAAACTCTGCAATTTCTGCAGCTTTTCTCATCTTACCTTTCTCTTTTCTTCTTTAGGTATGGAAAGCCTAGAAGAGCTTTAAAACAGCTTTGAAGGGCAGGATAAGGCTTTATACCAACCATTGACGAGGGTAAGATGTGTGCATGAGCAAAAGCAGACAGTTGGGATGAGCTCAGGAACTGCACAATGTTAACTTTTTCCTGACTGTTCTCACTGCCTGTGATAACCCACTGCTTTCACTGCAGAGATCATTTATTGAAAGAAAGCCAGCCCTTCACCCTTATGCCTGTTGAAGTCAAATGGTCTTCTTATCTCCTTATCAATCACAGCATGTTTTTATTCTAAAATTATGGGTGCCATAATATCACTGTTGCTAACTATATTCCAAGCCTCCTGACTCACCATAAAAAAAAAATCTCGTGTTTCTCATTGACTCCCTACCAAAGCTTAATTTTAACTGTGAATCACTGTGGGCACTGAAACTCTTTGCCTATTTCTCTCTCTGCATGCAGGGGGCCAGGACCTTAAAGTAGGACTTTCAGTTGTGCAGTAAAAGTATGGCTCATTAATACGGCTTGGTGCTGGTAATATCCATTGGTGAAGCTGCACCTTAGCTAACACCTATGAAATTAAGTGCATGGTAGCAAAGTAATTTCTGATTTAAGGAAGGTGAATATGTTCATAATATGAGGCATTCATCCATTTGAAATTTTAAACGCTTTTTCTCATTCTTCCCTCATAATGCACAGTCACTGATAAGAGATTATTTCCAGTTTGTTGTACTGATTTTTTTAATGGAATTCGTGTGATTTAATTTTTAGCTCGTCTTGAAGTATAAGCCTCACTTGAAGCAAATCAACAGGCTTCATGGGACCAACACTTAGCAAAAACTGTTGAAGGAAAGCTGAGAGTACATTTGGGGTACTTACTAGGGCAGGATGAAATAAAACAGCAGACCTTTTATTATGCATGAGAAGAAGGAAGAAAAGGTTCAGGTAGCATCTAGTATTTTACACCACCCGACGTGATCACACTCCCCTTTTCCTATGCTATCGCAAAAAAATACCATTCCAAAACTCAGACATATTTAAATACTTTGAAAGGGACTGTTCTTTAACAGGCTGAGAGGGACAGAAGTGGGAACTTAGGTAATGAGTAGCCTGAGAAAGGAAACAGCAGACTGCCCCTTTCTTACCAGACAGGGAAAGTCAGAGAACCACATCCCATTACAGGGAATAACCACTTAGTGGTATTCTACTTTAAAATGTAACAAAGAACTAAGATTTACAAGATTCAGTATCCAATATGCTAGTATTCAGAAAGATAGTGACAAACACTGAATCTGGAATGGCTTGCTAAAACCCATGTTTCTGCAGCTTGTGAGTGATTTGGGTGCAAAATCTGCGATAAGCAAATCAACGGAAACAATGTTGGTGAACAATAATTTTCAGTTTGGTTAAAGTGTTAAAAGACAGAAAGAAGATAGTTAATATAAAAATGTGGAGTCCTTCCAAGTATATTTACCTTCTGTCATTGTACTGCCTACCTCTGATGTGCCCAGCTCACACTGGTAGGGAGCTCTCACATTCCTGTGACCACGTTGGCTTAAATAAAATGATACCAAACAGGAAGCTGCTTCTTGCTGCCATCAAAAATAAAATTCCATCCTCCTCTTCTGAGAAAAATTAACAAACACAGAGTGTACTTTAACTCCAGGATCACATGGCCTTCAACATAAAGCAGGGTTACTGCAGAAAAGCAGCATGGTCTTCCTGGAACTCCTTGTTACTGGAGGATTTCCTGTGAGTAACCATCATCAGAAAACTTGCTGCAATCTACTTTAGCTCCCACAAAGAGTAAAAGAAATCTACTGTCAGAGGGAATAATCTCTTTGAATACTATCCTGTCTCGAAACTCCCATTTCCAGTCAAGATGGGTGAGAAGCTGACAGCTGGAGTGCATGCTATAACAACGTCTGACAGCTCCCCACTCCGGTTATTGCACCCAAAGGGCTGTGATGAGGCAAAGATGACCATCTCTCCCAGGGGAAGGAACAAAGGGTGAACTAATGCTGCTGGGGTCACTCAGCTGCTCCTGCACTTCTTCACATACTCAGGTCACACAGCTGTGGTGCTGATGAGATCACATGAAGTCTGACTCCTTTCTTCTCTGTGAGAGAGCAGGTGTGTCTTCTCTCTGCATGCTCTGAGATACTGCCACCAGTAACAGTCCTGCCATCATCCTTTCATTTCACAGCACAGCCATTGAGGGACATTATGAGACGAGGTGGGCTGCTGTGCAGCATTTGATGTCTTATATTCCATGCAGAGTAATTGTCTCCCAAGCATCTCTACTACTTCTGTGAAATTGGACATCTGGATCTGTATTTGCTTCAGCAGGCCCAAAGTCTATAAAAAAAAAAAAAGGTTGTGAAGACTCCTCCTTTCTCCATCTCAGATATGATTAGAAACCTTAGAACCAGCACAGAGAAGACCAGGAAACGTTTTCTAAAGTTAAACCCAATGATTTAATCAGGAAAAACAGAATTGCCTTTCTGTTACAAGCAGATCTCTGTCTGGTCTAAAACCATCCCTACTGTGAATGAAAGAGGGGGGCAGCTTTCCTTATTCCACGTGAAGGTAAATATAGTAAAATGGACAGGGAGTTGTTCGATATGAATCACAGAATCACTTGGGTTGGAAGAGACTTTTAAGATCATCAAGTCCAACCACAGCGTGACCCTGCCTAGTCCACCTCTAGATCACATCCTTCAGCACATAATCGATTTGTCCTGTCAATCCCTCCAGGGATGGTGACTCCACCACTTCCCTGGGCAGCCTGTTCCAACGTCTGACAACAACTTACAACAGTAAAGAAATTTTTCCCGATGTCCAAACTAAATCTCCCCTGGTGTAGTTTGTAACCATTTCCTCTCATCCTGACAATTGCTACCCGAGAGAAGAGTTTAACCCCCACCTTTCTACACCCTCCTTGCAGGTATTTGTAGAGAGCAATAAGGTCTCCCCTCAGCCTCCTTTTCTCCAGACAAAAAGTAGGACTTGTGCTCCAGACCTTGCACCAGCTCCATCGCCCTTCTCTGGGCAAGCTCCAGCATCTAGACACCCTTCTTGTAGTGAGGGGTCCATTTCGCATCCCTCCTAATTAGAAGGCAAGCTTTATATCCCAAGCTGCCGCGTTTCCCTCACGCTTCCCAGAGTCTCGGTAAGCCCCACCACAAACCGGAGTTTACTGTTTAAAGTGAAGCCCCCAACAGCTCCGGCGCTTCTGCCGGCACAGCCTCCTCTTATCTTCCCTCCCACCCTCCCTGCGGCCTTCCTGTCACCTCTTGTGGAAAACCGGCTTTACGGAGGTTTCCACGGAGGGAGGACGGGACACATAGTGCAAGACCCCAAAAGCCTCCCGCCGCCTGGAGTTTCTCGCTCACGGCGGGGGGGGCGGGGGGAGGGGGGCAGGGAGAGG